>VWYH01010300.1:0-200386 GCA_013399365.1 Pampusana beccarii
TACATATATGTATTTTTTTTAAATTAAGGTAGGTTTTTTATCAAATCAAATACCTGCACACTAAATTATGTTTCTGGTGCCAGCCTGACTCACCCTCTCGCTCCCCTGCTCTCTTTTCCTCAGCGTTCCGATACAGGGGGTTTTGTTCCGATGGGGTGAATGGCGAGATCCTGAGCTGCTGGAACGCTGCTTGACCTTGCCACATGGTTTGTTTTCGGGTATTTACCACAACACGTCCCAGCGCTGTTCCCTTAATGATAAAAATATTCTGAGTCAAAGAGTGGAGGCCTGGGGTTGTGGGTGAAAGGAAGGAAGGTGAATCAGTAATAGAGTCCAGCCATCAAAGATGTTTACCCATCTGTTTTCTGAAACAAGTTTGTTTTGTTTATTAATAGGGCTTGAAATGCCAAGGGGAAAGTTGAAGGTGAGCTAAAAATGCCATATGTTCCTCTGGCATGGAGTCTCCTTTTTACTTGCTAAAATTGGTTGGGTGCTGGCTTTTCCCCTTTTATCCACCTCCTCTCTCTGAGGAATAGATGCTCTTGTTACTTTAGAGGAGGCCAGAAAGCCCAGCAAATGAAAGCAGTACGAGTTCACTGGAGATGTGTTTAATCCGCGGCCCAGCAGTTTCTGTAGTCAGATACTTCACGCAATAATTAAAAAAATTTAAGATGCTTTCAACTCTGCCTGCAGCCAGGAGATGCTTCTGCTCTAATTATGACCTTACAGGGGAAGAAGTTCCACACTGGGCAACATTAGGCAAATTAAATTGATATACAGCATCCCTGTGCCTAATAGGTAGATGTAGTGTATTCCAGGGAAAAATTCTGTACCTGGTTAACAATACATCCCGCTAAATATTGGCATAAAATCCTTCCTTTGTGTGCTTCCGAGGAGCATTACAGTTTGCTTTTTAGAGAACTGAATTCAGAGCGTACTTGGGGTGGGGGCGTAGAAAAGTTTTCCTCAAGGGGACCTCCCCAAACCATGACCATTTCTGTTGAGAGAGCATAATGAAAAACTCCTACTAATCCTATATCATGCGTGTCTGGGCATTGAGCTCGTGCAAGCTGAAAGAGGCTCCTGCTTGTAGGATCAGTTGCAAATGTGACACGGGGTGATAGAATACGCCAGTGTCTGGGCGTAGCGGCGCTGCATTAACTCCAGCCTGTGTTCAGGCTGCCCTGCGCTCCAGCAATTATTTGTTATGTGAGATGAGAGGCTGCAGGAATGCTCTGGGGCAAAGACACATTTCATAGACCATTCATGGAGGTAGAGAACGGAGAAGGACCTCAGAGCAGAGCTGAGAGATCGGACGTTCTCTCTTTTCCTTCTAGCTCGGGAAGGGACATTTGGATTTTCATTATTAAAAAGCTGTGAAGGAAATACGTGGCGTTTCCTGATGTTTTAAATTGGCAATGATGAAATAAGTGGAAGTTAAGATAAAAGGAGAGTAGAGCTATGAGATGAGGAGAGAGAACCTAACAGAAAAGACTGGATGTGTTGAGATAGTCTGTATGTAGTTGGATTCCATCTCAAACAGGCAAAGTTACAACGGGCTGGAGGTGTCAGGGTGTCGAGCTCCATTTCGGATGGTTTGGACACTCACTCAGCAGTGAACCTGGATTTGTTCCTCGAGCTCTGTTGTATGACCGACCCTGCCCTTCTGAACGTTGATCTCAGGACCCCAAAAGCCAGGCTTAGTCATCTGAATAGGAGCTGATGAGGTCAGAGTCGAGCACTGTGATTTAGAATGTCCAGGAATATCAAGACAACTAAATCTAACAGGATTATGATGTTCCCGTAGGTCTTGTCTGATCACTGGTTCACAACTTAAGAAACGGAAACGTGTTCCTTAACATTCGAGGTCTTACCTGGTCTCCCCAGTAAGTTCATCTTCACGACAGGGTCGCCCCCGAGCTGGGCTGCCTGCTGAGGACGGGCAAAATAGGTCCAGCCTAACTCCTCTGTTGCCTTTTTGTACCCACGGCTCCGAGGGGACAGAAATCAATCACGCCAGGAAGCGGCTCAGACAAAAAATGTTATATGGATGTAGTCATTTAATTGCATTATAGCCTTTATTAAATAAAGGTACGGGAGAACATAGAGGCGGCCTGCTTCTATTTTTGATGCCGATATTATGTAAATTTATGTACCTGATTATGCCAATCTGGTGAACCCCCGCAGGTTTCTGAACAGTTTCCAAGCTGCCCCCCTCTCTCGGTGTGCAATACTTTGTCCTTTTGTTCTGGTTCCTAAGTGGGCTCTGCTAAACCTCCGGTGCGTACCCGTGTGTGCTCCCTCCTGCAAGCCATGGGCCCAGTCTGGCACCGGCTTTTCTGGCTGGTTGAAGAAAAGTGTGTTTCTGAGGTGAAAAATTTGCCTTTTAAATTTCTGTGTAGCTTAGACCAAGATTATAATTCATATCCAGGGCTGAATACCAAATGACCCTGTTATTCATTTCCACAAATATTCTGAAAGGCGAAGAGTGAGGCAAGGGAAAATACTGGCCTAAATCCAGTGCTGTTAGAACCCCAAATCAATGGCATTTATATGAAGGTTGGATTTGGCCTCCTCCATCTTTCACTTATAGCTTTAAGTTTAGCAGAATATAAATATTGCACGATGCCCCAGAGCTGCACCAGCCAGTCTGCTCAAAGATGCATCTTTCCTTATTGAACAAGGCAAATATTGTAAAACGAAGGCTCTGTAACAAAGACCCCATCTCCTGGAAAAACTGTTAGTAACTGGTCTTGATACTGTGTGTTACAAGGTACTTGTGGAGACTGAAACTTGCAGGATAAACTCTCCTAACGTGGAAAAAAACCAAAAGCAAAGCTCCTCTTTGGCAATAACGGAACAATCCACAGTGGCTATTTACATGATAGATCATTAGTGAAAGTTTTCATCAAACTTAGTCCTTCTGGTTCCATGCTGACAGACCCATGTATTATCCCAAGAATTTTCCAGAATAAAGAGAAGGAAATATGAACCGTATTGTGAAGGAGATGAACTCACTGGAAAATGTACTAAAGATTTTTCAAGGATCTTGCAGTCGAACAAGATTTAGTTTGACATCGACTGAATTATGGTTTATTTCCACTCTGCTCAACGTGGTGGACAATACTGTGGAAACAACTCAGAGTTCTTAATCATGAAATAATAATAATCTTTATATGTGACACCAAGAATGCTCCATGTCTGTGCCAGCTCAGACGCCAATGGTGACTCTTGTTGAAATGCTGAGCAACGTGGTGCGTCCTTGCAAAACCTCATCCCACCACCAGGGCTTTTCCATGCCCGGAGCATTAACTAATGGCCTTCAGAATCTTTGCTCGCCTGATGCCAGTTGTTCACTCAGACATGAATCCCAGGGAGGTGATGCAGCAAAATAGTGACCAAGCATGTGTTTAACTCCCATTTTGAAATCGTTGCTCTCTGGGATTTGAAATACTGAGATAAAACATACGGGTTTCAGCTATGTCTCTAGGGATGCAAAGTTCGAGTCCTTAGGATACATATTGTGCGTAAAGCGTGGTTGTTATTTCTCCATTAGCACTGCCAGTGCTGGAGTTGGCTGTTAGTGTATCATTCTCCTGACACATCATTAATAAACAGGTAATTTCATACCCGATTTCCACAGAGTGTCATGCTGAAAACCACCTGGGTTTCAGTTTTCATCAACATTTAAAATAATAATAATTAAAAAAAAAAAAAAAGACGCAGACTGAGAAGTGGTGGTTATGTTTGAACTAGGACTGGTCTAATTGAATTCTGGATCAATCTGATTAGGACAAGCGAACATACACGGCGGAAGGAGAAAAAGCGTGACTGGATGCTGGAACCCGTGTGCCCAGCTTTCTGAGGGAGTTTTCACAGCATTGGTGTCACACTTGGGAACCTTTTACTGAACAGGGATCTTACCCAAATCTTTGTTGCTTCAATAGTACGTGCATTGATCACTTACTATGTCTTATCCCATGGATATGGGGAGCAATTTATTCCCTTTTGTAGTAGAATTTCCTGTATTTGGAGACCTGATGTATGTTCCTTCCATCTTTTCTGACTTTGGCTGAATAACTCCAATTCCTTCCACTTTCCTGTGTATCATTTCACAAAAACACAGACCTGTGCTCACTAATCCCAATTAATTCTGCCATCGATCCTTTTCCAGAGGTGGTTACAGGAGTCTGCGTTTGCCAGCAGGTGTCACCAGAAGAGAACAATACCGTCACCCTCTGGAACGCAGCTGCCTCTTGCAGGACATGCAACTTCTGTCACTGCACTCTTATATTGCACCACATTGAAACTCATTTATTCCACAATGACTTGTCACTATTTTAGAAAATAAACATGTCCTGAAAGTAAGAGACCCCCAGCCGAAGGAAAATGCGGGAAGTGTGGAAAAGGAGGTTGGCAAAGTTGTGAGGAGTTGACTGAAATGGTTGCAGGCTGGGTCCGGTCTGGGTGTCCCGTGGGCCCAGCACACGGGCAGCGGGGGCAGCTCCCGCATGGAGCTCTGCAAGTTCCTCCAGCTCTGTTCAGCAGACCCAAGCGTTTGCACGAAAGCGAAGGGAAACGCAGATTTGTGTTACGGCCTCTAACTGAAATGTATTGCATAAATATCCATGAGGTGAGGATCTCATCGTTTTCTTTCTCTTCCTCTCCTTCCCATTCTTAGGTTGGGGAGGGATTTTGGAGTCAAACCTCTCCCTGTCCCCCCGGTTTGCACAAACCAGTGGGAATGAGTGTCCGTCCAAGTGCCATCTTCTGGTTGCCAGAAGACAACAAAAATTCCTTTCTTCCTCCCAAAGGTTCCTAATGATTTTCTGCTGCGGGTCCAGGGCAGCGGTGCCCACGGGTGACTCCGCAGGGGTTTTAGGGCTGGTTGTGGCCGCGTTGGTCGTTTTTGTACAAGGCTGGGTGGCTGCAGTACAACCTGCATTGTATGAGTTGGAACACGCTATTGAAAGGGGTTGGGGAAAAATGTGTTTTGATTTTTCTTTTCTTGATTAAACCAGCAACCGCTGCATAAATTCTGGAAAGAAAACCTGCTGCAAACTGAAGGATTAGTATTTAGCTCTTTATCTAAATACACTCCGTTCCCCCCTCCCCAAAATAAAATAATGTTGTTTGAAATTTCCAGGGAAGCTTAAGGCCTAAAGCATTGGGTGAGATGTAAATTTCTTAAAATATTTATCCATCCATAAGTGGCTACATATTTGACATTATTATAGGGTTTCTCAGTGTTCCATTTTATTAAAAAATATTTATTTGGTTTCTAAGATTACTGCTTCTCTAACCACAGAAAATTCAATTACCGAAAACTGCAGCTATCAAATTGGTTGAAAATAAATAGCCTTTTATCCAAACCTGGCATGGGCTGGTTTACTTTTAATATGTAGCCATAAAAAAAGAAGCTCTTTCCACAGAGAGCTGGTTGGTTACAGAGCAAGAAGCTAAGGAATACTTTGCATCATCAGGTTTTATTTAAAATAAGGTAGAGACTGGGTAGAAAATAAGTCATTATGAGACTAATTAGCTATTCATTTTTCTCTTTTGTTTTAACAAGCAACAGGTCTCAAGGTGTTTCTTTTGTTGTGATAAATAAGTCTTGTTTTATTGTCCGTATGGGTGAATAGAAATGCAGGTAGCAGTCCCAAGTGGTTCCCAAAGCGCCTTTCTCCTACCTGGGGGGGTTTACAACAGGGGTTGTGTTTGCAAATGACAAATAATAGCAAATAGTGGTGGAGGAACTGTTAGAGGTCACCCAGTCAACAGGTTTATTAGTTGTTTTCCATCTTCGGTGGCATCGATTCCATCACATCTCCAGACAATGGATTGCAGAGGTTTATTAACCGAGTAGGTGCTTGAATGCAGATGAAGGCTTTAACATCCTTTGTGATATCCAGGAGCCCTGGTACAGCCGCAGGTTTGGTGAATGTCCGGCTCAAACCTTCAGCCGCCATAATCTTTCATCTAACAATGCTTTCGCAAAAGGGAAACAGAACGGAGGGGAACAAATGTAAAAGGAATGACTGTCACTTCCAGCGCCTTGGAAATGGTCAGGGATGAGACTTCCCCTCCTTTGATTTGCTAAACAACCACGTTGCTTTTTTGGTCTGTTTCTTTGCCTGTAAAGTCCCTCTACCCCGTGTCTGAAGGCACCGTGTCTTTCAGCCGAGGTCCGAAAAGCATCAAAGGCTGGAATGTGAAACATCCCTGTCCTGTCGTGTTCCAGGGGCTGTGTTAACAGGTTCTGTTAGCGGAGCCGCTGCCCTCGCTGAGAGATGGACCTGCCCGGTGTGACAGGGACAGCGGGCTCGGGATGCACCGAAAACTCCATCCCAGCGCCAGGATGAAAAGCTGCGAGATCAAAGCTCAGATGCAAGCGGAGGGAGATAATGCAATGGGCACGTGGGCTTTAGAAATGCTGCTTTTAAAGGGAGATTTGCCTTTTTGCCTGGAGAATGAATGTCCATTGCTTAAAGGTAACCCTGAAGGGGAGTTAAAGGGCTGAGGAGGTTTTTCTAAGAGAAACAGAAACATGTCAGTATTAAAAAAAAATCTCAGGTTTTACTGCTTTGGAAAGACATTCTAAATTCCCTAGAAGATCTGTGGGAAAATTCGTAAAGTGCTGAGATGGGTAAAACTATTCCTGTATCTCCCGCTGGGCGCAGCGAGGGCATCACGGTTACAACCGTTTCCTCGAGAACTGGAGGCACTTTGTAGTTCCTATTTACTGAGTTTTCATGCTTGGAAAGTGCGTGGGAGGAGGATTTACCTGGAGATCTCGGAGCACACGGGTCAGGACAGCCACTCAGACCTTCCCGAATTGTCCCCTTTCGGTGGCACATTTCAGTTCCCCATCCCTCAGCCTTTCCAGCTGCTAAATAGAGATATTGCGAAGGGTCTTGTTGCAAAGTTTAGTAAAATTAAATAATGCTTGGAAAGGGCTTTAAGAAGATTTTGTGAGGAAAGGACTCACTTAGGCTTGAAGAATAGTTGGCTGCTTTTCCGTCTGTGTGGTTTTGCAGGTCTGTACACACATGTCCCATTGTACACAAAAGCCGCTTATTTTTTCAAGGCAGTTGGTGAGTGTATTAAATGACATCAAGTCATCCAGAGAGATTGCTCCAGCCAAAATGCAGGAGAGAAAAGAGGCTGAGAACCCGCACTTTAATCTCTTTTCTGATGTGATTTCCCAATTGTATCAGGAGGCAAAGTCTCCCAGAGCTTGAAGTCTGATTAGGCCATAAGGTAATACACGCCAGCGGTTATGGCACCGTCAGCTTTCCAGGAGACCTTTTTCCAGCTTCCCTGGAGGTGAACCAGCTCCCGTTGTCTCCTTCAGAGTCTGCGATGCTGTTGAAATGTAGTTTACGGCTAAAACATAGCTCAGGTACCTGTAATGGATCCTGCGCCCATAGGGCAGTAGTGTTGCGATCAGTTGTCAGCACATGAAATCTGGGCTTACCTTTCTTCTTTATTTCTGTTTGTTTGTTTTTTTGCCATTGTCCTTTTTTCATCCTTCTTGAGGTGATGGCACGAGGCAAGCTGATGGATTTGGAATTACAGGAGCAGCTCTGCAGACTTTAGCATATGACAATAGAAGGGTGTTGCAGTGTTGTGTTGAACTGTATTAGTGCACACAGTGGTGTCCCTGCTGCCTTTTTCTCCCAGCCTGAAAAGCAATGAAATCCAGCAGACCCTGCTGTGGTAACTTATCACTTGCAGCAAAAACCTCCCCGGAAGTGTGTTTATCTAAAAGGCTTGCATATTTACATATATTTTGAATGTCTGCTTCTAGATAACATTGCTTTGCTCATTTTAAAAAACTCTGCCTTGAATAAAGAGCTTCTTTGGAAGCTTTTAAAATGTGAGTTAGTACTTAACGTTGCCTTGGTAGCAGATATCCTTCAGGTTACCGTATTCATTGCGATGCACACAAACAACACATTGACTGCGGCCCAGGTTTATATTCTCACTAAATCAAGGTAAAGGTTTTTTTAAAGCCCAATTCATATTAAAAAAAGTTGTCCTGTGAGTGCGAAGTGATTTTGCCACGGGTACAACTCACAGTGAGAACCCTCCAGGCCTGCGGCTTCGGAGCTCAGGGAAAATCCAGCGTGGGGTGGGGACAGGAGTTAGAAATAGTTGAGAGGACCCTTTGGTGGTGGATGCTGGGCTTTAATTCGTGTCAGAAGAGCCCAAACTGCCACACGCCGCTTGTCACAGATTTATGGGTCACCTATTTTGTTAATGCTTGTGGATCTCTTGCTGAACACAACCCCTCTTGATTTTTGGTTTTTTTCATGATCAAGGACTGTTACAGTTCTGAACGTCCCTGTGATATCTTGAGGTTTTCCTAAGAAGGTGCATTGATGGAACAGTTGTTAGGGTACTCATGAAGTAAATACCTTTTCTGTGTATATCTTAACAAGTTTCTGAGATGCGCTTTCATTTTATATATATTGAATGATCTGTGCTTTAAAATTACCAGCTGATGAATCTGTATCCTGAATGACCATTTGTTTGTCATTATTACCCGAAATGCACAGAACACTCACTTCAAAATATTTACAACGTCGTATCTGGAATTTGCTCACAAGTAAAGTTTTATCGAGTTTTATCGAGTTTTACCTGTATGCCTGCAGGTGTAGATTTAGACTTACATGGAAATAAAGTATAGCAAGATTTTAATCTCCTGTACATCACGATGTGACAACCAGCTCTCCGCTCTGCCCGTTAATATTTTTCCCGGTCTGAAGTGATTATCGTAATGACAGTAAAGGCTGCAGATGTTGGATCAGCAGCTGCCGTGGGGGGTTCAGATGTTTCCTCCCCCACACCACTGGGGCAGCAGCTTCTCTGCTGGGTCTGACCCGGGGGGTGTTTGTGTCTGTTGCAGAAAACAGCTGATTTCTGAGTGCTGCCGTAAGCTGTACTCCTGTAAACATGACTTGCAAAGTGAAGGATTTTCGTTATTCCTATAAAATTTCACGTGCGATATTGCATTTCTGCATTCTTGGGCTGGACAAAGCCCTGAGGTGTCTGGAGCTGCAGACTTGCCAAAAACATCGACGTTACAGATTCAACGTCTCGTTTTCACCTGAGCCGTTGAATGTCATCCGCTGAAGGGAACGCCAGTAGCTCTATTTTTCGTTTTCTGAGACATCTGAATTGTTTTAACTTTTGACTTTGCCGCTGCTGGTAGAGCAATGCGAGTCTGGCTGGTTCAGTCAGCTTTGGGATGTGAACTCTGCCACGGGTGGCGCGAGGCGAGGAGCTCCGTGTCCCGCTGGTGGTGAACTGGGCTCCTTCCCGTAGGAACATCCCTCGTCCCATAGCCTGGGAGATGCGCTGCGAGATTCTGAGCGTTTCTTGTTGTTTCCCGAGGAGCACGGAGAGCAAAGAGCGTTCAGAACAAGTGCATCCCCGGAGGAGGGAGACGCGAGGGGAACCGATGGTGCCCAAACCACAGCGGGTACAGCTTGACCGGGCTCCAGACCTCAAACATCCCTAATTTAAGGGTTATCCAGATACGGCTTTCTAGGTTTGCTCATTATAGAAATTAGAGGCTAACGACAGCATTTAGATACTGGTTTGAATACTAGTAAAGACGGTAGCATTCAGAGATGTTTGGGCCACAGGTGTTAATTTTAATCCGTTTTTAGAAAGGCATGATTATTGCTGGCATAACTATGTAATTTTAAATGTTTTAATTACTTGAGAACAAACTGTTTTATACAATTCCCATAGCAGCTGAGCTACACTTTCAAAGCCAAATATTCTGGCAAGAGACAAGATTACGTATTTTTTTAATGAAAGCAGAAAAAGGTACATGTACAGAGCACTTCAGGAAAGGCTAAAATTGTGGTCCGGCGTCCATTCTGTCAGTCACTAGGAACTCATGTAGAATTTCATTTGAAAATCTGTATTTTAGGTACAAATTAGGAGGTTTTATTGCTGTTTTAAAGTGCATGCAGATTATTTTACTTCCAAGTCACGTCATACCCAGCCAAGTCCAGTGTCATTTTACAGGCATGAAAACATGGAAACTCTGCTCTCTAGTTCCTTATTATAGGATTGAGTCTGTTGTTTATTGATGATTATTTTATTTTAATTTACTGAAAGCAGAAATGGGGATGAATGCATTGCGTGAGCTATTTGTACAGTTTGTTACTCCTTCAGTGTTGGTCTATTAGTGTGAAGTTAGATAAAGAAATTTGTACCATATGATTTAAGTGGATGGATAGATGAGAAAATAGCTGTATCATCTAAGCTAATCATTCATAATTAATAGGCTTTTCACATTTCTCGGTTTGGTAATATTCTCAGGGCAGATGAAAATTTTCATCCTAATTTTCTTTGTTCAATATTCAGTTTTATGTTGAAGTTGATTAGACCTTCAGAAAAGTTCACTCATTTATGTTAGGACGAGCCTAGAGTTTTAATGTTGTCAGAATGATGGGATGAATCAATTAAAATATGTATAAGGATGAATAATATTTGGATTACATCTTCTGCATTTTTCATAGCGTTATCTGCAGAGCTTGGAGCGCAGCATTCGAACACGGGGAACGCGGGTTGCTCAGGGCACAGATGGAGTTTCCAACCAGAGTGAGGAATTTTTGAATGCTAAATGGTAGCGTGTTGTCTGCAGAAATCAACGATTGTACAAATGCTCAGTGCAATAATATTGTCGGAGATCGCCAACGTTTCCAACATTTGTCTGAACATAAAACAGTTGTGGAGAGTAGGGAAGAAAAATGGCTCTCACTGGCTTTTCAGTTAACAGGATTTTTGTGGGATCTTTGTATGTTTGAAAGGTTTGGGCACCAGCTGTTGTCTCAAAGTCACAAACATTCCAGGTAGCCAGGTCTAGATAATTCCCTTTTAAATAAGGCGAAGCAAGAAAATCAAATGTATATTGAATTCTGGTATTAGCGCAACTGTTTCCCCAGGAATCTTAGTGGAATGACTTTAAAAAAAACGAACCCCAAGGTGTGAATTTGAGGTGGGCTATTGCTTTCCTTTTCAAAGAGAAACACGAAGAAAAGGGAAACTAAAGAAATAGAGGAATTCAAAAATAAATACCAGAAATAGAGCAAACTCTTACAATTTGTTTCTCTTACAGTGAAAACCAGAATGCTTTTCTGTCTGCTTCCAGAGTACCTCACAATCGAATTTTCAGGACTTTTTCATGGAACTTTTCCAGCCTGGCGGTACAGGGGGAGTGTGTACGTACAGAAGAGGATGGAAAAGGAGTGATAAACTCCCTAATAAATCTGTCAGTAGGAAAGACCCTTGAAAATACCACGGTCCTCAGCTTTCTCCAACTACCACATCTCATCTTTTAACAGTATAAATACCTGGGTTTAAAACTAGATTTCTCAACTGAAAATGTTAAATTTGCTGGTATAAGATGCCAGCTTTTGACATCAGAATATAGGAGCATTCTATTAGATTTACAGTCTTGAAGTCCATAGTCCCTTAAAGATTAAATCTTCATTAAGTTTCCCCTTTTTTTCCCCATTTATTTCCTGCCTTTTGCTCACATCACACTCTAACTTTCATAAGCACTCTTGGTTTTAGTTCTTTAATAAAAACAGCTTTGGTGGAGGTTTAAAGGCACTTGAGATTCTCTAAGAACCTTTTGGAAATTCAGCCCTAACTCGGTAATTCAACCTTCCTTCTCTATCCCCTTGTCTCCCGCCATACATCTCCATTAAGATGCATCTAAAATAAGATAGTCTATACTTTAAATAATTACATCAAGGGTTTGATTTTCTTTTTCTCTTTTTTTTTGTCCCACCATTGTTATGACTAGACAGAGGATCATACTGAGTACATTAGCCAGGCAGTGACTCAGGACACCTACTGCTTGGAATGCCATTGCACTCTGAAAGGAGAGGGATAAACCCGTCTGTCCTGCAGCCCTGAACTCCGCTACACAGTCATATTTCTGCCACAGAAATACTTTGCTGTCAGCTCCAGCAAGGCAGCCTTGGATAGCTGCGGTAGTTTGTTGTCAAAATGAAAAATGGTTCAGTGCAAAAGGTCTCATTGCTGGGATGCTAACAATCAAGGAACACTAAGTCAAGCATTTGACAAGGAACTTTGGTCTTGCTGTTAAATACCACTTAATATTGTCCTGCCCGATAATCCCTGCTGTTTAACAACTCTGCAATCATGGCTCAGCGATGGCATTATGCCTTTTCTGAAGGGAAAAACTAGGCCATATGTCATGCATTTGCCTGCAAAAGAAAATACATGTCTCTTAATATCCAAGGAAAATATAGATGTTTCAAAAATAAGACAATTGCAAACACATTATGGTCTTGATTCTTCTTTGGAGTGCGTGTCCGGAGCAGAGAGGAGCGTGTCGGTTCCAGCTGTGGTTAGTTGTAGGTGAAAAGCTGAGTAGCAGTCCTGTCCTCTAAAACCCTTGTACGGATTGTGTGCAACCTAAGAGCAAATAAACGCAGCCCAGCCTTCATTCAGCAGAGGGGAACTGGAGGGTTTTGCTGTTACCGCCTTGGTCTCTACAGCTTCTGCCTTAGAAGGGGTTCCCTCACCGGATGGGTTGTCTTTTCCAGTTAAGATTTGTTGCCTTCAGGCCGTGACCTCTTGTGTGTCTATTCCTACCTGGCCTCCTCAGATAAACCTCTGGGTTCTTTGTGTCATTTTTCTCATTGCCTTTCAATGCCTGTCCTCAAGTCATGCAGCCACCCCAGAGCCCTTTCTCTCTTTTGATGTGCCCTCTTGATGGTCGAGTTCTTTGTGCAAATAATATCCTTTGCTTTTGTGGGTTTAGTTCTATCTGATGCTGAACATATAATTATGCATTATTAATTGGGGTGTGTATGATACAAAGAGATTCTTCACAAAGGTGATTGCAAGTATTGCAGCGGAAGATGAATAGACCATTGACCTGAAAGTCAATAGGACATTTCTTCATTTTAGTTTGGCTACAAGTCCAAGCTAGAAAAGTTAAATCGGCACAACTAAGCTTTGATATTTGTTATTTCTTTCTAGCAAGGAATTGTGTAGACTAACAGTGTAAATAATGTGCAATAACAACATAGAAAATAGTGATAATGATTTTCAGGGAGTGAATTACTGGAAGGGCAAGAAGCCCAAGCAGTTAAGGAAGAGCTTGGGGAAAAGAGCAGAGACCTGAAACAACTCAACCTCTCTTAGTGGTGCTTCTGGGAAAAAGGGAGAGAGCCGCAGGCTGGGCCTGGTGGTTTTGGTAGTTCCTTGCTGTTTCTCCAGCAGTGTGCTGTCAGGGTAGGCCTGTTCTGTGTAGCATGTTGTTTACATATAGACCCAAATGGGCTAAATAACCGTGTAGAAAGGCAAAGAAATTCTGGAAGGGATGGCTGATGGCAAATATTTTTCTATGCTTGATGTGTCAGCAGGGTTCTGGCAGGTGCCCTTAGAAAAATACAGCCCGCATTTCTGTGCATTCAACACCCCCTTTGGGAGACACCGTTTCCTCAGGCTGCCCTTTGGGTTATGTTCAACACCTGAGGTGTCCAAAGCAAAATACAACAACTGTTTGATGGGAGAGAAGGTACAAAGTTTGGTGTAGATGACATTTTGATCTGGGAAAACCAGTAGAGGAACTAGTCAGCGGTTCCAAGCAGCCTTGGAAAAACCAGGAGTTGGGCTAAAAGCTAAACCAACAGTAAAAGTCAGTTCTGTGAAATGGAAATAACATACCTGGGAGAGGAATGTGCAGAGCGAGGGTAAGTGCAGATCACACCAAGCCGAGGCTGCGTTGGCCTTAGGAGGTGAAGAAGGAGTCAAAGTTTTCTGAAGTGTAGAGAAATCTGTGCCTGACCCTCTTCTTATCACCAGATCGACATTCCAGAGTGCTGCCCGTTGATCAAGGTTTTAAAGAAACGGTGAAAATACACTGACACCACATAACGCCAAATGTATATGTGCAGTTCCTGCATTAGGAATTAGCAAATCCCTTGACTGGATCGGCCAAGTGTGTATCTCTAATATTCGACTGCTGTGACCTGTTGTGGAATATACTTGCTTTGAATCTAGAAACTGATTCACAAAGATGACAGGAGAGATTGTTCAGTTTTGTTTGTTTCTCAGCATTTATCTTGGTAAACTAGTTTTTGCTGGCTTTATTGAGGAGGGGGGAAAAATTTGAAGAGCTCTTCAAATGTGCAATGTCTCAGTCTGGAGAAGCAGCTATTTTTAAAATTACCAAAATATTGGGCAAGATTAAGGTCTCGTATAACCCCTTCTGGCTTTGTGAGGTCACTCCCATGCATAAAGAAATAGAGAGACCTCTGTCATTATTGCTATTTGTAGTTATTGCACCTCTCCTTGGAAAGATATTCTCTATTGTCATGATTTCAGATACATACTCCAAACCTAAGGTAGAGAAAATCATGTGCTTATGTCCCTGTAAATGGAAAACTAGGGTTATTGGACCCAGTTCTGCCACAGTAAAACTCCATTTGTTCTTTTAGTCTAAGCTTTGAGCAAAGCAGCCCTTGGGCTTGCAATAGATGCGAACAGGGCTTATGTAAGAAGGAAGCAAGTTAAAATAGTTTTCTCATTGGAATGTGTCATGTTAGAGCGTTAGATATCTCTGTTCTGGGAACAGAGTAAGCAGTGAATCACTGATGATTTTTGCCATAAAAATAAATAAATCATTGAATGAATTTTAAAAACTGAAGGAACTGTCAGAATTTGTGGTTTCACTGTAATCTCTCCTCAAAATTGTTTTTTTTTTCTTTTAGTTCTCTTAAGTAGGTGAAAGAGTATCGTATTTAGAGTGAAGAAAAGGCTAATCTTTATTGAACAGCTATTCCTATGCAATGTATACCTATTTTTATATAGACTGGGGGCTTGTGTTTGTTTGGTTGGTTTTGTCTTTGCAGTAATGCAATCCAAACCCATCGGCTCCGCAGGAGCTCAGTTCTGCTTCAAGTATCCTTAACTTTATGAGTAAGGCACCGCTTGCCTTGTTCGATAGCCCCTGAGGGATGGCTTTAAATGGCTCTGTAAATTTATTACTGCAACTCTGCGAGGAAGCGATAGTCTGCCAGACTGAACAAAAGAGCAGATATTGTGTCAGATATGTCATATCTTGTCAAATGGCAAGTACATGGCTACTGGGATTGGGTTTCTGTTTGCTGTGGATATAAGCTGGTCTCAATTCTTAGGCAGGATTACTCACACTCTTTACATTCAAGAGATGAAATGGAAAAGAAAATTGTTTCAAGATTTCCAGTGCTCGCAGTTGGCTCATTGTGTTGGAAGCATCTTGGTCAAGTGACGAAAATGGAGGAATTGTCCCCAGGGTCTCACCTGAAAAAGGGTTTTGTCCAGTTTTGGTATTTTGGCATATACAAATGTGTGGGAAGAAGACAACTAGAAAAGATAGAAACAGTCTTGAAAGTGGAGTAGAGCTGGAAATACTCCGTATCAACTGAATTTAGAGCTGGGCAATTAGCTGGTATGTGACTGGAAGGGTTTTTCGCGCAGGCTCGTTCTTCAGGTGAAACTCCTTCCAGCCTGGGAACTGGGTGGTGGATGGGATGGGGTGTCACAGCTTTAGATCCTACGAGTATTTCTGGTAAATCAGATGGGGCTGCCTGTCCTTTGTAGATCTGGATTCACCAGCTTTCCAATTACAGAGGGGCTGAAAGACAATAGTACAAGCAAGACCAGTGGCATTGCTAGTGCTTTTACCTAATGATTCCCTAAATAGCCACTTTCAAAAGACAGGGAAGCAAAAAAAAACCTCCGTAAACTGCAAAAGTTAAAGCTCCAAAATTACCTGTGTGCCTACGGCTTACCTCGAAATGCTCATCGCTGAAGAGCCCTGCATTTAGAAGTAAGCCTGTTATTAAGAGGCACAGTGATGTTCTAGGAAAGCATAAATAACCATTACCATCTTTTTACCATTTAGTCTCTAGAATGGATGTTCTATTAGGAGATGCAGGTTTATTAATGGAGCATACTTACAGGCCAGTTGAAATGTCTCACTCTGGATTAAAAAATGAAGTTTCCAGGACCGCTCTGGATTTAAGCCAAGAAAGTTTTGCCTTTTGGGTTGGCGAGTCAAAGGCACTTAGAAGCTGTTCGAGTTGTTTCCCTCTCATTTATATCATTAGCTATGGAAACTAATGTTACTTAAGGAGGTCAGAGCGGTGCCCAGCCAGGATGCAGTGGAACTTTGTCCTCAATTATTCTTCATCTACCTCTAATCTAATATAGCTTGCTCTTGAGGGATGCTTTGCAAAATTCTTGTGGTATAAGAATAAGACTACAAAATACTTAGTAAATCAGGGATCTGGGCTCCTACCCTTAATTCTTTCATCTCCAACTATTCTGTCTTCTAATTTTCCTCTAAAGAAGCAGAAAAATGCCTTATAATATACCCCATCAATAAAAAAATCAAACCTGATTTGCAGATCATTCCGAATTCTTCTCTTTGTCTGGGCAGTTCGCTGTACTTCTTTACCATCTGGCCAACTGAGTTAAGCAGCAGCATTCAGCTCATTTTTAGTGATCGTTTTTTCAACTGAAAGTAAAGTGATTGGATCTTTCTCAAAAATGATAGGAAAACCCCAAAGTTAGCTGAATCACATCCACAGCAATGTGGTTGGGAAGGAACAGCTTTCTCCTGTCTTCTTTTTAAAGCTATGGCACTCTAATGGTTGCTCTGAATTCTGTACCTCAAATATCTCTTTTCGACCAGATATTCAGGACTAGGTATGAAATGAAGCACAATGTTTTGGGCCCATTGCAGTTATGGGAGATTGTAAAAAGTTTGAGTCACCCAAATCACTCTGCACCTTGGGGTTTTCCTTTACTTCACCAACAAATATAAACCTTATTATCCTGAGCTGCTTCCTGAACTGGCTCCTTTCCAGGGTTTTTCCTTGCCAAAATATTTGGCTGACTGTGGAGACATTCTCCATATTTTAACTTCCTAAATGGGAGTTAATGGGACCCACCTGGTCTCGTTTGGAGATGAGTCAGCAGAAGGGCCCAGAGTATTTAGAAAGAGTCCCTGAAAGTCACATCTAATAGAGACTCGAACCCAATGAAGACTGAAAGCCAGGATTTACATCACTGAGGTTAGTGACTGCATTTCAGTATTTTTTCCTGGGTTTTTATTAGAGTATTTCTCCAGAAATATTGTATTTCAAGTATCAATCACATTTGTGGTGGCAACAATTCGAGTGGGCAGTTCTGTGTCATGTTTTGTGCTTCATCTCCCATGCAACACTTGAGTGAGTAAAGACCCTGAGCTCAAGGCATCTTTGCTGATTGTGTCACATGATGGTCTGAGCTGCAATGGAAATACACTTACTACCTATAATTTCTTCCTCTTCTCATCCTGCCAAACGACATTGCTGCTGCTGGCAGCAGTTCTTCAGGAGGAGTTTTAGCACCTCTTTGGTGGGCTTCAGAGCCTGTTCTAGGCTGGGGATAAGCCAAGCTGGTGTTACCTAAACCTTGCAGATGCTTCTTTCTAGAGTCAGGGTGTTCATCACTCTCAGTCTTTCTGTTCCACTGATAACAAGGTTATTCCCACCTGTAGGAAAGACACGTAGTCAGCATTTTTTTTTCTTGAGCAGGTTGGCTTCACATACAGAGGCAAATACCTGATTTGGAGTCCAAATATATTTCTAAATGCAACTCATTTGTATGTGTGCACCACAGTAGTAAAAAATAAATGCGAAACAAAATCAACTTGCCTTTCTTAGCTGACATTATGGGCAGTAATAACAACTAACTTCTCTGTCTCTTCCCAGAGAAACTGATCTAACCCTTCTCAGTACAGATCAGTCATCCTGCTAAGCACCAAGATCCGAAGTGGCAATCTTTCGTTTGTGCTCCTTCCTTTCTTCTCTCTGGTAATTGAAATGCTAAGGCTGAGCCAAGACTAGATGAAACTCTTCGAATGTATATTTGTGGTTTTCAGAGAATTCCCTGCATCGATGTTCAGTGTTTCTAAGGGAGAAGGAAAAACTAAGTTAGTAGTAAGATGCTCGCTTGGAGGTAGTGATAGTTTCACCCCCAAATTAACTTCCCCAAGAGGGTGAAGTAAAAATTGTATAAAGTGATTGATAATGGGTATGAAGAAATTTTCTATTCTACTCTAAAGCCAGTTTCAAAAACTAGACGGCTCATTGGGGAAACAAAGATTGAGCAAGAGACCAGTGTGGAACGGGGCTTCCCTGTCTGACCAGCAGGTTCATCTCTGGGTGTGCTGGGAGCAGCTGCCTCTACATGGAGCCCTTAATTCTGTGCAATGTAACCAGCCATCAATTAATTAGAGTCAATACACATGTGTAATGAGGCTAATCTTCAGTTTCGTCTTAACTGGAGATTTTCTTATTTTTTTTTAAGGTTTGTGCTGAAATGAAAGATACTTTTGTGACCTTAATTTCAAGCCAGTAGCATTTTCATTTTCACCTGGGAATATTACAAAAATCCAGCCACAGCACGGTTATTGAGGCTAGCGTCACATACGTGTTTCCAGACAAGTCCTTGTTTCTAATTAAAATAAACAATGGATTCCTCAGAGCCATGAGATCTTCAATAAACTGAAGCTGAAAAAGAATGAGAGAAGATAATAGCTTAATTAATAGAATCTGGCACCCTTCCAAAGTACACTATGTCAGTTGAAGTACGTGAGGTGGGGAAACTGGCATGTGAAAAACAGCTCTCATGATGAGTCTTGCAAGAAAATGCCGGACACGCTTCAGCAAACAACGTCAGGTGTCTGGTCCCCGCCGCTCTGCAGCATTTCCATTCTGTATATGTGCACCATCCTGTACGCTGTTCTCTTCCAAACGTAGCTGCGTTTGAAATGAATTCCAGTAGATGCTCAGTTAAGAGTCGAATTAATCTCTTAGTGCTGCCTGACTGAAGTGGAGGAGGAGGGAACCTCCTGAGGGCATCTCGGGGGAGCGGAGGGGGCTGTGCTTGTGGTTGTGGTGGAGCCAGCACCGCTGTCCCTGCTTGGGGCACGGCGGGCTGAGCACCCACCAGCAAGGAGATGCTCTTGCCAAGAGGCTCAAAGCAAAAGGTGTCAGGTCTCCTTCCACCTTGCTTAGGTATCAATGAGGACTTCCAATGAAAATATTTTCCCTTTTAGACCACTTTCCACATTTCCAGAGGCAAGAGAGGTGTGCGTTGTGCCAACGGTGCCAGCGGTACAGGTAGCCAAGATTGTTCCTTGGAGAAGCAGACTTGGGTCAAGTGTCAAAATATCCAAAATGCTCCACTTCCCTCTCCCTGCCTCTCCCCATGTAGATCTAATTCTGTTGGTTTTCACTGCCCAGCCAGGTGCAAGTGGTACTTCAAGAGCCGGATAGTCTGCAGACCTTGTTTGCTAGAAAATCCTCCTTATTCCTTTCTCCACTGTCTATAGCGGGAAGTCAAGTCAGTCCAGTTTTGCTTCACCCAAAGTCATGGCTCAGCTGGAAACTAAAGTTGCATTGGTCCAGTTTTCCTTTTTGGCCAATAATAGCCGGGTAATGCATTCACATTACACAGCCCTAAATTTAGACGTGGAAGGACCACAAGGCAAAACTGCAGCTGGGGAGGGGCTGTCGCTCCCATCTCCGCGCCAGGGCAGCGCTGGCCCAGGCTGCAAACTGGAGATGTCAGGTGGGTCCACTGGGAATGGTGGAAATTCAGATCATCTTGGAAACCAGAAGAGCCGTGTCTGCCGCTCATGACACTGAGCTCTGCTTTAAGGAAGGTGTTTGTGAAGAGGTATTTTGCTGGTCAAGCAAATGTAAATGAGCTTGTGACTTGCCTTGCCTGTCCCTAGATATTGTTTGTGGATGGTTATCACTTGTGCAGTGCAGGACAATGTGATGTGGACTCAGGACAGTGGTTTGTTTTGTGCTGGGGGTGGAATGGGGGTGTGGATTCTGGAGTTAATCACTCTTCAAGGGCACAACACGGCACAGCAGAGCCAGGTGCGTCTGATTTCCCCAGGGCCTGATTATCTCATGATAACCACATCCTCTGAAGTTGACTTTCTGCTATGTTTTCCCAGGTTTTTGCACAATGGAATGATTTAGGTAAACTGAATTGACCATAAAATTTAGCAAGTGTATTCCCCCCCTCCTTTTTTTAAGAACATCAAGTAGCCAGTCTGCTCAGGGAGAGAGGTTTTCAAAATGAAATAACCCCATTTATATTTGTAATTTCAACCATGAGTGTCATCTCCACTGAAGCTTTATGAACATGCAACTCTGTGATCAGCCTTGGGCTTGTTGAGATCAAGCAGGGGTTAAGGAGTTGGGAAGGATCATAAAGCAAATGTCAAAATAAACAAAAAATACAGTTTGTACATAGCTTGAGTTGCTGATGCTTGTTCTGCTGATGTCTTCTTCAGATCACTTATTTAATTCTAAAAAAAAAAATTCTGCAGGCGATTTAGATATACTATTATTAGTAGTAACACTCATAGTCAAGATATGGATTCCTCAGCTTGTGTAGCCAGCCCTCCTTCTTAATTATTAGTTTTACTTCAAAGCAAGTAGAAAAAAATGAAAATAACCCCACCCTGTTTACAGTCTCCATGCTAACAGGAGAGCCCCGACTCCTGTGTCTTGTAGGAAATGTGACATTTCAGCTAATGTGTCTAAAAATAAAAGGGAAGCGGAGGAGAAAGTGCCTGTTACCTGCAAGCTCGGCCGCACCCCGGCGCATTCTTTACCTGATGAGATCTTCTTGTGACAGGGCCAAGCTCCAGATTTCCAACAGCCAAAGTGTCAGTCAGAAATGGTAATTTCACCTCCAGTTCTTGCTCACCACCATTAATGTTTCAGCAGTGACAGGAGCTGGATTGTTTCCCTTGGAAGGAGCTGGACTCAAAGCAGCGTACTGATTTTTTGGGGTTCTAATTCTACTTGTGGACATGAATTTCGGGACAGTTTATCGCTTCTGTTACCTTGAGCCACTTTGGCCACCCTGAGTGCCCAGTGACAGGATGTGCAGCTGAAAAACTAAGAAGAACCTGTATTTCAGTAAACTCTCAACTCCTATAAAGTCGTCCCGGTTCCCACTTACATCCACCGTCTCGCCCGCTAAGACCCTTGCTGGGAAATTGTGTTTTTCAGCTGGATTCCACCCCGACCGAGCACTGAGGGCAAACCCCCGCAAACAGACCAGAGCTCTGAATATCCCACTTCATAAATCTCTGCTGCCCATAAACAACGAAGATCCTAATAATTTTAGGTGGCATAGTTATGCTGGCAGCTCGTGGTCCTTATAATGCATGAGGCTTTTCAGTCAAAGTAGCAGCTTCTACAATGAGTTGAGAATTTCTGGAGGAACATTTTCATTGTGACTCATCAAACCACAACTTTTTGCAGGAGTGTATCCATCTTGACCAAAGCTTCCCAGATCCAGGACAGCTCCTGGCGATTGGAACTCGGAGCCATCTCGAACAGACAGAGAATATTTGAGTTGGAATCCCCGAGGTAGCCAGGGAGAACTTTCATCACGGGGCTATTAAATGTTCTTGGGTGGATCTTTTCTCTTTCTCTAAAAAATTTATTCCTAATGCAGAGCAAAGATGTTTTTGAAATCTCAGGCTTTTGTGGGATGGGAAAACTGTCAGGCATCTTTGGATTTTATCCAAAACTTTTTTTCTCTCTTTTTTGCAGGAATATTTTTCTGAAGCGTCACTCTTCTTGCTTCAGACGTATTTTTAGCTAAAACTAAAAGCAGATGGAGGAGATTAGGTTTTGTATTTTTCTGAGGGAAATAGTTGAAATCATCAAATTTTGCTTAGAATGAAATTTATGAAAATGACTGCAAGAATTGATAAGAATGAACTATTTTTTTTTTTCAAAACTGCAAAAGTATAACTTTGCGTGCTTTCAGTCTCCTAGAGTAAAATCAACTACCATTTATTTCTTTTTAAAAGTGCTTCTTTCTTTCCCCCAGCAGACTTTCCCTGTGTTGAAAGGGATCCCCTGGTCACAAGTCAGCGGGCGAGGTTGTCGAAGGCTTTGACAGTCAGTCAAGTGGAACATTACAACACATGGTAGCAGCAGGTACCGATGGAGAGTTCCTGCGCTGCATGGACCTCCCTCCAGGACCAGCCTCACATTGCTCTTCATCCAGGCCCCCTCTAGGCCTCCAGATCCCTAATTCCACTGGTCCCGGCACTGCCTGGGTCCCTAGGTTGCCCTTTTCCACAGGCATTGCTAAAGCAAATAGCACACAGTATTCACTAGGTGCAACACTTTAAATCATATTAATCTAGCCAATAAAGTATTTATGGCCAATAAAAATTCCGCGGTGGCGTAGCTGATTCGTAGGGAGAAGGACGGACGGACTCGGGTTCTGCCCCAGACAGACTGTCCCGAGGAGCAGCAAGAGGAGACGGCACCACGAGGCTCAGATGGTCCATGTGCCGTGGATGGCAGGAGATGGGGGCGCGTTACAGCGCTCTGACGTTTCTGTTCGCGAGTTTTGACTTGTGAGCAGCAAAACCACGTCAGTCATTAGGTTGAGGATTTGGCTATGGTGGCCAAATCTCAACATCTCCCCCTAAAGGTTTTAACAGCACTTCTCTTTGCGTTAGATCGGTGACTCCAGGGAGGACTTATCTCTTTTGTTGCTGCTACAGACCTCATGCGACATCTGGTGTGATTCTTCATCTGTTTGGCTGCTGGTGAATATGGCAGGCTAGGTACCACAGCTAGGTCTTGGAGGATAATGGAAAGCCAGGTTAAGTAATAATTTGTGTGCGAGTCAGACCTTTGCAGGCCTACCATGTTTATGCTT
Organism: Pampusana beccarii; assembly: GCA_013399365.1. NCBI lineage: Eukaryota > Metazoa > Chordata > Aves > Columbiformes > Columbidae > Pampusana > Pampusana beccarii. The sequence goes on from VWYH01010300.1 coordinate 22,816, forward strand.
TTGATTTTTTGATAGGTGTCACTACTGAAGTTCTTCTGGCTGTTATGTATAAGTGATCACCTTAAGCTACTGAGTTGCCCTTTGGGCTTATTGCTTCGAGAATCTCAGATTTTTCAGTAGATTATGGATGGGTCTGATCTTCCTGTTTTATTGAAGTCAGAAATAAAGAATGAGCCAGTTCAAACGGAAATCGCCCCCCTTTATGTATTAGCTCACTAGAGTACATAGCGGGAGAATTAGGATACCTAATTGCCTCGGCTGATTGACATGTGGGAGTCCTGTGAGTCAACGGGTGTTTCCGAGACCTTTTGGAGGCTCCCGGTGTTACTGACAGGTATCCGTGGTGCCGCTGCCCGGGGATGTGGACACGCACTTGCTATTTTTAGGTGGAACACAGAGGAAGAGGAGAAGGTAAGAGACATGAACTCATGGAACAGTTTATGAATTGTCTCTGACATTATGTTGCCTAGTCAAATTTATTTCTTAACCCGTACTAGTTTTGCCAGCATCTTTCCATGTTGCCATCCAAATTAACGTTCTCCCTCTTTTGAGGTTAATGAGTTAGTGTTGTTGAATGCCATTCTACAACAATGACAGCAGAAATGGGAGGAGGGAGGAGAGGCACACTCGCTGCAAATACAAACATATGAGGTTTTTTGTTTGCTTACTTCTGGTTTTTTTCCGTGCTCATTCTTCGGTGACTTTCCATTTGACATCTTGTGTGGCTCTGACAGGAGACTGCTCCAGCAGAACTTGTGCCCGTAACACCACCACCCTTTAGAACAACAAACCCATCGGTACGTGTAATTCTAAAAGCCGTGACATGGCATGACATAAAGATGAAGAAGGGCACCACCCAGAGCCAGCGCAGGCGGCTGGGGCACTGGTGTTACTGGTGACCCGTAGGTCCGGTCCCTCAGCTGGATAAACTGCATCGCTTTGAACCAGCAGGCAGATTTGGCCCTGGTGAAGCCTCAACTCCTCACACTCTTCTGCCATGCAGACCACTTCAAACCGCAGAAAAACCAGCTAGGTTGATCGGTCAGGGTTCTTTTGAAATGAAACGGTGTCAGGGCACACTGGGAATGCAGACGTCTCATGGCATGCGGAGCGTGTCCAGCTCCTGTTCCCCTGCCCTTTGGAAGAAAGGAAGCCTGGGGCAAAAAGATGAATTTTCCATTCCTTTCTGAAAGAATTAGGATTTGTTGTGGTCATTCTTAATTAGCGCAGGGATTTGTGGTTATCTGGCACCTTGTGGGACCCGGTCTACGATGAGATGGAGACCTCTTCTCTGTCAGTTTGTGCGGTATGAGTTTTAGCCGGATGGGTTTGCAGTTCTGGTTTTGTCTTCCCGTATTCCCGTGCAGAAGGGCTTGCAGCTGGTGGCTGAACGCAAAGAAACGAAACTTCCCCTGAACACAGGGTGTCGCAGAAGTTGGTGTGTGTGTATATGTGCGTGCGTGCATGCGTATATCAGCGTCTGCGTATATACTTTATTTTTTTTAATCATTTCATATGCAGGCAAAGGATCTTATACTTCATATGTTCTTGCATTGTATGATGTGATGGAAATTAACACCTTTATATATATATATATATATGAAAAACAGTTCCAATTAGTTTTTTTTTCTTTTACTGTGTTTCCTGCTCCTTATGACTAAGTGTGGGTAATTATCTTGGCTCACTTTTTCCACTCCACCCATGCTTAGAGAAAACCTGTTGCAAGTTTTCTTGATACTTTACTTCTTTTCTCCCTCACTTTTTTATTTTGTAGCTTTGTTAATTAAAAGGTTTGCAAATTGTTTTACGCGATAAGTATTTTTATTCTGGTTTAGCAACGTAAAAGTAGAGACTTGAAATGCTTTAAAGGAGAAATCTAGGTGCCCAACACTATTCTATTTTCTTTTGCTTAATAAATTACAAAAAAATTCTTTTTCTAAAAGCTTATAAAGAACATCCTCGTATAAAAAGCATCAGACCAAATAATGACAGAAAACTCCGTTGTTCACTTCTGGAAGAGTTCCTTTCTTGCCACTTGTTTTGTTTCAGTTTGGTCCAAACTCTGTAGCATTCTGGACCTTGTCAGGTTTGTTATGATTGAAACAGGAGGCCTGCAGATCTGCATCATTTTCCCAGAACCGCTATGCTAGAGGGGAAAAAACCTCTCACCAGAGATTTTCCACGTCCCCATTGTATAATGCACCCAAACCACCATCTCTGCGGCTCCTTCGCGCTTGGGCAGAGCTGCCCTCGGCAGAAAACAGGGCGCACACGGAGAATTAAAGGTTTCCTTTCTGTACCGTCAGGTCGGTGTTTTCCCCCGCTCTCCTTGAGGATACGCTGGGAGCGGAAAACACGGATTAATAATTTCTTTTGCCGTTCTTCCTTCCACAAATGTCACTATCTTTCAAAGCATCGTGGTGATCTTTGCCATTCCTGCTTCCCACACGGTCCCATCGCGCAGGGAGCCGAGGGCGGTCGGTAGGTTACAGCTTATTAAACACAGAGCTGGCATCAAACACATCACTTGGGCCAACTGCTGGCAAATTTTGGCCATCACAGCAAGTGTCTGGACACAGGGAAAGTGTCATCCCCACGTATCTCCTGCGTCAGAAGAACTTGTCTCTGGAATGCTTCCTTTCTTGCTGGCTCCCTTCTTTTTTTCTTTGTTTTCACCCATGGAAATGAACAGAAACTCCCAGGAGGAAACGTGGTCTCAAGGCAAAAGCTTTTTCAATTGATTGCAATGCTATTTTCTTCACTGTAGACCCAGACCTTTGGAATATACATTTTCCCACCTTTTAGAGAAAATCAGGCAAAATGCAGCAGTAGATTATCAGATAATACCCTTCATTCATATAACATTTCACACATAAATAGCAAAAAATATAAACATTGACCTCCATGGATCAAATGAAATGGGTCTCCCAGGCATTTTCACCTCACCTCAGAAACATCCATAACTTTTTTTTTCTCTAATAAATGTATTCTAACTGCTTAAAGGATTTAGTGTTTGGGTCTGAAGAGAGGTTTATTCTCTTCTGCTCAATGGCTAAACAGCTCTTCTTTTGGCTTGTAGAAGACTTAGAGATTTTAAATATTTTTCGAAGGACGATGGTGGTGTTGAGTTCATAAACTGAATTATGCCTCTCCTGGTAGGAAGCGTGCAGAGCTAGAGCTGTCTGCCGCCTGGGAGGGCAGAGATACTGTGCTCAGAATGAGCTAGCGAGGAATGACGATATTCAGCGAGGTTTTGTTTCACAATGTGTTTTGGTTCTGGACACTATGGGTGAAGCAGCATCTTTATACAATGATTTCTCACTTTCACCGTTTCCGAATGTTTCTTTGTGAGCTTTCTGTAAGAGACATGGTTGTTTTCTACATATGCATGAATGTCTGTCTGTCTGTGTGTCTGTATGTACATGTGCCTTCCTTTCCATATATGCTTGCCTGTGACCCCGCAGCACAAGTAGGGAACTTACCCAGGGCCAGAAAGAAACAGCATCAAAGCAAAATTATGCAGATCCTCACCATGAGTAATTAACAGATGACATTCTTGACAAGTGTAAATGCATAATTTCCAGGAGGAATAGTCTGATGGTTTTCTGCAATTAATTATCAAACACAAGTTATAACAAAACAAAGAGGAAAAATACCATGTCCCAAACATAACTTGGACTTTCATAGCAGGATTTTAGAAATTTTAATTTGCAAATAATGAATGACTGAAGAAGAAATCTGGTATTTATCTTCCTTCTTGTTACAAATGTGCATGCTCCTCCAAAGCATAACCCTTTCAACATCTTTCTTTTGCAACCTTGAAATGCTGGCACCTTTCTTATCTAAAAATTATAACCTGCAGATGCGTTACAGGATCAGCCAGTAGAGTGTTGAGCTGAGATCGGGGGGGTTTCTGTTCTTCTCCACAGCTTTGCTACCTGGGTGGAGAGGAGAGTGGGGAGTCCTCAGCGCCTCGCAGGGCCCGACCCCGATATCTGCAGGCGGCAGTGCCTGAGTGAGCTTGTGGGTTTTCCTGAATTACGTTTGGCTGTCAGCTTTTCTGCTGCAGTCAGCAGGGACTTGTTTTGTCTTGCCTTCCGCCAAAATAATTCCCACAGACTGAGCAACCAGAAAGGTTCAGGTACAGGTTACAGACTTCCAGTCATCCAGAAAATTGACAGTCGCAACGGGAGATGGGTTTGACCGTGTCTCTTGGAGAGTATTTTTCCTCATGCATGAGGTGTTGGGTAGACATCTTTGAGAAAAAATATCAGATGCTTTTGTTGTGCCCCTTCCCTTGCTTTGTCAGAGGAACCTGCCAGATCCGAGGGAGATCTGGCCGGCGTGCTTGGTGCTGCGCATGGTGTGCACACCGAGCTGGATGAACCGGGGACGCACAAAAGAGACCGAAAACATGGACTTAGGGATGAAAGTGAAAAAAGGACAGATGCTCGTTCTGGTGATTGCAGACAGAAACCCTCGTATTTTTATCCCCTGATTTTCTTTTAATACTTCCCGCCAGTTCCTGGTGGGCAGTCACTGGAGAGAAAAAAACTGGGGAAAACCCAACCCTAGGTTGGAATTTGATTCCCTAAAAGAACAGTGGTGGCGTTAGTTATGTAAAACTGAAGTTCTGTTCCATTTTAGGTCCCACTTCCTCCAGAGCCTAAAGGAAGAATTCACTGTTGTCATTCGTTATTAATGTCAATGAAAAGTAGTTTTTCTGAAATAGAAATGTCACTTTGGAGTCCAACCCTTGCTATTGCTGCCCGTTGTGTGCAGCGCCTCAGTCCTCTAAAAATGGGTAACATCTTCTGGGCTCTGCCGCTCCATGGCTTGGCATGTCTCGTGTGTTTTCCTTCCTCTTTGTCTGCCCCAGGTTTTGCTGCATTGCAAGGGAAAAATACTGATCCAAAAAAATACTGATACAGAAGTGAATCCCAGGCCTATATCTCATTTGACTGTGTTGCTGAGAGTTTTCCTGGCACTGTAAGGCTCCGTCTTTCCCTGCATAAATTCTGGGAACGCGGTTCAGCAAAGAACAGCTTAGAGCATGAGTTGCACCATAAATAATTGTTCAAGCTTTAGTGCTTTGTTGAAGCAGGATGTGAAAAGTCATCTGATAGAGAATACAAACCGGCTTTTAAACAAAGGTTTGTTGAGGGAGGTTCATTCACGAAGAGCAAACACAAGTCTTCTTGAGAATGGACTATGGTTATTCTATTTCTGAATAAATGAGCATCTCTAGGGATAAGTCACCCACAAAGAGCAACACTGAACACGTGGTCTTCACTTCCAAGCTGATTGTGTAACTCGGAGCGGCCTTATCTCCCTGTCTGATCAGTATATGATGCTGCAAGGTAGCAAATGGGGCTCGTTTTCACTCGTTCTCCTGTTCAGACCTGCCGCTTTTTGCTCTGTGGCGTATAATGAATGTCAAGAGAAAATATTTTTCAGGGAGGAGAATACTTAACCCCAACAATTGCTGTTGATGCTGTGAACGGCTCCGAAAAGGGGTTCACCTTCAAACACGTTGCCGCTCAGTAGGTGGCCAAGGAAGAGTGCGGTTTGCTGTCAGGGAGAGGAGCAAAGCTGAGCCCTGAGCGGGAGCCAAATGTTGCTGCTTTGGAAGCCCTGGTGTGTCAGTTTTCCGTGGTGCACGCAGCGGAAGAAAGGCAACTCATGCAAGGACTGGAGGGTTTACTCCAAAAGGTCAGGACCCTGCCGGATGGCATCATGTACCAAAGCCAGTGTCACCCAGGGGGCCTTCCTGTGACATATAATATTGTATCTCGTATGATGTTTTCACCTTTAAATGCAACCCCAGATGAGGGCCGGTCTCCAGAAGAGCCCCTGTGGTTTTCCTTGAGGAATTTTCATCTGGCCGGAGCATCTGGCAGTTGCTCAGGTCCCTTTCGAGTGACTGGGATCACATCAGGCAGAATACATCGGGGTTACGGTGCCAGGTGACATGGTGGAGAACCAGAATTGTTATTAGGACAAATCACTAAAACTCAGGTTTGCCTCAGTCTGACCAAGGTAGCTGGGAGTTTGAAGGACAGCGTGGAAATGTCACCCCTGAGCCGACAGAAGTACTAGAATTAGACCAGGAGGAATCTGGTAACCCATGACAGGGTAATATCTAAAGTCAATCGTGATGAATTCCTCCTCTTTCTCTGGCAATGGTTGTACTGTTACCCAGGAGAGCAGGCGATGCTGCCCTCTGGCCTATGAACTTCAATGTTAGTCAACGGGAGAGCCGTCCGGTTTTAAACTAGTAAACAATAAGGGATAAATAACACTTCCCCAGCCCTCTGCCTAGTCTGGACCCATAACTGACAGCACAGTCTATTTTTAATATGGAAATCCCAAAGCAGCTGGGTTTGTTTATTCTTGAAAGGATTCAGCAACATTGCTTTCATTTTACAGACTTCCATTTTTCTGAACCATATATGCTTTGTGGTCAAAATTCAAAGGGGCAGCGAGGGAAAATCCACTATCCAAATAAAGCCGAAGATGGGCAAAAAGAAATTTGTGCAAAGCCTGTTGCTGGGTTGTTTGTTTAGAATCCTCACCTTGGGTTTTGTGTCTGCTGAAAAAGCAGAAGGAAAAAGGAAAAAGATCTCAGCCACACTGGAAACCTCAGGAATTATTTTAAATGCATCACAATAGTTATAACATTGGGTCCATTTTTGATTTGTAGGATGGCAATACGAAGCATCACAAATCTGTGGAAGAAATCTGGGCGCTAGCATGCCAACCGTGGGGGCCGTCTCGAAGACTTGCTTGTTAGGACACACTGCCTTCATTGCAGCAAATCCTTCATACCTATTTGCAGTCGTTAAGCTAATCTGTGGCAGGAGAGAGAAGGGAATAGAGAGAAAATGCAACTGCAGAGAGCTAAGGAAATTACGCAGACACTGTCCACCCCCAGATCTTACTTTTCCCTTCCATGTGGTTTTGGGATACATGTGGGATTTGAGTTGTACTTGGAAAGCATAATGCATGTACCAACATCTGGAAGGATCATAATGGTTGCTCTAAGAATTATTACAGTAGTTGTGGATGAAATTTAGCGCTTTGCAGCACATGCAGCCTAACAGCAGCTTGCTTTAGTTATTGAAAATACGTTAATGTCCTGAACCATATTTAAACAAAAAGGGGGTGGGGGGGAAATATATATATATATATATATGTAATCAAGAGAATAGACACGCAGGACGGACACAGCGCAATTCTGTCCAGACAGCAGGGGTTTTGAGGACTGGAGCTGGGTCATGAAAAAAAAACGAGAGCCAGAAACTTTAGCTCATGAATCAGTTTTATAATTGGGTTCCCTCTTTAGGTTGAGTCGAGCCACAGAGGCCAAGCTTTCCAACGATTTCTACTAATTGAGAGTGCTTCACATTTTGGGTGCCACCACGGGAATCCACTGGTTCTCCTATTCCAATGGAAATCAGGAGGAAAAAACAAGAGAAGTTTAGCACTTGAAATGGGTGCTTTGAAATGCTTCTCTTGGCGCTTTTTATGTTTTAATTGGCTCGTCTTTGGGGTGGACGCAGGGCAGTAAAACTCTCGCAGGGATGTTAGGCTTGTTTGCTGTTTGTACGTTGATTTTAAAGGCTTGGAAAGGAATTACTGAAATGGGTCTATTTCTTAAATTCAGGAGGAGCGAAGCGTTTCTCATTGTGGCTGGTTTTGCTGCAGAATAGAGCTGCAGAACCCTGCCCTGAGCTTGGCATGGCTGCCGAACCCGTCCGTGCCGACATCCATTAACACCATCACGTAAAGTGCTAGTAAGTGTTGTGTGTTAGGCGTGGATTGCTTCATCTGCCCTGAAAGCACCAACATCTGGACTTAAGGATGTGATTTGTAAATCAGAAGTAGCAAGGTGCTTTGATGTGATATTTAAGGATGCAGGTGGGGATCAGCCCACCTTGGGTTTTCTCTTCCCATCTGTATGCTGTCCTGTGGTGCTCTGAACCTTGTGGGCATCTCATCTGCACTGGAATACTGAGAAAGTCTGTTGGATTCGTGGTGGGGAACTGCAGCCCCTCTCTGAAGCAAACCAAGCCCTGAATTAAGAGAACCCAAATTAAACCTGTTGACAAAGCTCATTTCTGGCCACTTGCCACTTCAAACAGGCTGCAGGCGGGGAGGTGGGTGTTGTTTATCAGAGACACATCTCTTCAAGTTTCATAATAACTGCCTTTCAGGAAGGGGTCTCGTTAAAATAATTCCCTGCTGTATCCCATAGTGCCTCCTTGCACCCTGGGCTCTTAAAACCTGATTCTGGGAGTCAAAAAATAACCCAAAAAAACCCCCAAACCTGTTCACTCAGGTCAGCTTGAGCCAAGAATGGAAAATTGTCTTAGAGGTGCTTTGGGTTCCAGCAATAATAAGACCTGTCATTTGTTACATGTTAATTGCACATTATTATCTTTTGTAGGTTAAGTCAACCAAAGGTTTCTTGTATAGTTGGAAACAAAATTGCAATCTTTAACATGGTTTGCAGTGTCAGGTTCGTTTTGTTGTTGTTTTTCTGGTTGTCTTTTGGAATCTTGCACTTAAGACTGATAATTTGCAAATCCATGAGATACCCGTTTCTCCGTGGAAATGCGTTGCCATTTAAGCTCTCTTCCATATGATAATCTCAAAGAACAGCATTGCAAACTTGAAGTGAGCCTTACGGTTTCCCATGGGAAAGGTATATCATAACCCTCGTTTTTGAAAGACTACCAGAGTAAACCGGTGATGAATCTAGGAAAGGAAACAAGATTTCCAAGTATTTAAGTTGTTCTACCACCGCAGATAAAACCATACGCTCTTACCAAGTACTCTGTAATAGCGTTATGATAGTTTTATAAAACTTTGCTTTATTAAAAAAACATTACCTTTCCCATTCTCTCCCTATTTCATTCCTTACCTGTCTCAAGCAATTCTCTGCCCCCAGTCTGGGGCTGGTCCGTAACTGGTGCTGCTGCTCGCCGTGATTTATCGGGATGGGGAATCCCCTGTGCTGATTGACTGTTCCTTGACGCTGTTGAGCAATCAAATCCCAAGACAAGCAAAGGCAGATACCCAGAGACAGAGGCTTTGGCCGGACTGCAGCATAATTCAGTCTTGATGGGCTTCTAAATGTTTATGCCTGAGTATTATTTGGCTAAAGACTGGTGTTGATAGATGGAAGAGAATACCCAGGATTTCTTGCATTCAAAGCTAAGGAAAATTGAGCCCAGGGAAATATGTAAAACACATTGTCCATTTTTTTCTTCCACTTAGGAAGATCCTGGCAAGCTACGTTAGACTGTCTAAACGCACCGGCGTTCCTGCAGGTTACTATATCATGTTCTACAGCAGCAACACCACAGCAATCATCCCCAGCCACTGCACTCCCATCCCATATTTTGTCTGTTTCCATCTTTTCCTGCACGAGTAATGGAGAGGCTGAGATTGCTGGCTGCAGAGAGGACACTTTTAAAAGCTGAGCACTGCTTTTCCCCATTGCCCCATGAATGTAACATAAACCTGAAATTGCCGGATTTGCCTTGTTATCACTGTATTTTTTCCTCCGCAGACAAATCTGAACATGCTTTTCCAGTCAGAGCTTCCACATTCATCTGTTGATTTACTTTCTCCCAGGAAAAAAAAATAAATAAAAATCCCAATCCTTTGAAAGTCTTCCCCAAGCAGCATCCTGCTACCAGGAAAACAAGATGCTGCACTGGAGTGTTCCAGGGAGAGATTTTCTCTAAAGAAGGGAAGCATATAAAGAGTGACTGAAGGCATCTTCAGAATTGTTTCTGATTTATTTGCGTTTTTTTCTAGCGGCAGGAAGGACAGGACTCGCTGCTGATTTAAGCAGGTGAATTCCAGCCCTGGTTTCTGGTCTGTAGGAGTCAGTTCTAGGTGTAATCTCTGCCCTTCTCTTTGAGCATCTTCTTTTCATAGGGTCATACACCTGACAGTGGGCACAGGGTGTTTGTGATCACGTGGAGTTAAAAACAAACAGAACAACCATCACCGTGTTACCATTCCTTCTTACCTTACACAAATATTTTATGTTTAAAAACCAGTTTAATTAACCCACCTGTCCCCTTATCTCCTATCCTGTTTGTACTCACCTGTTTCCCTATCTGTAGTCAATCTATTTTCACGTGTGTCTACTTATATCATCATTAATCCAATTCCTTTAATTTCAGCTGAAAAAGGAACACAGTTTAACATGTTTCTCATCATGTGTTATGTTCTGCACCTGGAGCGGTTTGGGGGTATTTGGGGGTCCAGTTTTGGGGGGTTTGTTTTGTCTGCATTGCAGTTTGCCTCCAGGCATTGGCAGTGTCTGATTAAAGCCTTCCCCCTCCTGAAGGACAGCAAAGAACTTTGCAAGAAGGAACAAGTGAGCTGCGTTTTCTGGTGGCGGCAGGCGCAGAACAGACCACCGCACTAGAACAAAAGGGAGAAAAGCAGAAGCCGCAGCTCTAATTACAGCGTTCAGCGCCGGGGGTAGGACCCAGCACATCGTGTTTGCACACTAGATGCACTTTCTTCTTTAACTCTTCCAGACTCTGGAGAAACAAAGCAGTGGGTTCAGTGTAGCGCAGTCATTGGGATGTTCAGGAGGTGATTGGGGGCTGTAGTTCAGGGGACACATTCGGGACAGTGACGATGTCGAACGCTCCTTGTTTGGACAATGAGCAGCAGTGGACAGTAGTAATGCCATTCTGTGTCTCTTTTTTCCTTTCACACAAAAGCAGAATCCTTCCCCTAGACATGGCTTAGACAGGCAGGGTCATTTTCCACCCTGGCATTAATGTTTCTTGTGCTTCTCCTCTGGAAGAACCAGCCAGTCCCAACGTGAGCTGCCGCCGCTCCTGCTGGAACGTTCCATTATAGTAAGGTTTCTCGTAAAAGGATGATTTATAATTAATTGTGATAAACGCTTGCAGTTACTTGGTTGTTTTTCTGTTTCATTGATCAACAGGAAAACTTCATGGGAAGCTTCTTCAGTCTCACAAGACCCTTGTTTCTCATTTTTGCCCTGTGCCTGGTGACAGATAAGGGACAGCTGCCCAGCTCCTGTTATTATTTCCCTCCTGGGAGGGATGGGCAGTGGAAGCACACGTGTTACCCACAGCGGGGTCCAAGCTGCGCTCGGGGAGCTCCTGCAGCCCCGGACAATGTACATAATATTTTACTGGGGGACATCTAGTGGAAGAATCATATACTGCAATACAGTGCACAGCCCTTAGCAGGGGTAGAGCTGGCTGGGAGATGGGGAGTTCTGCAAGAGCCGCCCGTTTATCCTGGAAAAATCCCCACTTTCAAAAGGCTGCCATGAGAAGGAACAGAAAGAAATGTGGTGTAAATCTCCTTAATTTAATTTTAGAAGTAATTATCCAAAATACTTTCCCCTACCCCGTTTTCAAGATGGTGAAGATTGAAAAAAACGAAGTAAAAAGTTTTGCATCACTTGGGGGAAAATAATTCTTTTTACAAAGTTGGAGGAAACTAATTTAAAAATATAAGTTGGAGAATTTTCTTTTCTTTTTTTTTTTTTTCCCAGCCTCTGTTTCAGCCAGACCTCATTTGCAGATTGAAGTGATAATAAAGTAAATAAGGGAAATGATGAAATTGTTTTGGAAACAAGAGCCTACTTTTTGGCTCTCATCTGTGCGGTATTACTAATAGGGGATGCCTGGCATGACGAGGTCTCCTTGGAATCACCAGTAATGATGGGAAAATATAATTTTTTAAGTTGTGTCTTATGTTCCTGTGCCCAAGTGCTCAGAATGGCTGCAAGTCCCAGGGAAACCTGAGAAACCTGAAGTTCGTGCTGTTCTTTAGCAGCACATTTGTTAAATTTCCAAATGAGCAAACACACGTCTTGCTCTTTGCCATAGAAGCGAAGTAAGGAGGAATATTTGTATCTGATTAGGGACCAAAGGCAAGAGAACTGGTGGTGGAAGGTGAGGGAAGGGGAGAAGCCTGGGCTGTGCCGTGTGCTCCCTGACACAGACAAGGCCATAGCGCCAAATACTTCGCTTGTTTTTAAAAAAATACCTGCAGATGTTCCATTTCACTGTGGCCATCCCTGCGGTGGCCGTTCTTGGGTCACTCTCTTGGGCAGCGTCACCATCTCTGCTGAGGTACAGAAGCCTTCAAGGAGCAGAAATACAAGAAGAGCTGAGGAGGTTTTGTGGGGTTTGTGCTCTTTGATGTAGGCGTTTGCTGGGTGCGTGGCCCAGGTTCTCTAACGCCTCCTCGGTCAGTGGTTTTAGGTCTGAGGTTATAAAGCCTGCCAGAGTTGTTTCCTTTAATAGATAAATCTATTTACAACTACGAAGTGGGTGAAATGGGAGCAATTCCTGCCCACGTTCCTCAGTGGGGCATTAGCAAGGGCACTTCACTTGGGCAAATGAATTCCAGAAGCCCTCGTAGCACCTTGTAGGTGCCTTCAGGACCAAAGGCAGGTAGAGCAGCAGCTGCTGAGGAAGCTGCAGCGAGGCCGAGCTGTTCTGTGAGCTCAGCTTAACCAAAGCAGAGCTTAACAAAATGATTCCACGATTCTGTGACAGGTCGGAGATCCCAGCTTGTGGGTCATGGATCTGACAATTCTGGTATTGGCTCTGAGGTGGGAGTAGCTGATCTAATAATCATTATGTTCCATCTTGAGCTTATAGGAGGCTGACTCCCTCAGCTTTTATTTTTCTCCTTTTGGGATAATGAGGTGGATAAAACCCATGAGTGTTCTGCGGCAGGATCCTTTCCTGACCCTCTCATGCTGCTGAGTGTGTCATCAGCTGCACTCAGAGTATCGAGTCCTTGCTGCCAACACACGAGCAAAGGTTTCGGAAAGAGTTGAATTGGAAAAGAGGTGGGATCAGGCTCGCCCACATAATTTTCTTTTGTGCCAGTGCTAACAGACGTTTTGAGTTAAAGTAAGAAACAGCCAGGAAAAATGTGCAGATGCTTAATTCTCTGCAGGATTTATAATATTATACAGTAAGCGTTTGCACCCTATACAATAAAACCAAGTTGGCTTTACTACATATAAAAGAAAACAAAACAAAAAATCACAAGTTTGACAGCAATTAGGGTGAATAGACATTTATTTTATCCTTTTACTAGCAGGACCAATTGTGATTTTATGCTCTGAAAAAGCTCATTTTAAAGTTTTATGTCTGAAGTGGCCCTGCCAAATCTAGCTTAATATTGTTACATTAAATGGATGGTAAAATGTGTTCTTAAAACCCTCCATCCTGTAAAGGACCTGGAACCAGGGAACCACCGCTAATGAGAGGCAGGTCCTGAACCGCAGCCCTTGGCCGTGGTTGGGAACCCAGGGGAGGTGTTGGCCAGTCCCTCCCAGGATGTGTCGTCCTCGCTTTGCAGGCAACGGACCCTCCAAACTCCTCTTGATTTCCAGCCGCCCGGAGCGCTGGCCAAGCCACGGCCGCAGCAGGAGTCCCGCGTTGTGGGACCGCGCTGCCTGCACGGGAATCTCACCGGGATCTTGTGCATCTTCGCAAGTAGATCTCGCCCCTCCTACACCCCCGGCCCTTCTTGTTCTCGGCTCTTCGGGCTTCAACCCTGAAGCCAGTGGTTAGAACCAGCTTCACAAGGGTTAGAGCAGGTCTGGTAACTTTTCTTATTTTCTTCGCACACCTAAAATTTGTATAATTTTGTAAAATGTCTCCAAGTATGTAGGAGCTTCAAGTATGCGCTGTTTTGACGACTCCCATCCTTGGTGGTCACCCTGCCCTCACAGAACCCAATACAACAGGGTGATTCAACCCTCACAACACCCCTGATTTACTTGAGCCTCCAAATATTTGCTTTGTGTTCTTGAATGTTGACAAAACACGTGAATATTGTGCACCAGCAGCTCTTGTTGGTAGGCACACGTGCACAGAGATAGTACAAGGAGCTCTATAAAGAGCGGAACTGGGAAGGAAGTGTCATAATTATCCCTGTTCTAAGCATGAGAGACAGAACTGATTAAGTAACGTGGTTTACTCCAGATTAAATGCCCCTCCTTGTGCACAGGGCCTCTCAAAGTGGTGAACCAGTTCTCCAGGTTTGTGTGGAGAGAACTGTGCTTTAAACAAACCATGTTTAATACTGACTCGTGTCATAAACCTCTGGTCAGTCGTTTAGTGAAAGGTCTTAAATGTGCATTTAAATTCAATATTTATAACATTTTATGTTAACAAATATTTTTAATATTCCTATTGTGTTTATTGGAAGTTAAAGGCACTCAGTAATGTGGATAGTGCCCACGTTTCTTAGATGGAATTAAAACGTGCTGTTAGAAAATGGAACTTCTTGCTCGCTTGATGTTGGTTACTCCAAGAGACAGATATTTTGCTGATGCCATGCACTGGGTAGATTATTTCTTCCCTGACTGTTTCCTAGAGTGCAGGGTCAGCTAATTTCCCCCTCACTGCTGGGTTTAAATAGCGCTTTTGCCCAGCAAACAAATAGAATAATAGAATCGTAGAATGGTTTGAGTTGAAGGGACCTTCCCAGCTCCCCCAGTGCCCCCCCGGCCATGACAGGGACATTTTCACCAACTCAGGTTGCTCAGAGCCCCGTCCAGCCTGGCCTGGGTTGTCTCCAGGGGTGGTTCAGCCACCACCTGCACACACATCTAAGGGCAGAGGTGCCAACGTGTGCCAACGCAGGAAGATCCAGCCCTAAATAAATGCGAGAGCCTAGAACTGGGATGTTCATCTCTGAGCACTGAGTACAGAGCTGAGGGGGAATGTGCTGCTAATTTAGGGCATCTTCAGTAGGCGCCTGAAGTTGGGTGGAACGAACGTGTGCCAGGTGTTGTTCTGTGCAGACTCGGTGTCACTGGAGGGGAAGGTACTTCAAGGAGAGCGTTAATTTGGGAGGGGCCTAAAATAATTAAATAACATAATGTCACAGCGGTTTGGTTTATACAGGAGGAGAAACTCTGGCAACATGAGTCAGGCCCTCGTCTAAGAATGACTAATATTATAAACAAATGTTAAGATAGTGGCATTAAACTCACTTTTCTAACTGCAGTTCTTAAAGGTCATAAAACCGATTCAGTTTTCCAGTTTCAGCTTTTCCCATCTACTTTGCAGAATAGTAATCAGGTCATTGGGCCATTTCCCTTGGAGACTGACCAATACGTCTTCAGCTTTATTCTAAATATAGCAGTCCTTTTTTTAGCTTTGTTAGTTTTCCCACTTTTTCTCGCTTTACTCCTTTAAAGTGAATTTAGGGCAGCAGGAAGGTGCCAGATCGACATCACTGGAAAATGCCGTTCCAGAGCTGCTGTTTGTCGGCAGCGAGCAGCCCGTGTTCGTCCCCCGCACACTGGCACTGCAAACTGATTTTTGCACCACTCCACCAACGTGCCTTAACCTTGCCCTGTGGGATCTAGGCTAGTCTTAGCCTCCGTGCCTTGCTGTCCAAACCCATCCTGCGCAGGCAGCCAGCAAGATTACCAAATCCTCTCATCCCGGTTGCTTTGGAACTCAGCAGTCGGCAAAGATTTGACTTGCGCTTTTAGTGGCGTCAGTAGCGTCCTTCTTTGCAGCGTTCTTACACAGTAAAACTGGGGTTCGGCTTGTCCATCTACATCTGCCTAAAGATGGGGCATCTAGTGTGAGCTGGTGTCTCTGGACACCCTCTACATTGATCTGAAGAGGGGAAGGGAGCTGTGCTGAGAACCTTCATGTGAGGGAGGTGGCCCAGCTCCATTTCTAGCATGGCTTTTCTCTCTTCTGCTGGCTTTGAAACAGGCTAGAGAAATAGCTTAAACTAGACAGGTGTCTTACAGTTGGGTAGAGCTTAGTGAGTTGAATCCCACCCAAAGTGATCGGAGGAAAAATGACATATTGAATAGCCTCGTTCTTCTGCTGTGCCAATTGCTGTATATTTTCTTAGGCCCCAGTCCTACAACTGGATTCCTGGAGACTCAAGCTTTGGCTGATCCCATTCACAGAGCAGAGCTTTATGTTGCAGAGCTTTACATTGCAGAGCTTTACATTGCCGGCCCTCCAGGGTGCTGTCTGCAGGCAGCTTTGTAGAAGTGAAGGTCTTTTGATACCTTGACATCTACGGGTTTGCACAACACCCAAAACAATGGGGGAAATGTGGTCCTGTTGGGAGCCTCTGGTTATGATTGAAACATCAGTTTCTAAGTAAATAGTACTTGAATTTTAATAACTTTGCGCTGCTGTTTATTGTGTCACCGAGAAGTATTATATATGGTGTAATCGCTACAATTTGCTCCTGTAATTGCAACTTCATGTTTTGCAAAATGCAGGATGCTTTTCACTTCCAATCCGTGAAAAAGATTGCAGATTGACCCTGACAGCTCCCAAATTTTCCTTTTTCCCCTGTGTGCTTTCATTTCTCTTGATGATTCTTGGCTTTCTGCTTCGGAAGCTGCAGGACTGTTTGCAGCCCACAGGGTGCACATATGAAAAGCCAGTGTAGCAAGATGTCCCAAATGTATTTCTACTCATAATGTCCCATAAATGATTCCAATGTAGCAGCCACCCAGTCCAAGGAAATAAAACTCTCTTCATGCTCTAATGCTCTTTCTGTTCCAAATTTTAGAAATGGTGCAGCTTGGTTTCAATGATACAGATGCTCCACAGTACATTGGCCTTGAGGTGCAGCGTTATATGTTACACTTTAGGCTTTGCTGTTCAATCTGCTGTATGTTCTGGCAGAGGGGCGGATTGAGGGACTGCAGGGAGTTACCTGCTTGGCACAGTTCAGTCTGTTGGCTCGCTGGGAAATTCAGGGCTTCGGGAAATACTTTCTCCTCGTTTGTGAAGTCGACAGAAGATGAAGGTGCTCAGCAATAAGCAAACCTGCCAGTCTACCAGCATCAGCGGCCCGACTGCGAGGAGGGTCCCTGTGCAAATACGCTCTCAAAAATGTTACAGTTATGGCTGGAGACACTTAACACAAGTTTGGCTTGAAAACAGAGACGACAGACTAGCGGAATTCTGGTTGGTGGAGGGTAGTTACGTGCAGTGATCAGTTCGGTCTGACAGATAATTGCAACGCTAAAAAAAAAGTGGATCCAAATACAATTTGCCTGCCCGTCTTTTTCTTCCCTCCGCTGGTGCAGCTGTCCTGACCGGAGCACCAGCAATCTGCCGAAGGCAGCGGCACCTTCAGGTCCCTGCAAAGCCCATCTGGAAAGGACCCGCCGTGCCATCAATCACGGGGTGTCCACGCAGAATGTGTGTCTGACAGCAGCAGCATCGCGTCTGCGCTCCACGTGCAAACAGGAAAAAATACACCTTTGTCCCAAACGTATTGGCTGGGGAAACTGGCCTTCAGGGTGCTCCCGTGACACGTAATACCTGGATCAATGCTGCCCTGAGCCCATTCTCCAGTTTTTGACACCCACAGAAGCTGTGGTTCGCAGTGACTTCCCAACAAACAGTAAAAACAAAACACCACACACAAAATGTTTCTACATGGTTCTGTAACCTGAGAGAAGATCAAGACAAGACTATTTTAAAGTATCTTTTACAATTTATCGTCTCAAAGCGAACCCAGCTAGTGGGTCTGCCTTCAGATAGACAGATATTTGTCACTCTATTATTGTTTTACAGTGTCAGTTCCAGACACTTAAGTATTGTTGGAATGCAGTAGGGGGAAAAAAAAAATCATGTTTTAAATCTCCGATGGGGTAATAAACTGCAGCCAGGAGCTAATTGTCCTGAAACTTGATCCTTTACAATATGTTATTGCTGTAATGGGACTACCCAGCTCCACTGCACTGGGGTTTGTTTCACCATTAGTTAGGTAGTACATACACATTGAAAAAAAACCCCAGATCACAGGTTTGCTCCCAGCTGTAGACTTAAGCACAATTCTCAAAGCGATCGATGCGTTTTGTACATTAAGCTAGTAAGGGAGGGTATTAATCCTCATCAAGTTTAATGGCTCACTGTGGATTTGCTTCCTACCAACTTTCTTCCACCCAAGAAGTCCTGAGAATGTTGCACCCCTCCTATCAGGAGAAAATGAATCATTACCCAGAGCCTGGAAGGCCAGAGGTGAATTGGAAGCCACACTATGGAACACTCACACTACAGTATTATTATTTTCTTTTTACACTGGCATTAAATAATATTTGAGCTCAGGGTGGTCAGCCCAATGGGTGGTTTAACATGCTGAATGCAACCAAAGAAAGAGTATATCCATCATGTGCTCGTTTTAGTTTTTGTTCAACAATCTTTTTTGTCTTGTTTTGTTTTGTCCCAAACTAAGTATTAACCAACCACATCTTAAAATGCAAAGTCCAACTTCTAAATGTTAACCCCCAGTTTGGATGGAATTTTGACTGGAAAATCTTTTGAAGATCCAAAAAAATTGTGATGTTCTTGCTCAGTGTTTTTCTCATCTGTGTTCTGGGTAAGGCTGATTTTGGGTCACATTTTAATGGAAATTCACTGCATTTTTATTTTCAGAATTTTCCAGCTGCAAAGGTCAGTGTGAGAAGAGGTTCTTGTAAGATTTTCACCCAGTGCTGGGCTCACAGAATCGCAGAAGTTGGAAGGAAGCCCTGAGGATCATTGAGGTCCCCGAGGACCACGACGCGTCCTTGGCAGGTGAGCAGCGCGGGACCCGCGGTTTGTGTTCGGTGGAGATGCGGCAAACGGGGAGAGAGAAATTCAGATGCATCAGAAAGAAAAATGGCTCAAAGTCCAAACACAGAACAAACTGTTTTGTCTCAGTTGCCCTCCGCTTTCTGATGGTGTCTTTGTGTATGTGAGATTTTTAAAATCACTCTTCCAGTTTGAAGAGTGGTGCAGTGATTCTTTTGAACCCCTTGAGCCTGGATCACGATGCACTGTTCCTCATGAACAGGGATCACTTGAATACCTCAATAATTTTCCAGCAAATCTACTCAGATTCGTAACAATTGATCTGCTTGTGCTGTTTTGTCATACCCATGCTTCATATGCAGCAATCTCATTCTGAAACTGGATATTAGATCTTAGGTTTTGCAGAGTATCTCTTTATATCAGTAGAAGAAGCTGCATCTAAAGTGACGCTCGGAACGCTCTTTGTCGATGTTGGTACTGATGGGGGAAAAATGTATTTCTCCCTAAAGCTGAGATATTTATTATTGTTGTATATGACTCGGGTAACTGAGTAGCCCATTAATACCATGTTGCGATACAGGTCGTGAACAAAGACGGTTGCTTTTTTACACAAGTGAGGATCTGACAAGTAGACAAAATAATTGAAGAGGGTGTGATACTTAATCTGAATGTGAAGAGCTTGGCACTCGCAGGGCCCAGGAGTGCAGGGAGCGCAAGTGAAGTGGGGAAGCGCTTTACACAATCATTTGTCAGACCATAACTGCTCATTAAACAACGGTCAGGGCCTCTTTCAAAGTAAATTCACTCCCTCCTGCCTAAGGAGGGCTGAGATGTACATGTATATACACCCATAAGCTCCTGTGGTTCAGACACAGCAATTAGAAACTAATTACACTAAAACACTTAATCCCAATACAGAGAGGGGAGGAAAAAAAACCCCACACTGTTGAAATTTGGAGTTGTTCATCCATCATTCTAAGGAACAAGTGCCAAAGCGAAGGAGCAGAGCTGAAGGCAGACCAGCGCGGGGGCGGTTTCTGTTCACCCTCTGTAACCATGGAGGTGCACGTTTTGTCGCTGGGGGTCTTTCTGTGATTCTGTTTGTATTGAGCTTTCCAGGGGCATTTCAGAATGCAAGAAGCAAAATTTTATTCTCAGCCCTCTCTGTGCATCTTCATTTAGTTCAACCAAGGCAAGAACTGAAGTTACATTCAGCTTTGGTGTACCTGATAAGAAAAACTCATACTAATAGAAAGGGGAGCCTTTCACTTTCAGATACTTCCGAAAGAGATGCTGTAGTTTATTGAAGTTGATTTAATTACTGTGTGTTATATTTTAAGAGGCTGTGTGACAGTCCATCTCCCCTTTGCCGCGCAGCATCTCGTGTAGTGCAATGCTGAGAACCATGAATTCCCCGAGCATGAAGCATCCCTGACAATTTAGTTTCTCAACAGCAACAGTATGTGACTGTTAGTAAGGCAAGAAAGCAAATGTGATTGTCTCTTAGCAGTCCTGCAGTGTGTGCAGCAGCAGAACACTGTAAAATGTGCATTTTTCATGCAATAACCCACAGAGCCGCCATCCGAGTTGTTGTATGTATATCTCAGTTATCGAGCAAACGCTCCCGGTGATTTACCGTTCAGTTTTACATGTGTATGGTTGAAAGGGAT
This sequence comes from Pampusana beccarii, assembly GCA_013399365.1. NCBI lineage: Eukaryota > Metazoa > Chordata > Aves > Columbiformes > Columbidae > Pampusana > Pampusana beccarii. The sequence continues at coordinate 43,103 of VWYH01010300.1, forward strand.
GTAAAATTGTTTCTTCATGTTGTGATACAACAGGAGCTTTCTAACCAAATCAGGACTTTTTGTCAGTTCTGTGTAGAGCTGACTAAAATCAGAAATTTCCATTCTATGAGAAATTGCCCTTGATAAAATCTAACTTGATTTTCCTTCTGAGGTATGTCATTATACTTGATTTTCCTTCTGAGATATGTCGTTGTACTGTCATACAGTAGAAGCTAGCGAGGAGAAAGCAAAATGTTCTTGCTTCTAGGAACCAGAAATTGTGATTATTTTTGACCCAAGCCACCAAAATTGATGCACACCTTCCGAACATTTGAATTTCACAGTAGAAATCTGGGGCACCAGAAAAACATCCATCAGCTCCGCACGGAAGATCGTGTTGCGTTTGCAGAGGGAAAGCGAGGGGGAGGCCTTGGGGTGATTCACGTCCCTCCTGTTTCTCCCCTGACTTTGTGATGGGCCAAAATAAGCGTCAAGGTCCCGGTCCCGTTTGGGGCCGTGGAGCCCACGCTCCGCTCTGCGCGAGAGGTTGGTTGTTTTGGCCTCTTTCCTGTGCTCTAGGGTAAAATAGAGGCACCCTTCTTGGGATATTATTGGTGCGAAATCGTAAGTTACAGTTTTATTACCAGGCGCTGTGTGCGTGTGTGAGGGAGGGAGAGGAGGAGGTGGCGGGTATAGAATATAACCACTCTTTTGTAACTATGAATCCATTTCTTTTTTTTGCAAAATACAGGTTTAATTTTAGGGAGAGAAAATCCAAATAGCGTCAGATGTAGATTGTGACAATAATTTTTTTTTAAGTCTGCTTTTCTTCAGACTTGTTGAATTCTTCAGTTCGCATTGCCGAAAAGTTAGAAACAGGCTACGTGGATTTATTCTCTCTTCTTCGAATGTCCACATTACATCCTACAAAATTTTCCATCCTATGTTGCAGTTTTTACATGCAGCGTTTTCAAGCGCTGCATGAAACCTCCCTGTTGATGGAGCAGCTGAACAAGGTGACAGTTTCGGTAACACGGGCAAAATCCCATTTACTGGCATTCCTCCTGGAGCCCAGCGCTAAGGCTGGGATGGGCCGTCTTTCCTGCTGGCACGTCTGCACCGTTCTGTACATGACAAAGATACTCAGAAATTTTAAAGACAACTCTACTTTTTGGGCAACGTTAGACCCAGCAAAGGACAGACTGAGCAGCTTCTCCACGTGGTCCCTGAAAACAGGGGCAAATTATTTTAAGCCACCTCATGTTGATGTAGAGCCTCCATCTATTCTGTGTAAAACATCTCCCTGCATTTCAGTACTTCACAGATTTCAAGGATCCCCAATCTGTGTCAAGTTCTATTCGATGACTTGGTTTGCTTCCAAAAAAGCAGGCTGGGAAATGTGGATCTGGAATCAGGGTTGTTGGGGGAAGTACTTTCCCCCTTATGAATTCCAGGATGTTTACACTGATTGTTTTGTATAAGATACAAATTTATTTACTTTTGGCAAAGTCAGAAGCCTCAGCTGAGATATTTATAATAACAACTGTTGAAAAGATCTGCATATTGTTCAAGCACGTTTGGCAAGACAGGAGCTCACCTTAAGCAGTGGGGGGGTGGGAATGCTCTGTTTTCCTCTTGCATGTTCATGGTCATCCAGTTGTCTTAGTTCTACCTGAATGATGGTGTTCGGCACCAAGAAGCAGGGATGGCGAATGACCTCTGGCAGAGCCGACCTCGTGATGATTTCTATGGCAGCGTGAATTCTTTGCTCTTTGAAGAGATATTCTATAAAATCGCTAAATTTAGCAAACATGAAAGTTACTTTGTTTTTTTTTTTTAAATGATTGTTACCGTATTTTGTAACTTCTGTTCCCCTCTGGCTGGGATTCGAGAACCCTCTCCCTCCCACCCCCTCCCCAACTCCTTGACAGCAATCGCTAGTTGTAAAATAATAGACCATCAGCCAGCAATAATTTGCAATCCAAACAGACTTGACGCTCTCTGACATTTATTGAAACCTCAGACCCTGTTCGCTGGTTTCAGTTTTCCTCCCTTTGCTCTGTTTTTACAGACAGACAAGTGCTTAGATTTGGGTTTAATAATGAGGAGAAATTTCTTCTTGGCCCAGCTTTGCTTGTGTTGGCTGCAGCGGGGCCTTGCAGCAGACGGGCGGTTGGAGTTAATTACGCTAAATGGTGAGAACATTATTTGACCCCACTGGTTCGGCACCAGATGTTGTACGTTGCCTCTGAGAAGGCAGCACAGATGTAACGCTTTCGGGGCTGGATGGGGAAGGGAACGCGCCCAGAGGTTCGGCACTTTGTTTTGCGACATTAACTATCCCGGGATAAGCCCGTGACAAACAAAGCACTGCGCCTTATTAGGTACAGATGACAACATTCAGCTTCGGCCACTTGGGGCAAATTAGGGTATCACTGTATCTTTGGAACTGAATGCATCGAAAGCTCTCCCCCCCAAAAATCATTTTGCTAAATGTACAGTCAACATTCTGCCAGCACAAGGTATCGACTTTGGTAAATCCTTCCTGGAAAGTGAACTTTACATTTATGGGCCAGACATGATGGAATTTAATGTTTGAAAATGATTAAAGGATTTTGTTCTTTCGTAGTAACAACTGCATTTATCAAGGTGGCAGACACGGTGGCCTTAGAAAGAGCTGAAATGTAACCGAGCTGCTGAGCTTACACTGGCTTGGGTCTGGGAATCCCTCTGGTCTTTAAGCGTTGGGGTTGGGGAATTAGTTGGTAGATAGGGCAGGCAGGGAGTATAAAGTGTTTATTGACCCCAGTCTGTGTTAATAAAGCATTAGAAGTATTACCTGCTTGGGGATTGCCAGGGCAAAGCAAAGCTGTACTGACCTTCGTGGAAAACTGAAACTCCTCTTAGTCTTTGAATAAACTGTTTGGAGTGTGGAAACGACAACACTTCTGCAGACTTATATATTACAGGAAAGCAAGCTGAAAAGCGTTCTTACCACAAAAAATATGTTCCCATTGCCTTTATTTGCTTGCATGGTAGTGATAAGGTTTTTAACATTGTACAACCTGTAGACAAATTTGAGTTACGTCTCCTTTTCCAGCGGATGACGTGACTCACATGTTGTTGAACAGGAGCCCTCCATCCCTGCTCCATCTGGGCTCAGGCACCTTCCACTCACCTCTTGCTGGGGTCGTGTTCTCTACTGGAGCAAAGCCGTTCACCAAAGTCGTCAGAATTCAGAATAACTTGATCATTTTAGTAGTCTGGGATCTCTAGTATTTTTTTTAAACGTCACTGTTTGCCTGTAGCGTTATTTCAGGAGCTTAACCATAAGAAACTCTTGCTTCAGCCTTGCTGTTCCCTCCTCCTTCTCCCGCAGAGGGACTGTGAGGGATGTGTTCTCGAAGACCAGACTACATGATAAAGTGATTCAAGTACTATTACATCCAGATGAAACGCTGTAAATTGAATCACTTAGAAGATTCTTTCAGAACTCTTTAATTTTCCTGTTTCGCTGGGAGTTTGGCTGCCGTTCAGTGCAGCAGAAAGGGGCTGTGGACATAACACAAAACCCAACAGCGAATGCTCAATTTGGCTGTTTCCATCCTTTCCTGATTCAGTGAGATATTCTCGGCCATCTTGATCTCCCCAAGAAGTCCTGCTGATACGTTGTCTCCTTAAAATTTAAGAACAAGGCCTCTGGAATAAGCGGAGCTGTTCTGTAGTTACCACAGTACAAGTCTGAACAGAACACCCTCTGGTTTTTGCTGTGTAAAAGCAAAACCCCCTCCACACAACCACGAGTTGCCTCCTGTGCTGGTGAACTTCATATAAAGTACATCTTTGGGTGCTAAATAGGTAACTTTGGACGAACTGTACAATTTGCTGTATATATTGTGTGCAAAACTGTATGACTAACGTTCACCTGGAGAGTCCTTTATGGAGCTTAACAGTCACAGCCGTCGTTTCTTGGGTGGAGAAAGGCTGGTTTTGAGTCACTGGATTTGTCTAAGATGTAGATTCGCTTGCAGACTGCAACACCGTCTGTAATTTACTGTGAACCAGAAGAGACATTAGCTGAAATTTTCAGGAGCAGATTATGTTGAAAAAATTTATGACAGCATTTAGAAACGTTAGACTGGAGACTGCATGCCAGAGCGTGACAAAATAGCAGGTAATAACAGCACTCATTAGAACTGTTTATTTAAATTGAACATTATCCTGTCAGGGATGTTTTCACTGCTGTGTAGAACTTATTTTCATCCAGATTAACTTTACCAAATACAAGCACCCAGAGGTGTCTTCCTAGGAACTGCTTAGCATATGCATTCATTCCAGTGTGCTCACAAAGTTTCATGTTTTCTTACATTATTTTTGAATTCTAAGGACAGAGCTACTTTCTCTTCTTCTTTATTCACCGTTTCCATATTTAATTACCTTCATGTATCAGAATGCAGTTCAGTTTTCAGGAGGATCTAAGTGATTCAGACCCCAACTTGACTGTTGCTCAGCGAAGTCTGGGCAATTGTTTGGGGTTTGCGAGTGTGGATGAGAAACGTGCTTCGCTTGAATCTGGTCAAATAATGTTAAAATCACACTCTATCTTTTATTTTATTTCAACAAATCAAACTGTTTCCTTATACATTAGTTATAAGAATTTGGAAGGATTCAGTCCTAGAACAGCTTCTTAAGACTTGTGAAGAGGATATTCAGGGGCACAGAAAGTGGCTGTTTGGGAAGGCAACGCTGGAGGAGCCAACAGATCCTCCTGGGCTGTTCAGCCTGAGGTGGCGCCAGGTGAAAAAGAAAGATGTTGTCTAAAACGTGTTGATAGAAAAGGGGCTGTTCCACCAAGGTAAGGGAGGCTCCCTCGTGTCCCACTGCCTTTGGTTTCCATTTGCACACCTCTGTGACTGATGAAAAGCAGTAAAATGCTATTAACTCCGGAGGAGCCATTTTAATAGGAGCTTTAGTATTCACTTCACGTGCTTCGCCTCCACCTTTTCCTTACCCTCAAAGCTCCAGTAAAACGTATTTTAGCCTATCGGGGTTAAAAGGCATCCTTCTGCCAGAAACCCATCAAATCCGTTTACTAATGACGTGTATTCAAGACAATATAATGTTTTTGATTCATGTTTTTTGGAAAGCAATTTGAGTTGACTTCCCTGTAAATCTTGCCACGTTATTAATCCCCGTTGAGCAGCTGGCAGACAGCTCGCTGCTTTCGTTGGCCGGTGGCACCGGCTTTGAGATAATGCCCAGCCCTGCCATTCTCATTAGGGCAATAAGCAATGTGAAAAACACCTTTCAACAGCAGGTGAAATATCAGGACGGAGTCACCTGGTGGGGTCCCCAGGGCTGTGGTGACATTTATGTCAGCCGTGGCTGTGGTGACGTTCATTACTGGAGTTGTGGGGATGAAGCGCCCCCTTCGCTCCTCGCTGAAGGTACCAGACCTCCAGGGAAGGTCTTTTGGCACAGAATGTTGATTGTCCTTCTGCAAAAATTCTCCTGACAGACCCTGGTTTTCCCTTGGACCAACTTCACGGTCGCAACACAAAAAGCACAAAAAGTGTCTGGGGAAGAACTTCTCCCGAGTTATGAAACTGTGCGCTGTTACACAGAAAACCCTCTCCCCAGAAATATTATTCAACCCCATTCTTCTATCATGGAGCTACTTCCAGACTCTCCTATTACCAGATGTGTTCTGGTCTCTTTTTGATTGTGCTGGGTACATGATGTATATGCTGGTCATTTTTCATCACTTTTCTAGTTTGCTCCGGTTTATGAGCTTTTCACGTTTGTTAAGATTTGGTTCACAGTGTTTTAATAACCTCAAGATTCAAATACACGGAGAAGAATCTGGATTGCTAGATGTGAGCATGAAGGTAACTCCATGGACTCGAAGTTAAAGAAATTCAGAGGAATTTTTAAACTTTTTGACAGTAGGCAAACAGCCACCAACACAGTTTAACAGAAGCACTGCGCTTCACGCCTAAAATCTTTAAATCATTCCTGCTTGTGTTTCTAAATGATATTAACTTGAAGCCACTGAGCTCAGTTGTGTCATTTTTAGGTAATAGAGAGGAAAATTTTCCTTGCTTGAGGAAACACAGGGTGTAATTCTGCGGCTGATGTTGCGGCGGTGTTCGAACTGGTTTTCCCTTTCTGGCTCAGCTCTGTGAAATTATTTTGTATTTTAAATGGGAATTTTCAAGCACCTAAACGAAACAAACCCATCAGGGTAGTTCTTCAGCTCCTGGGCAGTAGCAGCAAAGCCCTGTCCGTGCGTCCTCACCCGCTCCCCGGGATCCCATTCACCGCCTTTGCTGAGCCAGCTCCCCAGCTGCAGGCAGCGCTCCTTGTTGTGGTGGCTGATGTGCGTTTTAAACCCAACAGAATTAGTCCTGTGCTCTCGGTGGGAAGCTCACCCCCAGCATTTTTGCTGTGTGCCCGTGTTGCAAACAGCAAAAAAAATGCAATGGATTTCATCTCGGAATGGTAACAGGCATCAGGTGGGGGTATTGTTTTCACTGAGGACAGCGAGGTACCTCCTGACGTAAAGCAAATACTGGGAGACACTGTCACCTCATAAATTTGCAGTCTTCCGAGCATACGTGCTGATTTATAATAAATGGCTTTTTCTCCCCTTCCCCACTTGAACCCAAATCGTTGCCAGCTCCTCCAAGGATGAGGAGTTGTGTTCTGTGATGTGGCAGCTCCGAGTGCTGGTGGGACAGACAGCCCATGGTGGCCATGGCTCTGGTGGGACAGACAGCCCGTGGTGGCCATGGCTCTGGTGGATCAGCATGTGCCACTGCTCGGGCTGCCAAGCTCTGAAACGGGGGATGAGGAGCGCACATGAAAAGGAAATCTTGGCTTTATGGTGCTGCTTCAATCCAGAGCTGTGCAGTGGAAAATGCCACACCAGCAAAGTCAGATCGTGGTTTTTCTTTCTGGCTAAAACAAATCTTTCTTTTTGGTTTCTGCCGTATCTTGCCTAAGGAGAAGGGGGAAGCATCTGTGTTATTGCTTGTTAAACAACTCGAGTGTGCCCGACCAAGCCACGCGAGCAAATTTTAAACAGGGGAGAAAATTCACAAAGAAATTCGGGCTCCAAACTTGGGCTGCGGTTCGTGCGGCAGCGTCTGTTCGGCCTCCTGCCCCGCAGCCCCGCTCCCCTTGGCCCGCCAAACCGCTGTCTGCCCCTGCTTCTGCTGCGGATGTCGAGGTGCCGTTCACCCTCTTGATATTTATGCACCAGGTCTCTTCCTACCACCTCCCCATACCGGTGTGTACCCGTGTGTCGCCTTCCCAGTCCGGAGAAAACGAGAATTCATGTGTTGTCCCTAAAACAGGGACGTTGGTCTGTTTATTGATTTTTTAATGTACTGTTAGCCAGCCTCGAAGCCAAGGGGTAGAAAAACGGGCGTGTGAACGCATCGTGTAAAGCAGGGTGGAAAAGATTGTGTTCCCTTTAAAAACCAAAAGCCAACTGTAAACGTTTCGATAACTGATATAACTGAAATTGAATAAATTTGCAGACCAGCAAAAACCTGCTAGAAAGCAGCTTTGACCAGCAGTCTTGCATTTTGTGCTGTGCACTCCTCAGGAATCATTGTACCTAAAGCAGCGTTTTCAAGCTGCCCATTAGGAATTTAAGTGAAACTTTTACAGAAATAACTTCAATATAAACCGCTAAATAATTGTCCTCCCGTAGCCTTAGTTAAGGCAATAAAGGTTCAAAATGCGGAAGGTTCAGATCTGCTGTTGTAAGGAATAGCTCAGTCACATGGGTCTGAGCTGTCCTCTAGCCAAAACACACCGCTCGTTCGTATTAATTCGTTAGAGCTTCTGTGTATCTGGATTTCTCAATACTGAGCAGCTCCTTCTACCTAGTATTTTATACTGCTGAAATTCAGGCAGAAGAAAGGGGTTAGAGTTAACTTCTAGTCTTTGGCTAGGAGGATTAGCCACAGATGTGGGATTATTATTATTGTACTGTATTTGGGAATGTGTGGGGACTGATGGGATCTGTGAAAAGAAATGGGAATGTTTAAATCAAATATGGACTTCTTTTTTTTTTTTACTTTTCAGTAGTGACAATGATAATGGTAACAAATAGACCTGTTTAGAAAATGAATTAACAGCACTCATGTTTTCTATATAAAACCCGTGCCCTTAAAAAGTCAGTTGGTTGGACACTAACAAGTCAAAACAGACTTTTGAGAATCTCTGCTCGATTAAAAACCCTCTTGCCCTCTATGTACAAATGATCTTTTCTAAAAGCTAATTCCGTTGGTAGTATAAATTGGCCTAATTAGCAGGGAGGCTTGCCACAATTAAGGACATGGCCTGTGTGTTATTGAATTGCTCTTCTGCCCGCTGTAATTACCGCTGGCCTTGGCCACGTAACCTTGTTCAGCACCTGGGCATAATCCATAGCACTGGGAACTCAGAGATTGTTTTTCTGTTGAATGAGTTCGATTAGTTTTGTGTTTAGCTCTGGTAGTGGTTTGCCATTGTTACAATTAGTAGGGATTAAAAGAAAAGCAAAAAAGTCCAATGTAGACAAGGCTGAAGTGAAGAACATCAGAAGCCCGATCATTTGTCACCTATGGTCACTCGAAACCATTATTTCTTTTACACACTGTAATTTCGGATAGACTTGTGTAAACAGTGTAAAGATTTATTTTCTCAAAATATCAGAACCACTTAGCATGAGTCACAAGCTAGATTTCAGGCAGATAATTTTCTTCTAATAGATTTTTGGGTTAACAAGATAAAAATTAACATGAAAATGATTATGTGCTGACTGAAGGAAACCTGGTTTTATTTTGTTCCCTATTTGTTTTACAAGGGAAGTCTTCAAATATCTTGCAGGGGCAAAAATATTTAAAGTGTTTGCACATGTTTCCCATTTCCATTTTATAAGATTCATTCACAGTCAGCCAAATGTATCTCTCTCTCCCTTTCTCTCATTTTTATTTTTTCTTTTGATACACTTCTTAATTAGTCTTAAAGGCTCCAAAGGTACTTTTTTCTGTCTGTCTTTTCGTTCCAGATGTAGAGAGTGGCGAGCAATGCTCACAGTTAAGTCATCGGGCTGTAAAACCGATGCTGGATGCTCCTCAAAGGATTGTTGGGGTGTCCTATGATTTGCTCTTTCTACTCGGTATAAAGGAGCGAAGTGGAGATCTAAGGCCCGTGCGTCATTGTGAACTGAAGTGGCTGCCCTTGGGTAATGTAGGTTTGGCTTTTGCTGCCAAATTCTGGCCGCTGTGAAGGTTTTGCCACCGGGATCAGCGTGTAGCTCCGCGTTCAGAGGGCTGCAGCGCGAGATGAATGCGCTCGACGCGGGGGTGCGGGGAGGACGAGGTTTCAGTTCTTCCCCATGGGCAGACGCTGCTGGGTCTCTGTTAGGTGATGGCAAGAGGACGGGCTCTTCCACAGCCCGTTTCTGTCCCCAGAGGAGCTGTGTCCAGGTCACTGGGCCACCAGGGCCACCAGGAGGTTAGGGATGCTCTGCAAAGCCACACAAGACATGGCTCAGGGGGCCGTTTGCACTCAAGGGCCAGTCCTTAAAAATATTTCAGCACATGATTTTTTAGGAGTTGGGTAATTTTTTCTCTTTTAACAACCTGGTCCAAAGTGCGGCCAGAGAAGGACGATACAGCAGAGGCTGGGGAAGGAATGAGCATCCTTGGGCTGTCCGCGCCGACCCGCCCCAGGGAACTTTGTAGCCACCGGGCTCCAGATAGCAGATGCAAGGTCAAGGTCTCTGGGCTGATGACTGTGTCTGCAGCAGGGCTATCCGGACAGAACGGAACGTTTTGGAGGAGAATCTTATCGCGGTGATTAAAGTTGCTTTGCACTTTGCAAAGTGATCTTTTTTTCCCATCGCCCGGGTTTCAGCACCACAGTGAATTCTCTCCTCCCATTTTAGCAGTGGAGAGAAAAGGATTGAAATGAGTTAGGGACTGATTAGACTGTTCCACCTTCTCCCCTTTGCTCAGCATTATGGGAGCCTCAGAAACCCCTCAGACCATGATGAGTCTTTTTTTAATCCGTTTAATCCCAGATTAAGTTGATGTCATTTAAGGCTGGTGAATAAATCTTGGTTGATGTTGATGTAAATGAAATAGGTATAACTAGTACTTCACCAGAACAACGCAAATATATACACTCACCACAAAAAAAAAAAAAGATACTGAGTTAGTCCCAACTAGAGAAAGAATTTTAAAAAAATATGAGAAAAATAAGATGCAGCTGTTTGCAGGAGATCTCTGATGTATGAAGACTTGGACTGTGAATTTGCCCTTCTCCTGCTGCCTCAAATCAGCAGATCTCTTTTAAAAGTGGCAGCATTTCAGCAATTTCTGTCCAGAGCAAGGGCAGAAGCCTGAAACCTTATCTGCCTTGGTTCTAGTTCATGATTCACACGAAGTTGTTCAACTAAAGTTCTGTTTGCGTCCATTCAGAAGAGAAATGGGGCTCCCTGGCCCTCCGAGCAGAATGGATTTGAGCTTTGACCTATGGTTGTTTGCATTAAAGAGCACATGGGCATCCTTGGGGTTCCACGGAGCGAAACATTTCAGTGGAAGACCAGTAAAACCAGTAGCCAAATGTCACAGCCTCACCAGCCCAGCACCCAGGAACCCCATTCCTTGTGTCAAACCAGTTTCTCCGTGTCCAGTTTGGAGTCCATCCTGCCGACTCCACAACAACCTTCAGAGGCAACACCTGAATCTTGCCTCTCCTTTCTTCTCTTGGAACGTTCTCAGCAGTCGCTGCAGAGGTTTTACTAAACATGTCAGATTAAAGGTATAACCAGACGAATAAATGCAGTCCATCTGAGGGCATGTTTCCTCTCACACGTTCGGTGGCTGTCAGCATTTTGAATGGGATTCAGAAACATGTCCTTGAAGCTGGCTGGAATGTAGCTTAATGTATCAGGGGCAGCATTAGGGAAAGGAGAAAAAAGGATGGGGGAAGCTTTCATGGAAACGCCCCCCCCCCGCCTTGTCTCTCTAATACTGGATTTACTGCAAAGCAGAAATAAACAGTCTGTGTTAGCAAAGCGAATGGAAGCCCCCGGCCAGCTCGCTGCCTGTGAGCTCCGTGGAGCAGTTTGCCTCGTAGCCTCTCTATCCTGGGGTTTTTTCACACTCTTTTCAAAGCTGCTTTTCTTTTTTATCAACGATTTATTTATAGTGAGAGGTGGTTCCTTTCGCGCACCCCTGTCTGCCAGGTTTCAGCACTGGGCACAGCTAGTCTTTTAGTAATGTTCCTGGTTTAGAGGGAAACTGAGGCACGGGGTTACAAAGCTGTTGAGCAAACGGCTGCTCTTGGCACCCAGGGAGGTCCCAGAAGGGAGGGGAGCTGAGCACAACCCATCGACCAGAAAACAACCACAGAATGGGCAGCATTTCACCTCCTAAACTGCACATTGGCATCACTATGGAAAATCGGTAATTTCACAAGAGGAGGATCTTTCAAACATTGGCTTAAACATGCAAACATTTAACTGTGCAACATGCAAATATTTATTTGCTGCTTTTATTAAATGCCCACTTGTTTGTTTACCCTCAAGTCTTCGAGGAAAACAGTTAATCTGAAAGCCTTTTTAAGGGCTTTTCTAATTCTAGAGCTGAACGCTTCATGGTTACATTGCCCCATCCTTCTCTGAAGCCCAGCTGGGTCCAGGTGGGTAACACTAGAAGTCGACTCAGAGAAGCTCAAATAAGTGAGCTATATGGGATACTTAATGACTCCTGCATTTATCTCATTTCATCCACATGCACTTGTAGGAAGACAAAGTGTTGTGTTACAGTGAAAGAAAAACCATACGGGCTCCTGTGCATTGTAGGGTACTTAAAATATCTCCTTAAAATGTAGATTTTGACTTTCTGCCCAGCATTGCCTTGAAAGTTTTGCCATTAAAACCTAATTGCTAAGTAAATGTTCGCTCACTATTTCTCAATGGAGGATAGAGGGAAAGTGGTTCAGTGCTTAGTTTTAGTATCATTTTTGCTCCTGGTAATCTGTTCCTTTTATTTTTTATGTCACATTCTTTCGGTTGCAAGCTACTAATCTTCCATCTTGGAATGGGCTGCACTTCTCTGAACCAAGCGGGGAAGGTAAAACGTGTGAGCTTTCCAGGAGTTATTTACCACTTCCCAAGCAAAAGATGGATTTCCCTTCTCGAGGGTTGCTGGCACCATCGTTTTTCCCTAAATATTCCTGACATGTCACAAATCACCGATGGTTACTGACTTGGAAATGGTCTTTGTGCCTCTCCTGAGCAGATTGGGAACCTGGTGGCTCAAATCCAGAAATGAATCCAACACTGGGGTATGAGAAACACTCGGGGCTCATGGATTTTTGCTTCTTTTAGAAGATGCATGGAATTAATTAAGTTAAGCTTTAGTACAGTAGTCGTGTTCTGTGACCGTGCAGACTCCATAGCTGCTGACATGTCCCTGCCAGGGCTGGGGGACAGACCTTGTCCCACCGAAAAAAGGCTTCTCCCACCTGGGGGATGAGAAGCAAAGGTTTTCTTTGTAAAAACAATGAATCAAGAGGCTTTAATTTCATTTCTTGGTTTACGTGGGAAAGGAGCCTGCATCTCCTGTGTCTTGCACAGTTCAGGTAGCCGTGATTTGTAAGCACCAAGTCATCAGTTAAAACTAATAATAACAATGAAGCTCTATTATATTTCAAAGTAGATGCTTATCTACATGAAATGCCTAGCACTCCAGAGCTGCAAGATTTATTATTTGCTATTTATTTGATCTTACGGATAATTGTTTAATTAAAGCAATTAGTAGCTGCTCTCAAAGCCCCAAATGGTTACTAAGGTAACACCCAGCGAGCAGCCGATCCAGCCGCGGTCCCGCTGCATAAAGCTGATTCTGCACCGTTCGTAACTATTGTGGCTGCAATTACAGCCTGGTCTGAGTCTGGCAGGAGGTGGGAAATGGATTTTAAAGGGGAAGACTTAAATATGTAAAACTGTTTCTGGTGTTTGCCAATAGATTCTACCTCTGAGTGACGTTTTGGCTTTTTTTCTGAGATGAATTCTTCACGGCTGTTGTAAATCCATCTGAGTTTTTCATGCTTCTCTTGAGAAAGTACTAATATATATATGCACATATATATATTTATCTATAGTTAGGCCAGAACCAAGACATAATGCTTTGAAAGGACGTTCTGTGATGGAAACCTGTGTTGAGTATCCAGTGGGGATTACAGAAAAATGGCTTAGTCAGTTGGAAAACTTGTCAGCCAGAATGTAAATAAGCAGAGGGTCCATATCCACAGTCCTAGAGGGAGAAAAGGAAATTGAATTCACTTATGGCTTCATCTTGAACCCTCCCACAGCACAGGAAGCTGTTGGCCATGTAAAACCTATAAATAGCCTCCGAGTTCAGGTTCCCTCTCAGACAGAGAGCAAAAAAAAGAATAAAATAAAAGTGCTCCCTGGGGAAAAACATGATCTTTTCTTCATGTTTGAGTTGTCAGTTTTGACAGAAATGATACAAGGTAATTAAATTTTTGTTAATTTATTTTGTCTGATTCAACGGCTGCCTGTCACAGGAATTGCTCGGTACAGCAGACGTTTCATTGCCGTCGACCGCCCGGGTCTCTTCTGAAGCACCGTTTAGTCGACGCAGGCCGAGTGGGCCTGTCTAAGGCAAGGAAATACGGAGAACATTTAAATTTGCTTCTCCCTCAGTGCTTCAGCTTCGTGTGTCTGCTCCAAAGGGAGCCCAAACTTACTCGCACTTCCAAATCTCTAGTACAGGACGATGGCTGCTCTCTCTGGTCAGCCCGTTATGTTAGAGTAAAATAAGAAGATGCAGCGGATAAAGGACAAAAATAAAATTCCATTCAGGAGCTGCCCTGGCGCTTGTGTTAAGCCAGGAATAGCTGAACAGTCAGAACTCTAGTTGGATTTTTCCCAACCTGTGAACCATTTTGAGATCTGAGAATGGTGTCATCTCACGTCAGGAGAAAACTGAGATTTGTGGAGTGTGTTATCACAAAATAACTGCAGGAAAAGACTGCAACGCCGAATAGTTTGGGAACGGTCAGGACAGCAACCCCTCGACTGCACAGTATTTGCTTTTAGCCTACAAGGCAGAAGAGTGCTGCAGCCACTCAGCTGGGGTGCTCCTTTACTTCTGAGCCAAATATTTATTATTTGGGTCAAGCAGAGTCCCATTTCATTTCTATTTAGATTTCTTAGCTTCTCAGATGCCTTTTACGGTGCCATGCACGCTGACCGGTCACAGTAAACTTCAACTTTTGTTCAAACAAACATCTCATAACTATTTTGATAAAATATTAAAGGATCGCTCTATTTCTGACTTCTGACGTGAAAATCATGGACCCCACATGTCTAGCAGGACTGACCCAGAGCATCCCCTCTGCCTCAGTGTTGGAACAACTAAGGGGACAAAGGTGGGTGGCAAAGGGCATCCCCTGAACGGGCAGCTCAGATCTCGCTTTCCTGTTCTCTCATGAGAAAACCCCTCTGTGCTCTGCTGGGTCAGGTGGTTGCCCGTGTATTTGTGGATGTTGGGTTGTGTCCGTGGGACTCGCTGGCCCGGGCGCTGGGAGCGGTACCTGCTCCAACACGCTGCGTCCTCCGCGTTCTCCTGGAGCTCTGTAAGGGCAAAGCCAGCGCCGACAAAAAGCACCGTGAAGTCTGATTGTTCTGAGATAATCAGTTGAGGAAACAGGTAAAAGACAAACCCTGGAGGTATTATTCTTTTTTTTTTTCTCTTTTAACCTGTCATCTGTAGGGGTATGCACTCTGCAGGCCTTTCACAGTTCAGAACGCCTTTAATAAACGTACACAAGAGGCAAAGTGTGGATGGGTTTGGAGCCGGAGGTGATCAGATTAGAAAATGAGATAAGCAATTAGCAGAACCGTTCAAAGTACCAGCTGAAAGAATAAAAAAGTGTCTCCGTCACACAGGTGCAGACACCAGTGTAACCTACAGATGTTCCCTTGCTCGCATTCACTCTGTTTATACAAACACCCACCGCTCGTTCCAACAGGGCTTCGTGTTGCGTTATCTTGTTTAATGGGTAATTTCTGCATTAAGGGATCTGCAGTTCTGAATTAAAGCTCTGATTCTTTTTGGCATTGAGATCCCAATGTACGTGACTTCGCACTCAGAAAGCACTGGCGGTTCCAAGCCCGTTTTTGCGGAGCAGGAATGTACCCGGAGCACATTCTGCACATCAGCCCGCGGAGCTGCAGCTGAGGGCACAAAAACACCAGGGGTGGCTGAGCCACACCGGGGCGCGATGGTTTTCAGAGAAAATGGTTAAAAACGCTCAAGCGTGCACACGGCGACGACCGGCGATGCAAAGCTTTCTCACGCGTTTCCCAACATTTATATTGCAGCAGCAGAAATTCAGGGACAAATCTGCTGGAGATCCTTAGGCACCGAGAGGTGACGACTGTTCTTAGTGGTGCTTGCAAACCTTCCCATGGAGATTAGTTCGTAGGAGTTAGGAATGCGATTCACTTTGTGGCTGAACACGAATGTGCATTTATCTGCGTTTTTAACATCTAAACATCTATCTAGACATAATCTGTGTTTTCTTCCAGACTTCTCTATCTTTTTGTTTACTATATTCACTGAAAGCACTTAAGGGAGAGCAGAAAACAGCATTTCATTCTGCTGGCTGCTGTGAAAACAGCGAGGAAACTCTGTTCCCATCCTGAGGAGTTTATAACATAAGTAGATGGGTTGAAGTGCCCTGTTTTCAGTGGGAAACAGGAATGTGCTTTTTTCCGACCCCCATGACGAGATCTCCGCACTCTCTCTGCAGAGGGGGTGCTGACCATGGAGGGAAGGACTTTAGCAGCTCCCTGTTTCTTCAGACACTATTGCTATCCTAAACAGGATGATGAAGAACATGGGTGGATCTTTGAAGCCACTAAAGTAGCGCTGACCTTCCCGTTCAGACATGCTGCAGTGGAAAATTGCATGTCGCTAACGTGTTTTCACTAAACATTTAATCATATAATCTAATATATTAATACTATATATGCCCCATAGAGCCAAGTATGCATTACAAACATATATAATAAACATTTATAATCCAACATGCTTCTAGAGCAATTACCATAAACAATAAGAGGAGTTTTTTCTGTGAAAGAATTGACTTCCGACTTGAAGCAGATGCCTTTGCGTTCCCGGTTCCCTGTATCCTGAGATGACTGTCCCTGCGCCGTGGGCAGCGCGGGTGGGTTCTGGCGGTGGTGAGACACAGGCTCACAGTGGCAGAAATGGCAGAGAAGACCCCTTGAAGCGTTTTTCTCTCCTCGTTTGGCCTCAGGTGACTGCTCCGACCTTTTGCGTTCCCCAGCAGTACAGTGCCCGCTTTTCTCACGTGCTGCAAAGGCTCTGGGTGCTGGTCGCAGTCCCAGCGTGATTGATGCTGGTAGGCGGGTGATGAATACATCAAGGAACTCACAGCACTGGGAAGGTATTTACAGTAAAGAGTGACTCGAACCTTCCATGTTTGAAGGTTTGAAAGTGAGTATGAAAATCATGGGATGGTGGATGTTCCTCTGGGAAGAAGTATCTCAACAGAGCCCATGACACTCTTTGCCCATCTTATGTCTCATAATTCCCCAGACTTCCCTCTCTATTCATACTACTGCTTGAAAACTTAGGATGTCAGCCTTTAAAATACTAAACCAGTGAGCTGAGCTGCTCCTCGTGTTCGTTCAGATCCGTCCTGGCGCAGGACAAATGTGATTTCTGCTGTCTGCAAAGAGTCAGTGAAGCCGTACGAGCAGTGAAGCGAGAGTGAGCTGAAAATATTGTTGAACCCTTGCTTTGCATCTTTCTGCCAACATTTGAGATGTTGGCAAAAGATAATATTGACGTTTCAAAGCTGGGGAAAAAAATCACCCGGCGTTTTCATGATGTCAGAGGAAGAAGGAAGCCAGCTTGAAATGAAGGTCTGCTCTCAGGCTCTAATCTTGTAGACACCTACTTAACTTTAAGCCAATTAAATCAATGGACTACTTAACCTTTGCCTACAGGAGAAAGGATTTGCCAGCACAGTTTATATTAGTGCCCCAAACAAAATAAGCACTCCTCAAAAAAGCACTCTTCTTTCAGCAAAACTGGATCTGCCCTTAGTGTCACAAGTATTAAAATATGGCCGTCTACTCTTAAAGAAAATCCTGCCTTTATGTGACACCAGTAAAGTCGTTGTTTCTGTCAGAGTCAGCCCTACGTACTTAAAAACAAGCAGCAAACAAAGCCTTTGCAGGGCGCAGGTTTGATTTTACAGAGCAAGCCAGCTTGCACGGAGCTGCGATCAGAGCCCATTTTGCTCGTGGTTCCTATAAAGCCACCGACATGTTTCCTGAGCCGGGTTCTGGAAGCACAGGGCAGGTCCAGGGCTCTGGTCTGACCTGGACAGATTCCCCGAGCCCCTCGGGGTGTCCATTTCGGCCTCTGCCCTGTGCCCGGTGCTGCTTTGGGAAACGTCCCCCTGCAAACAGAGCGACCCAAGTCCCCGAGAGGCCATTCGAGAAGAGGATGGTGCGAGAAACACTTCTGGCTATTTGCTTTTGTCAGTTTGTTAATACCTGAAAGCGACTTCGCACCACTCTGTGTGCACGGAGGTGTTGTTGTTCTGCAGGGTTAGTTAGAAAGAAATGTTGCGTGCTAGCTTTAATGAAACCCAGGGCTCCCCTGAAACAGCACCAATGGTCTAATAACACGTTACATCATTTGTCACTGGACACGTTGAGAGTATGTCACTGGAAAACCTTTAAAAGCCGAGATGGAAGTGGTGTGGAGACAACCATGGCCTCAGCAGGGTAAAAAAAGACAGTATCATTTATAAATGTTTTTATGTATACTATTTACATTTGGAACATTTAAATGTAAAAAGGAAAAAGAAAGCCTACGCTTAACATCTTCCCAGATGTTAACAACGTCTGTCTAGATGTCAGCCCAAGGATCTGACATTTTGTGTGTAAAGGGGAGCATTTCAGTATTTCTTTTTTTAAAATTTTTCTTTTTTGCCCCCCAGATTAATTGTCCTGCGCCTTGGTCCCGTCACTCTTTGCTCTGGGCCATATGATCATGTGTCGTTAACCCTGGAGACCAACAACCTAAGAAAGTGGAACCATATGTTCTTAGCAGAGATAAATAGTAAATAGGAATGCGTGCGTTGTTGGTTTGTGAGGATGGGGCTTGTGCCTTGGGGCCTTTTTGTTAAAATGAACACAAATGCGTTTTGGTGGCGAAGCACATGGACAGACAGGCTGGGGTGTGCAAACCCAGCAGCTCTGCTCCCCTGAAGGGTTGGGGTCTGCGTCCTCTTGGGGCCTGGGTCCTCTTCCTCCAGCTCGGCTGAGGAAGAGGAGGCAGAGGTGCTCTTTCATTGCCACGTTGAAATGCTGCTGGACACTGCGGGCGAAGTTCCCCGTCTGTCATCGCGGGGTCACCCGCTGCCACCCCAGCTGCAGCGGCCTCTGTCCATCTCTGCCTTGTGCCGCTTGATCTCTGTAATTCTTTTAAATATCTCATTTCCCGTCAATTTAATGTGACAGAAAAGGGTGTATTTTTTTCTCTGTGCCAGTTCTTTTTTCGCTGTCATCATTTTGAGCCAAATGAGAGATTTCCTTTAGTTCAAGGATACTATGGCAGCTCTTTCAGAGGAAAGTAATTCCGTGGGACGTGAAGGGGCAGGGAGTCAGTCGTTTGTTCATCTGTCTCTTACCCGTCAGAGTCCCCCTGACACCTCAGTGTATCTAAGGAAAAATGGGAAAACATGCACAGAGTCATGGCCGGCTGATGAGACAGGCTCAGTGATTTCTTTCTTGCCAGGTGTCATTCTTATTTTCTGTGTATTTGGCAGTAAAGACGGAGCTCTGACTTCCACACAAGGGCAGTGTTATTGCACACTAAAAAGCTGTTGTATTTTAACAGTAGCACAGAAAGCCAGTGAATAATAAGTGGATATGTGTGCCAATGAAATATTTTTATAACAAAACATCCACTTGTTTGGATTATTTATCATGAAATGATAATAACAACAACACCTGTAGAGAATTATGTCGTGATGCAACACTGGGAAAGAATTTTGGGCTGAATATCATGCGTTGCAGATTTGCTCTCATCCCTTTGAACCTCATTGCAGACATGTTACTAAATTTATCTGCTAAAGGAAGAAACTTTGTAGTCCCAAATATTCACCTCCTTTCAATGCACAAGCCCAAGAAAGGCCTGGAGACCTAAATTTAGAGCAGGTCAGGGGGGAGAACGGGGTTGATACGAAGGTGCTTGAATAAAGGCTGTTTTGTCGTGCCCGAGATGCACAGGATGCCTGAGAGCTCGGTGCAAGTGTGGCAGGGACAGGCCACCGCAGCTCCAGCCCCTGCTTGCTGTTTGTCTATTTGTCTGTTTGTCTGTTTGTCTGTTGTCTTTGCGTCAGCCGGATTAGCTCAGCCCAGAACAACACACATTTGCGGTGAATATCTACAGCATGTTTGTTTGGACGATCAGCCCGGTGAGGATAAAGCACGTGCAGCCACGTGTGGTGCCAAGGACCTACAAAAAGGCACAGCCCGTAGAGGTCCCAACCTGTAAAGCTGCTAAAACAAGACTGGTTTTGTGCGGTATCTCAGGATACAACACCACCATCACCTTTGCCAATCCTGTGTGGCCCCTAAAGGTCGACTCTCTGGTCAGGCGGCTGGTCCGAGCGACTCATCCCGTCCCAGGTTGCCTTGCAGGCAGGTCTTGTTTTATTACCACAGGATGTGATGCTTTACTGCACTTCTGTTTCGATACAAATAAGAAAGATCTGCCAACAGATTTGCTATGGAAAAGACAAGCTGGATCAGAATTTTCTGATGCAGGTGTAACCTCAGGCAAGGTGAAGATGCTGTTGTCCAGCCCCTGAGGGACACACGGGGTCCCTGTGCCCACCCTTGTCCTGGCTGCTCTGTAGGTTCAGGGCTGTCTGGGATACCACCCAAAATGCCCCTTTGCTTTCGGTGGGAAGCCAATCCACATTTGTTTCTTTGCTTTGGGTGTTTCGTGTTGCAGACAGGCCAGAGAGCTCCGATCTCACTGCACACGTGCCTCTCGCTCTCCCCAGAAGTGTCCCCACCCTTGCTGTTGTCCCCAGTGTGACCAAGGGTGTGTTACTGTGCTTCGATGGAAACGCCACATCTGGGAATCCGCGGGGATCTGGGCTTATCAGGTTTCTCTGGGCATTCTGGGTTATCCTCTGTCGACTTTGCTGGGCTGCTGGTTGCTTCTCATAACACAGCTAATTTGATCATATTTAGCGTGCATTCTTCACACATGATCTTATTACAGTTCCAGTGCTCTTGGTTTTGCTTATTCAGGCTGACCTTAGGCATCTCCTGCCATCCTCTGCCATGGTCAAGACCTCCCAGCTTGTTGCCTGGTGGCCCCCAAAGGAAGGTGTGAAGATTAACAGCCTAGAGGATGTATTTAATGAATGGCAACAAGGGATTAGTGACACAGTGTCACCTTTCATGGCCTCTTTAAGCAGGCGAGCTGACACGCGTTTATTTTTGTTTGCACTGTTGAGTAAACTCTGCAAACGGACTGGATTTACAGTCTCTGCTCCCCCAGCGAGGAGCCTCCTTCTGTCCACCAGCCTTGGCTTGGGGTGATGAGAAAACCGGTAAGATCTCACCCACCTTGGTCCCAGGTGGATCCTGGACCTTCTCCTTCCTGCTGAAGGTGTAGAGGGAAAGAGTTGTGCTGAGCGAGAGATGTTTCGAGGCTCAGAAGGGTCTGGTTGGCAGCTCAGGTTTCCAGCTCTCCATTTCCATCCAAAGCCAAGCCCGACCGAGGCTCCGCTGCCGGGAGTGCCCTCCTGCCAGAGCCCTCGAAATTCGTTTGGAAATGAAGGTTTTGGCAATGAACTCGAAGGCTACGGGCTGCAAACGCAGGTTTTCTTGCTGCAGAGCTCCCTGTGCTGCGCTGGACAGGAGGTGGTCTGACCACAGCCACTTACACTGATGTAGTTGCTCGTTCCACTGATCGACATCTAGAGCCAGACTCCCCAGACTGCACTGGGCTCTGATGAACCCCCAGGGACCTTGCTGACGACCTTGCTCCAGCAAAGTGTTCATGCACTTGCTTTATTTCAAGCATTTTCACGAGACCTCTCAGCTTTGCGGGGATTCTGAATGTGCCTCGAGCTCAGGACATGTGTTGTGCTCAGTGTTGGGCTGGACGGGGACATGTGGTCCTCATAGAATCATACAGCGGTTACGAATCATAGAATCATAGCATAGTGTCGGATAAGGTTATCCCCCAGTTTGCCTTGCAGTAAATTCTGAGTGATTTCTACTCCCGCTGGTTTCAAATTATTCTTTGTGCTATGAAATTCTAGTGCTTAGAAAATGTTTTTGTGGTGGTTGCCTTAAATTCTACTTTTCTTCCTTTCATGGTTACCAATCCTCTCACCCTTTGCTGATCTCTTGAAGGAATCCACAGGGCAAATGTGACTGTGACACCCTTAGATTGCATCTCAGTGCAACTGCTGCGGATCCAGGAGAAAATACTCGTATCAAAGGAAGGGGGTCGGTTGAGCAGAAAGCCCAGCTGCACGGCTGGGGTGGGAGGTTAAAGCAAGAGAAGATGTTTGGAACTCCATGTACAGGGATAATCTTTGCTGCTGACAGTGAGTAAATACATTTTGTAGTGCTGGGGAAACAGCAAAGTTTATCTCTTCCAAGCAGCTTTCCATGGCAAATGTTGCAATTGTATCTGAAATGCAATGCAGAATTTAGTGTCTCCAAATACGAGGCCAATCAAATGGCTTTAATTTCGCTCCAGTTCAGGGAGTTTCCTGCAATCCCATCTCCCCTCACATCAAGGACAGAGGCTGATCTGTGTCCTTTGCGTAGAGAAAAAACAAACGTTCTAAAATCCTGACTGAGCAGTGTTTCAGAGAAATGCTGGTCTGATCTAGCAGTGCTGGCTTTGGTGCATTTTGTAATGTATTTATTTTGTGCTCCTGAGCTTAGCTGATAATGTGTATACTGGAATTCTTCTTAATGAATAATTTGTGGTACACTGGAGATCTGAAAGAAAAACAATGAAAGAAGCAAGAAGAAAGCTCTTAAAGATCTTTATTCTATTTTTATGAATTTTATGCCGAACACATAATAGATGGAGCGATCAAAATCCTGACCGACAGCTTCTGTTCATGGAGATCAGTGACGGAGGGAGCTGTGCCACGTCCGGCCGAAACAACAGGCCCAGGCTGAAGATGCACCAGCCTGTTATGGAGTGGTCCACGCTCAGAGCAGGGCTGGGAGATGCAGGTTAGGACTGAGCTTTGGGAGATGCAGGTTAGGACTGAGCTTTGGCCGCGGGATGTGTGGGTTGGGTTGGGTTGGGAGATACACATCAGGCCAGATGCAGAGCAGGGGAGGTGCAGAAAGCTACTCCAGGACTCACTTTGCCTGGCTCAAGGCAATGCAATCTGCTCCATTGTCTTACAAATTAATTTCCCCTTCACTTCACAACTTCTTTATCTTTTTTTTTTTTTTTTTTAATCATGCTTGCTATTATTTTTAAAGCAATTAAAACATAGAAACAAGACCCAAGGAAACACCCACTGCATTCCTGGGCTGATCTGTCTGTGCTCCCTGCATTCCAGCCCAGGCGCAGAGGTGGGAGCAGCCGGGTGCCAACACCACCCTCAATTCCCACAAGGGAAAAAGCCATGGATAAAGTAGGATGATACAACCCAGTTGCTTCCAATGAATACAAAGCCTGCAAAGAGGTCCCCCAGGGCCTTTTTCCAAGTGCTGCTTCAAGGAGAGTGCACAAAATGCCTTCCACTAACCAGGACAAACCTATCTTTAAAAAAAAAAATAAAAAACCCAATTAACATTGCACAGCCTCCGCACCCAGATTCCAGCCGGCTGGCATTTCTGTACCTTGGATGCTGCGTGTCTTTGCAGCTGGATTCCTGAGGCTTAACACCTTAATTCCTGAAATGAGCCCCAGTCCTAATTCCTGATTTTAGGAAAACAACATTCCTCCCATTGAATGAAAACATTTGTACACAGTTCATAAACCATCTTCCTGAGGAGTGGGAGGGGAGGGGGCTGGAAGAGGAAAGCCTGCAAACGCACGGCCGCGCAGCATAGAAGTGCATTGTCTGTAGGGCTCGGACGCTGCTGGCTATAGGAGCCAGCTGCTGTTTGGGTAAGTGCTCTGTTCAAATATTCAAATCCCCCGCTGGACAGGGCTGTGAGCAAAACACTACGCAAACACTAATAAACACATTGCGTAGAAGTCTCTGGATCGGGTCTTTCATTTCTCTGCACCGGTAACAGACCTGGATTCAGCTTCAGCAGCCAAACTCCCCTCGGCATCGCCAGCGTTTGGGGGGCAGAGCGACCCCCAGTTCTTGGACCGACCCTGTCCCAGCACAGCTGAGACGGCTCCAGATCTCCGGTCAAACAACTCTTTTGCGAAGAGTAGAGCAAACAAAGCCTCATTCCCCATCTGCTGTGCCAGGAGGATATACGAGTGGATATAGTTGCTCTATAGTTGCCATGTTGCTTATGTTCTTTGCTCTACCATGATGGGTTGAGGCTGAGAGGAGCCCGTGGTGGGATCCAGCACAGTCGTTCTTACATCTTGTGCTCTGTCTCCTCTGTGGGCCTGTATTAGCCAAGCAAAACCCAGGCTTCTCCCTCAGTGAGGACAGAGTCTCCATCAGTTACTGTTTTCGTAAGATCCATGGGAACCACCAGTACTCTGAGAGCTCAGGGTCAACATGCCCAGTGGGTCCAGAAAGTAAGATTTTAGAAAAACGATGTGGACACATGCACATGTGTGTGTACCAAAGTCACAGCGAGGGATGGCAGGGCTTGGCTTGGAGCTGCAGTTTGGTTTTAGGGAAGGGGACACACACACACATCAAAAACATTGAATGCAATTAATATATTGGCAGCTTTTGGGTGCCACAGCAAAGTTACTGCTTCTCTGTTACCTCCTGTCTCTGTCACAAACTGTATTATGATTGTTTAAGGTAATCTTTTCATTGATCTTCTGGATATGGTGGCCCTGAAAACCGATTAATGGTGTGTGATGGCTCATGAATTGGTCATACACGATGAAATGCAATTGGTAGGAAAAAAAGGAAAAGGGGAAAATAACAAAAATGAAAGATCTGGACTGCTAATTTTTGTATCAATTCTCATCTCAAATGTCAGAGAACACTTTTCTTACACCTTAGAAAGCACAGTGACATAATAGCTGAGATGGTTGATAAAACACATTGAATGACGGCTCACCCTGGCCCCAAGGGATCTCTGCAGCGCACCCAGGGCTGTCGTCAGCACTGCTCCAGTTCTCGTTCTGTTTGTTTTATTCACCGGAGAGGAGCAGAGTAGTTCTTCATCATAATTTTGATGTGAAAGTGCATCATGCCTGTGAGAAAGAGTCACGAAAGGCCTGGGGCTCAGCCCTGGTCTCCATGGGTGCTGCCCAGGGGATGCAAAGCTGGATGGTGATGGCAGAAGGGGGAGAAAAACCTTTTTTTACTGATTCTTGCTCCGAGAAACACACGGGCATGGGTTCATCCCAGCTGAGCGAGGAGCCCAGGTGCCATCAGCTCCAGGAGATTCATGACACATTCGATTTGAAAGGGGACGAGGGGTAACGTTGGCACAAATGAATTGGGAAGATGGTGGAAGCTCCAACACTTGGTGTCCTTGCTGCAGGATTTGGTCTGGTTTTAAAAGTTTTGCTCAAACAGAAATTCTTGGGTGAAACCCTTTGGCCTGTGTTCTGCAGGAGCTTTGTCTGGAGGGTTTGGGTGGCTCCTTCGGCCTCGTGTATCTCTACTTGAGGAAAATGTAGGCGAGAAGCAGGAGTGCGTACGGCTCGGGGTCGTGCTCTGCTGCCCTGTGTGCTCAGGTACCTTGTCTCTCATGTCTGGAAGCTCATAATCCACTCATCGTCCTGCCAAGAACCTCATCCCGGTCCTTCCGTCACAAACAAACAGCCCTTGGCCCCCACGGGGCTGGGAGAGCAGCGGGAGCTGACAAAAAGCATCAGCGGAGCCGCAGTGAGCTCCAGTGCCTTCCCAGATATAGATTTTTTCTCTAGCATACTCTGCCTGTCAAATTGCAGGATCCAGTCAATACAGTGAAATTACAGTCCCAGGAAAAAAAAAATAGAGAGAGAAGAGAGAGAGGGAAAAATTTGATTCCGAATTGGAGGGATTAATGGTCAAAAGAATGTTCTTCTGGGAGTAATCTAAGTGTTATATTTACATTTGGCTTGGAATTATTTGCAGTGAGGAATTTCAAATGCAAATATTTTAAAAGCGTAACATGTAGAGAGACACTGTGGGCACTTCTGTTTTCTCTCTAAAAGAAAAAAAAGAAGAAGAAAAAATGGTTTTCTTGACTATTTTTTATTGGAATCTTAATGAGACCATAATTACAGCAGGAAAAAAAGGAAAAAATGTGGCTCTTAAAGGTTTGCTGTTACCGTACATACGGGCCTTGGATTTTAAAAAAAGAAAAAAACCTAAATTTTTAAAAACTATTTATTTTCCGAAGTGGTGCATGGGAGGCAAAAAAATGACTTAGCTAAGTAAGTCTTGTCCATTTATGTTAGTCTGTGTTTTCTTTTTCTAAAAAAATATATATGCATAAATGTTGAAGTGCGTAGGCATGTTCTGTTTGTCTTGGCTCTCTCCTTTATCTCGTTTTATTGTGTTACCCTTACCTGCGGTGCTTTAGGAACTGCAGGTTTTTCTGGATTTCTCCTGAGCCGACAGTGAAGGGAGCACTCGGTGTCTTCGGGTTATTCTCTGTGTTTGTAGCTGCTCGTCTGTGAAGCTCTCAGTGGCTGAATGACAGCAAGAGGACTTCAACTTCTTATTTTTCAATTATTTCCCCCCCCGGGAGCAGCTCCATGTACTGATATTATACAGACATTGCTCTTCTGGGACTTGCATGAGGGTCCTCAGACCAGAATCAGCTGCAGCATCACCACAGGCACAAATATTTCGTATCGTATGGGTCCTGTATGTTCTTCTCTATTCCCTCAGCTCATCTGCAGGTTTCCTTTCCTTCGTGGGATGGTCACAATTTTAAATCGCTTCTCATCAGCAGGGTTTGATGTCTGTAGTTCTCCCACGCGAGATTTCAAATTCTCCAACTATTTTCCCCCTTTTTAGTCACATTTATTAATCTTTGATTCGTTTTCTTTGCCTCTAATTTTGCTTAAGTTTTCCATGTCTTTCTTTTTGCTTCTTTCCACCTTTATTTCTCTTGCTCTCTTCTCACGGATGCCACTTTAAGTGAGGAGCAAACATGTTAAAATAGAGTCCCTTTTTTCCCAAGGAAGAAAGTGTCCATTTAATATCCCATATGCCCATCAAAGCCAATGCAGAGGCAAAGCATGACAGGCATATTCTGTGATTCAAACCTCCTGGGTATTGGCAGGAGAATAAATCTTGTGTCTGACATAAGAGGACATCGGGAACCAGGGGAACTAACCTGAAGCTTTTGGAAAGGCTCCACGTAGCCGTCAGTCAGGAGGAGATAAACTTTACATGAAATAGGACCTTCCAAAGCCATTAGTTACCCACTTCTGCCAGAACCACTGACGCGCAGCTCTGGAGGGAAGCGACGAGAGGCAGCCAAAGAGAACAGAAAACAAACGTGAATGGCAATACGTCTCTTAAGAAAGTGCCCAGCACAAATGTGGGGATGTGTCCTGCTCTGAGTAAATCAGCTCTCAAAAAGGCTCGTGTACAAGTAGTATTGATCCAGGGGAAAACTTTGTTGCCTGGAGGTCCTGCAGATGAGATTAGATCATCTCCAGGCAGATGGATGGAGCTTTAAGCAAAGGGAAAACACGGCGAGTACCAGTTGTTCAGTAATCCCTTTAACTGACTCCAGGAAGATCTGTTGCTTGAGGGAAAAAGGAAAAAGAGCGGAGCGGGGGGGATTGTGGGGAAAGGACGTGGAGTGGTGATATTGCTATGTCAGACGTACATTTGGTATATATTAAATAGGCTACCACCACCTCCCTCCTCCTGTGACTCTGCTCATACAAAATGTTCTTTAAAACCCAGCCCTTAAACCTTGCTGCCCTGGACGATGCTCAGCTGGACACCCGGCAGCGGCGGAATCCGTGTCCACGACCTCGTCGTTCTCCGGGCAGGGAGGGGCTGTCCCGTGGGCCGTGCTCCTCGCCCGGCAGAGGGACGTGGAGCACGGGGCTGGCACGGGGCTGGTGCAGGAAATAACAGCCCTGGTGAGCAGAGCTGCTTGTGGCACAAGGCAGATAGCAGGGCAGGCGGGGGGAGTCACGCTGGTTCACACCAGCTTCTGGCCCCAGATATTTTCCGTTGTTATAATATAAATAACGAGCAGTAGTTAAAAGGTGACACAAAAGGCTCCGTAATCTTCACAGCATTCTTCCCATCCTGCCTGGATTCATTTGCTCCCGCGTTTCTCGTGATAACCACTCCAGGCGAAAGGCTTTATAATGCAGTCTATAAACTTCCAGGCAGTGGAGCTGTGCCAGTGCCAACCCATGACCCAGCAGGCAGCGAGCACGTGTGTCTGTGCTGACTCAGTGATCCACGTCTGCTTTTAATTTCCTTTCTTTAGTTTTCCTTCATCCTGCAAGAAATAACTGTGAAGTAAATCAAATGGCCTATCTCCGCGGGCTGCCCCTTGGCTTGGCACGGGACAGAGCGGGGGGAGAGGCTGCCAACCCTGTGGCCGCCTGACAAAGTGGGTTCTGTTAGCACAGCATCACTTACTGCAACAACAATCCGCTCCCGAAGCCAGCGGGGCTTTGCCTGCTATCGCTAACACAGCGGCAGCGAGCGCAGCCTCGCATTCCTGCTCCTCGGAGCCGGGATCAGGAATCACTGAGACTCGTGGAAAATTCTGGACGGGGGAAATAAAGAGCTTGGGGTATTGGGGGAAGGCTACCTCTGTGTTTAGAGAAGAGCTTGGTTTTGTCTGCAGCCTCGGGCTGAGAGCCTGGGCAGGGAGGGCAAGGAGAAGGGAGCGATGCCGCGGGGAAGCGCTCGTAGCAGATGGCACGTGGGGCCAAGAGGAGGGTGAATTGCTGGGGAGTTGCTGGAGTTAACCCCAGGCTGGCAATGCGGGTGTCGTGTTGCTGCGAGCGCACCTGGAGTGGGAGACCCACAAGTCTGCCAAAGAGCGGGGCAGTCTGGCTGCCTTCCAGCTTTGGCTAAATTACCTAAAACTCCCCTCGACGTTATGAGCTCAATGTGGTACTACTGACGTCTCCTTCCAAAACATTATTTAATGTTCCTGTGCTGAACGGCCATCGCGCCCCGTCTCGGTGGTTCTTCACCTGCGCTAACAAAGCCCTCCTGGATGTGCCTTAGAGGAGATTCACTGGGCCAAACCGTGCAGTCCACGGTCAGCCACAGGCCCAACTATTGCTAATGTAGCTAACACAACATTTGACCCACTGCTTGGAAAGAATTTGAAATTTTGCAGTGAAAGGTGCTGCAAAAATGCAAAACATAATAAAATGAACAGGCTCGGCAAATGCAATGGCCGTGAAATGGAAGACACCTCGCTGCTGGTTGATGCCATCGGAGCAGCCTCCAATATTTGTGATTTCTTTTCCCTTTTGCTCTGAATCCCTTTAACTGGAATCTCTTTCCCCGTCCAATTGCTGCCTTAATTGTTGAAGAGACTTCAGGAAATGGCAAAGCCAGATCCTGAACTCGCCCTTGTGTCTAATGTCATCAAGGGAAGCTTGATTATTACCGCTAATACAACACATGTGTTTAATAGGCGCTTCAGCCGGCGTTTCGTGACACGTGTCCTGGCAGAACAATACCCTGCCAGCCGCCCTGTAACACTATCCGCAATTGTGGAGCTGGAAAATCATCTCCAGTACGACAACTGCCATTACCTCAGGTTTACCAGCTCCCCGGAGGATCCTAAGGACCCTTGGCTTGGTGCTTGTTTCAGTTTATGTTACTCAGCTAAATTATATAGCGAAATGAGAGTAAGCTGTCTTGTCAAAACCAATGCGGAGCCATGGGAAGGATGGGCGTTTGTTAAAGAATTAACTCGCGCCGCTGAGCGTTTCTAACCCGCCAACTTTCCGCTGCGCTGGCTTTTCCCTGCCCCTCGTATGGCAGCATTTGCAAGTGAAAATACATCAGCAGAGGGATGTGTGGGGGACATCTGTGGGCACACCTGTGACCTGTGAACTTTTATCTCTACTGTTACATTTCAACAGATGTTTTATGCTTTGTTTGCAACGGCTCTCGCCCTGAATTTGTTATTGCCCCGAGTAAGTTCATTTTTAACAGCTGCCTGACAGGCTCTTCTCCTTGACTGGCTTTATTGCTTCTAATAGAAATACTCGGGAAAGCTCATCCTGAAGGGAGAGTAAGAGGGAAAGAGCCAGGTAGAAATGGAAAAGTTTAGTATGTATCAAGCTTTAAGATGTATTTACAGGAAGATGAATTTACACTAATAGCAAAGGCTGAGTTCTCTTCCTAATAGCACTCCAGCCTGTCCTGTGGGCAAGGTGCTGCTAGAGGAGGCTCAGCATCACTCCTTGGGTTGCCAGCACTATGGTTTGTGGGTACACTCTAAGTCCAATTGTTCACCCAAAAGTGAACAGCAGTAGAAAACAGGCAGAAATACGAATGCCGAAAATTTAAATCAGCTTTAATGGTGGATCGTGTTTTAGCATTAGGTAAACTTTCCAGGAAAACCCTAGGTCCAGTGCTGCTCCCAGCCCCAAGTCCTCCTTAAGAAATAAGTAAAGAGACAAGAAGATATATTCCCTTTCTGTCTCTGTATCTTTCCATGTGATTTTGTTTGCTGCATCTCTTCACACTGAAAACTAACGTCTGTCTTTAGTGGCGTTGTCCTGTAGAGAGGATGCAGTGATGATCTCAAGTGGAAAGAAGATGATGACGAATTGTTTGAATGGTCCCCAGAGTTATGAGGAGGGTGGCTGGAGAGGGGCTGCTTAGTCTCTGCTCTGATTGGGTTTGCTCTGTTTACAGTGGGATCCTCAAAATAAGCTCTCATGGTGTAATATCTCCCCAAGCCATAATATCATTCTAATAATTTAATTTATAGCCCTGTTCGTTTTCATTTATGGTTTAACAGACCAGCTGGCAATTAGGCCCTAATTATGCTGTTATGCAAAATAGCTCCATTTATTTTTATAACATCAACTGCAGCATAAGCCGTATTTGTTTTTAATTGTGAAATCAGCCATGGCAACATTCCGTAACGATCCATGCGTCACAGCTGGGAATGCTGCTCGGCTTGGCCAAGTAAGGTGCAGAGGAGCTGGAGAGGTTACAGCACTCGGGTTCCCCGCTCGCATCGAGACGGGGAGTCCAGCAGGAACGGTTAGGATTTGCCCTGGATCCAGCACCGATCTCTTGGTATCGCTACTTCTCCTTTAACCTTTAGAATTTCTCACCAGAAGAAACCAAACGGTGACATTCCATGACATTTGTGGCGAGCCGCGGGGCTGTTGGACTCTCAAGGACGTGCCGTGAGCAGCTCGGTGAGGTAAACGTTCCAACGTAAGGAAACCTTCAGGAGGGCTGGAGATCAGCAGACACATCCTGCAAGTCATCTCTGGCTTTCAGACCGCCAGGTATTCAGTCCTGACTTAGTGCTGGAGGAAATCAATGCAGCCACACAGACAGCGGTAGTGGCGGGCGCAGGAGGTTTGCAGAGCCCAGCACAAGCTGCTGTTCCCGCAGCAGGAGGAGGCTGCAGAAGGCAGCTCACATCTCTTTTCTTCCTTCATCCTCCATCACTCGCATCTCCTCTTGGGATCCCACTCACCCTCAGTCCTAACTTCTCTGTTAGCTTTCATTTTGCTCTGGGTTTTGCCACATTCATATGACTCAAAGCGGTTTTTTGCCCTTTTTTTCCAGAAACCCAAGTTTGAGAATTCCCTCAGGTCTGCAGCTGTAGGTGGTTGTTGTCCCCCCAGCTCTCCGCTTGCCAAAAGCACACACACGCTTGCGTGTATGAAGGCAGCTTAGGCTTTGCGATCACAAATGTTTGAGAGATAGGGTGTGACTTGCATATGGCTCCAAATGTTTAAATCTGTATTGGCCAGAAGACATTGGGTCTGCAAAACAAGAATCATAATAAATCACAAGACAAAAGGGGTTGCAAATAACAGAAGAATCTACAAGTGCCTTGCTTTTACATAGCTGTCTTCACCCATTGGACTTTTTCACGGAACGTCTTGTCTTATCTCGTTAGACAGGGACCAAACGGACATGAGTTCAGCTTTTGGCACAGCCGCAGTCCTCTTGAATGATCTCAGACAAGTTACTGAGCACGCTGCTCTGGAAATCTGCTCCTGCAGAGCAGGGACACGCTCTCTCCGTCCCCCTTCCCATCCCGCCGGCTTGAATTATCCTGACTTGGAGAAAAGGTGGTGCCTTGTACGGGTCTGCGCGTCTGGTGCCTCTGGGCGGTACCTGCTTTTAGAAGGATTGGTGCTTGCATTTACCTGGGATTTTGGGCAATGAGATGTCTTCCCAAGCTCCCAGGTAGGGGGTAATTAAATCAGGACTTGTAGTGTACTGACTCAAAATGTGGCTGAGGCTGAGGCCTCCGTTGTCCCTTCCTGAGGCCCACGTTCCAAACAATACCAGGATAAATTACTCCAAGATTGTTATTTTTATCTTATGCACTGGGAAACTGATATAGAAAGGTTGGCTTGTTCCCTCCAGCTGAGCACATCGGCTGCATCTCTGCTGAGCAAAAAACGATGGAGGAAGAAATAGGAGCTTCCAACCTGAGAGTGCAGAAGCAAATGAAAATAACCATTTTCTGCAAAACGAGTAAATACTTTTTTTCGGAGTTGGTTTATAAAACAAAATCAAAAAGAAATCAAACCCTTTTGAGTTTAGCTTTAATGCTGGTTGCGTGTCCCCGTGCTTTATTTTTGTTTGTTTGTTCAGAACCAGCCTGTCAATCCCTAATGGAAATAACTGGAGACGTGTGCGAATTAACACACACGCACACAAAAATGCAGACAGCAAGAAGAAGTCATTCCACAGTCTAGCCTTGTTAAAGAATACAGGCAGCTTCCAGCGGCAAACCTTCCCCCCTCGGTCTCTCTAGCCAGAGGAATTTCTTTCACCTCCTTAGAAGCTGCTTATTAAAGTTAGGCTGGTGCTGGTTCCCAGGTAATAGAACAGCAGCAAAGCTTAACTAATCTATATTTTTACTACAGTAATTAAACTGTGCACTTGCTAATAAAAAGGTAACACTTTAAATTAAGGCCCCATTTCTAAATGCTGTATTAATATTTATGAAATGATTACTGCATACAGCCACATTCTTTAAGACTTATTAGAACGTGTGTTATAAAACTCAATTGTAATAAACCCTTAATGGTTATGCTCTGGCGAGCTGCAATTTTTTCAACCCTACAAGTGGCGTCTTCTTAAAATACGAGGAAAACACTCTTCCTTCCCCTAAAGCCCCCCGAAAGTTTCATCCCTCTGTGACTGTTGGTCCTGGCCCAAGTACTTTTGCTCAACATCTGTAAGATGGGGTGGGCTTTGGTTGCTGGGGTCTCCCTCATGTTCTCCAGCCGCTTTGGAAAGGTCTGGAGTTTCCTGTGAAATCTCAGGGCTCCTACAAACCCTTAATCATACCTGCCGTCCCACACACGTGTCTGGGTTAGCACAGGGCTCTCGGAGAGCGATAGAAATCTGTGTTCTGGCAACAGAATCCTGCCCTCAGCATCTAGACCAAGGTGGGTGATGAGGCTTCCTCCGCAGCCAACGGAAGGAGATCGGCTGCTGATGATATTATCACTGATCGCCTCTCTCCAAGGCATTTTGACATCTGTTTGGAAACTCCCTGTGATCTGGGACTCCACTGGCTCTGGAGCTTCAGGGAGCCTCGCAGAGGGAGCAGGGTGAGGTCACTCGCAGGCAAATTCAGATTCTCGTCACCGTGGCCACTCCTCGGGCCGGTAGATACAGGAGACTGAGACCGATGTTCTATGAGCAGCAGGGAAAGTACTTAAATAGATTATTTTCTTCATAAATAAATACATCATAGTGCTCAGGTACTCTTGATACTTGTTTTTAGGCTCGTTTTTGATAAGCTAGAGAGCAAACCCTTCAACTCTTTCACCCTGAGCTATTATTTTCAACTTGCAACTTTTGCACTGGAATAAACGCTCTTTGAATATTTCATCAAAATGCGTTTTGCAAGGGACTGTACTTTAGGTGATAATTTGCAGCAAAACTTTTTTTCTTTTATTGCTCTTCTGATTTTTTTTCTTCTCTACAGTTGTAGTCGTTTGTGATGCAGTTTGTCTGATCATGGTATTCCTACCTCCTGCCTTTCCTGTTCCTTTAGCTTCCTCGAAGGCCACACTTGTGGTCCCAAACTTGAAAAGTCTGAATGTCTATAAAATATTTTGCATCATGAATAGCTCAGTGTAAGCCAGTGGGACTTCTCATGCATAAAAATATTCCCATGCAGAAGTGTTTGACAGTTTGAAGCATAAGTGATTAACCTCTTTAATTCAAGCTTGCAAAAACAATTCAGCACAGCTCACAGACAGCATAAAAACTGGGATAACTTCAGAGAAAGAAAAGCCATTTTTGTGAAATAGCTCCTCAAAACAAAGGCAAACTCCACCCCAAACATACAACATCTTTAAGGGTCAAAATGCAAAGAGTTTGTGCTCAAACTGACCTAAGCTAGAGCTTGGACTTTATGGTCTAGTAACATAGCAACATTTGTTATGTGTAATAACAGCATCCAAAATGACACAATAAAAAAAGAATTATCTGTGATTAGAACTGAACTATTGAAATGTGTCCAGCTGGAGCCAAAATTTGGAAGGGGACAAGGGAGGGGGAAAGAGGAGTTTATTATTTCAGTAGCTGCAGTGAAAATCCCCTCTGGGTGCTCTGCAAACCACCCTCTGCTCTTTGAAACCATCCCCCTCATTGACATGGTAATGGTCTTTGTTGAATTCAGAGACGATTACATCAGAAATGTGTGGCCTCTTGTGGGTTTTCCAAGGCTTATAAAGCACACAAATTATATGAAAATATTGGGTTGAAAAATTAGTAAGCCATAGGAGTTTGTGTTGTTTTAGCCACGCTTTACTGCAGGGAAGGAAAACTGTGGCTCCTCCAGACCTTTGCCCAGTCTTTCAAAGCTACTTTCTTTATTATTTTTCTTTTCTGGTGGGCTCACTTTGGATATACAGCCTGTATTTTTAAAGGACTTTCATACTGGAGCAAACTTTTCAGCATGCAGTGTATAAAGACCAGAGACCGATTCTCCTCTGAATTGCGACAGCTCAACCTTACTGTTTCTGTAGTATAACCGAGGAGAAAGTTCTGTCCTACAATGTTTTATCACATGAACTCTTCAAAGAGATCGCTCTGTTGTGGATTCTTGCATCCAGATGACAGCTGTGCATGTGGAGTGGGGAAATCATGGTTGGAAACGATTTTTTAAAAATATTTTTAAGGAATAAGAGGTACGTAGACTTAGTAGCATCACTTCAAGTGTACAACACACCCAAGAGGGGAAAAGCACAGGTTCCTTCCAGCCCCAGAAATCAAAACTAAATCACAACTCGCTCCACACCAGCTCAGCTGTTCGGGACACCACCTTATGGAGGCTAAAGCCCAGCCTTAGGAAGAACGACTACCAAAACCAACCAACCAAATGAGTTGTTTGGGCCAACCTGGTGCGGTGGAGCCGCGGCCTCCACGGCCCCGGCTGCTCGGTTGCCAGGCCGCTGCTGAGGAAAGCAGCCGTGCCAGGGATCAGCTGTTCGTACACGCTTTGTGTAAAACACGGCGTGTTCACCAGAGAACCCGCTACCGCAGACCTAGTGGGACCTTTAGCTCTGCCTGCGTGTAGGGGGCAGATAAATTTAGAAGTGAGATAGTCTGTTTTGACTACCAATTAGGTGGGTCTGAAGACAGGAGGAGACGTAGGGGAGATGATTTTTCCCTCAGTGGCTGCTTGGCACTGCTCGGCTGGCCTATGCACGCATGATTAATTGCCCCATCATTCAAGTAGCTCTTTTTATTCTGGCCACTCACAATATTATTATTATGAGCTACTGTTTTTCCAAAGCCAATTATTGTAGGTTTAAAACACAGCATCTGCCCTCGTATGTGTGTAGATGCATAAATAAGGAACCAGTAATCAAATAAAAGAAATACATTTAATTATTTCTTTCCTTTTTTTTTTTTTTCCTCTCTCTGCTTCTAACCTTTCCCATTCATACATAAAAGCTCATGAAGGAAAAGGCTTGGATTTGAAAAGGCAATGGGAGAAAAGTTTGTAAGGGGAAAAATCAGTGGGACCCCTTAGAACAAACATGTGTAAAGGCTTTGTTTCAAAGTGGACGAATGCAAAAGCCTGTTGGGGATAATTTTTAGACTTTGGCTATTTTTAAAGGGTTGAGGAGCAGGAGTAAAGTGAGAAAACAATTCTCTGTAGGAAGCTGTAGCAGACTAAATGGAGCTTGTTGTTATTGGCAGAGGCATTGATGCTGAGGGCAGCAGCATCGTTACTGAAGTTGGAGGCAGCAGAGGTTTAAATAAATAAGGAGCGATCCATGAACCAAGATAAAATGTGATCTAGCTGTGCAGGGTCCTCCTGTTCGCCAAAGCGAGGAGGTTTGGCGGGGTGTGAGTAAAGGGAGATGAATGAGGGTTATCAGATAGGAGACTCACGAGAAAGCAGAGAATTATTTATCCTGGTTGAGGCACGATGAATTAGTCACAGTCTTCCTGAGGAATAAGGGGTTTATCTGTTCATCTCTCCTGCACGGAGGCACATGTGCACGTTGTCCCCAAAGGCAGAATTAGGGAATGACAAAATCAGGAAACTATTGGGCTCTCAACAGCCCAGCGCCCGAATCTGAAGCTCCCCTTGTTGGGGAAAGTCTTTCCATTTGGTTTCGGTGACTCGAAAACCCAGAGCTTCCCACCTACTTTTTCTCTGGCCTTACTTAGTGGTAAGATCACATAAAATTGATGGGGATTATTGCAGGCTAAGGCCAGCATTAACACAGGATTTGGCCCAACGTCTCACATGCAGCTAAGTAATATTAGTAACAATAAAAAACCCCCATGAAATACTTGCAAAACCAGTAGCTTGTGAGACTGTGCACAAAGTCTTGCCTGGCAATCTGTCCGGGAAGGATCTGAAAGAACAGATTCCCTGATTCTGCCCTCACCAAGCAGAGGACGGGATGCCAAGGCCGGGTGATAAGAGCTCACGCTGCTGCCGAGTGCAGCAAGATCAAAACCCAGCCTTGCAAAGAAACATTTCTGCAGAACCCCCCTTGCTGGACCGTCCTCCCACAACCAGGCAAATCTCACGGGAGGGCTGGTGCGGACAAAATTCCCAGCGTAAGGGAGAGCGAAGCAAGAAAACAAGGGCAGGAGCAACCTGTGAGGAAGGACTTTGTGGATGTTATTGACCTTCTCACTGCTTACTGCTCCGTCTCAGCTTTTCTTAGCAGCATTATCTCATCTTCTGGGCTTAGCTAGCCCAGCTAAGGATCAGGAAGTCTTGGTGTTATTCTGATTCTTGTATTCGAGCACGGTCTGACCTTCAGCGGTGCTGCTGGGGGTGCCTGTGTGATGGGAGAGCCCCCCCAGCCCCACCGCGCCGCTCCCCACAGCGCTGGCAGCAGAACACTGAAATAGATCCAGGCAAACACGTCGGAAATTTCCCCGTGATCACAATTTTCCCTGTTCTTAAGGAAAATTCTGGTGCTTGATTAAGTGTCTGGTTCGTAGAGGGGGAGGTTAAGCAGAAAAAAAAAAAAAAAGAATGGTTTTGGTGCATCGATTTTAAATTTCATTTTGATGAGATATTTGCATCGATCTTCGGATTTAGAAATTTAAAAAGATGCCTCTACATTTTCAGACTGGGGAGCATTAACCGAATTCTCTTCTCCTGGAGTAAAGTCTGGGAAAATAATAGAGTTAAGAGAATAATTCTTCTTATCCTGGTTTCCTCCTCCAGTCTTTGACACCGAAAATACATTTTGAAACAGCGAGAAATAGAGATAAAATAGCAAAGAATGGCAGTCCCCTCTACTTTTTCTTTTCCATTTTGGTAGGGTTTGGTTTGGTTTGGTTTAAGTTTTCTGGCAATATTTCAAGTGGAAACCATAACGAGATTTTGAAGAGTTCTGTAGAAAAATCAAAGCATCCTCTCAGTTCTTTCTGAAGGGCGCTTTTTTTTTTCATGGATCTCATTCCCAGGGCTCCCTTTGCTGGCCCATCCAGCCACCCCAGTGCTGTAGCAGGAACAAAGCCCCCCCATCAGCACGCAGCCCATTAACCACATTAACCACCCCCGGCTCCTATCTGCACGACGCGTTGGCCGAGCGGCGGAGCCTGCCGTCCCCTTCACGCTCAGCTGGGACCGCAGGGTCTCTAAGCTGCCAGTGAACCATTCAATACCGTTATTCAGTGCTCGGTGCTGGGGTTATACCGGTGCTTAAGTGAAATAAACCAGTTACAGGTGAGATGCATCCCAAAAATACTCCTTTGCGTCCCAGATCAGCCAAGAAGCCGCGCGGCCCTGCGGGTGACGGCCAGCAGGACCCGATCCATTTGCGGGTGCCAAAAAAAGTGAACAATGTTCAGTGTCCTGAGAGCACTGGAGTAGGTGAGGAACAGAGAGCTTTTCTCCTCCCCAAGGTTTTATGCCCGAATAGGTGCTGTGACTGTTAAAATCGCAGCTTTTTGCACCATAATAAGGGTAAAACCCACCGCCACGCACCTGATTCCTGCCGCCAGAATCAGCAGAAGCCTGGGGCTGTTTGAATACACAGGATCAAAGAATCGAGAGCCTGTTTGTAATTTCTCTATGTAAATAAGAGCAGCATTTGTGCACTCGAAGGCTGTATAAAGAAGCTTTGGTTTAGCAGTAAAGTTGAACTATTTTAACAGAAGCCAGTGAGAGAGGCTGGAGCCACCGATTTAGGACGATTACAATGAACAAAAAAAGTCGAGCCTGGAACTGTTTATTTTAATTTAAGGCTTTTGGGGGCATGGTGAGCTGGTGGGGTGGGAAGATATTCTTTTTATGGATCTAATCAGATGGACGGGATTTGTGGGCATTGCTAATTGAATGGAGAAAACTGAGAAAGCTGTCTGCTTTGCCTTGGAGTTCTCGATTTCTTTTCTCTCTGTGTTTGGGAGTCAGAAGAAAAGCAATTCTCTCACCTCGTGTAGACTAGGGAGGGCTAACAGGCCTTGGGAGAAGCATACAAATAAAAAGGAAAAAGGGCCTTCAGATTGGAGGGGAGCGTTTAGTGTGCCCTGGGTTGAGCTGCCCATGGGAATCAGCTCTGGATCCGTTCCCCTGCCCCAAGGTAACTCCGGGCTGGTGGGAGAAGCCGCTCGGGGTTTCCAGAGGATGCTCAGCACATCTCGGTGCCTGGAGCGTCCTGGAAAAGCGCGTCCTGAGAGTGGGGCAGAGCGGTTCGGTGCTGCCCAGGACGTGGCCGTTCCCTTTCAATCTCCTTCTGGATGCCAGATGATGGATCTTGCAATCCTGAACCCTCAAACAGAGACCACCTCCTTGTTTCCGTTGCACTGTCAGACTACTGAAGATCACATTATTGGTGCAAGGCACAGGAAAACGCAGCAGCAGGGTCACCAAAATCGTCCATCCGAGCTGCACGCTCAGTGAGATGTGAATGTTACTTAAATACGGCCACTCCGTGTTGCTGTGGATGCTTTTCCCTTGGTGATTTTCACAGCTGACTACCCCACACACCAGAAAACACAAACGAGGGGAAAAAAACAAAGACCAAATAAAAAAAACCAACAAAACGAACAAAAAACCCAAACCAAATCAAAACCACACAGAACAAAACCTGCATGTGGGTGAGCTGAGGATTTTTGGGGGTGTTGCTTTCCTTGATGCTTTGTTTTGTTTGTGGCAGAGGGAATTCTAAACGAACCAGGTGATGAAGAACAGCCCCAAAGCTGCAGCTCCCTGCGCCTGCTCAATGATGTCACCGAAAAAGCCATCAGGGTGTAAATATCCCGGTGTGCACACCCCGCGGTCCCCATTAGGGCAAACGTGTCAGGCTCACGTAGGAGGCAGGACTCAACAGCACATTAGTTACGGTCCAAAAACACGATCTACAAATATTTTCTATATCATAATTATACAAAATGAGTGGAAATTTCTCCCCCCTTCCCCAAGTCCCAAAAACATAGCCCATTATGAACACAGAACCATGCTGCCAACTCTACAGGAACATAAATATCATTTAAGTCTTTTTGTACTGTGTAGTAGCTGGAAAGTGGAAAAATGATTGAGGGACAAGTGGTTTTTAAAATCCCCCCGAGGCTTATAACTTACCTGTTTATTTCAAGAAGAGCTGCAACTGCCAAAAGGAAAGGAGTTACTTGAGTTGCTATCATGTTCTGTTTCCAGAGATTATTTCAAAATAAACACGGATTGAATCGCTGCTTTTCTCTTTCACTCAGCATTAATGTACACGGTGAGCACAGCACTAAGGGCACCGGGTACCCCAGCACGGGCTCTCGTTGGACTCAGACATGGGTGCAAGAAGCTCCGGGTGACAGGCACATCACTACCAGGGCTTGAGCAAAGTGGGGTCTTCAGAGCCAGGAGCAAACAAGGTCCTTCCCTTGGGCCTCAGGAGATGCTCAAAACCAAGAGGATTTGGTGATAAAAGGCCGTGTTCAGAAACCCAGCGGGTAAGGCCCACAGCAAAAGCCAGGCTGTAGAAGACAGGACCAGGCAGAAAACCCCGCACGTCAGTATGACTTTGGCTCCTAGGTGTAAATTAAAATGATCCTCTTTTTGCTACATAAAGCACCTCCATTGAAAGTGAAATTCTCAGGTCATTCCTAATCAACTTTCAAAACTGGAACGGAAAACGATCATAATGTCATCAGGGTAATAATAACGTATCTCACGCAGATAAAAGCGAAGTGACATTGGAAAGCATATTGTAATTCTTTGATAATCTTTGGGCAAGAAGGAGAGGAGAATTAGCTTAATCTTCATACTTTGTGTTAACCTCCCTAGGAGTTTGATTTCAGTGTTGACTGGCGAGAATTTTTCCCCAGGTTAGCAGAGGCCAGGAAGAACAGTTATTTAACAGCCGATTCCCTTTCCTTTCTTGGCGCGAGTGCTCCTGATGGAGTTGTGCAACAACACGCAGTGACATCGATCAGCAATAACAGTTAACGACACAGGTTACAGACCAGGGATCGTGGGAGATACGGCTGAGACCTGATACCACATCTGGCAGCAAGCCAGCTGTTAATGCTCGACTTCAAAGCAAAGATACGGATTTATCGCTGATCTATACCGCCCTACCAGTTCTATAGCTCTAAGAGGACTCCCTATATGCTGACTCTGCATCGTCTTTTTGTCTATTTGCATTTCCATGCCACTCATTGCTGTGTTATTGAGCTATTTTTCCATGGTGTTGCCCAACTTATGAAGGGCAGACATATAACAGGGTAATGACCCTCCTGAGGACGTTGCCATTGTCTGTGACAGCCATGAGAAATCTGAACCCACCGATAAGACATATAACCCAAGTGTGATAAGGATTTTGTGTGGACCTTGGTGCGGCGAGGTAGATGTAAAAGAATGAGGAAAAAAAAAAGAAAAAAGAGTCGACTGATTGCACAGAACACAGTGAATTATTGTAATGATGCTTAATCTCAAATCACAGGAGCTGCCAAATGGAATATCACATGCCTGCTGAGAGGAAAAAAGACTCAGCAATGCTATAAACAGCCTTAGAGAACGGCTCCTTGGAAACCCCTTTGCCCAGGGAATCCAGGGGTCCCCCTGAGACCTCCTTCTTCTTGCAGGTGTTCTGCCTTCCATGAGCAAAGGCTGATTCCCACACGGCTCTGCTGCCTTGAGGCCCTGGTTCCGC
Organism: Pampusana beccarii; assembly: GCA_013399365.1. NCBI lineage: Eukaryota > Metazoa > Chordata > Aves > Columbiformes > Columbidae > Pampusana > Pampusana beccarii. The sequence continues at coordinate 84,127 of VWYH01010300.1, forward strand.
ACCGGTTTGGGGACACATCTCCAAGGGTGAAGACAGAGGAGGAATTATCCGTTGTTCTTGTGCAGGGCTGTGATAAAAGCACGGCGAGCGTGTGGTTCCTCTAAAGCAAAGGAAGAGAACTGCCCTGAAATATGTCTGTACACACTAGAGCTGCTATAAAGGTGGAAAAATCCTGGAATCCTCACTCGCTCAAAGCGACTGTTCTGCCGTAGCCTGGCAGCTCTCTGAGCAGCACGGTCCATGCAGAGCAAACTGACAATACAGTAGAGAAAAGATTTTAAAATGTGAAGGAAAGAAGGTGAATTTGGTTCCCCTCTTCTTCCAGGAAGGGCAGCAGCACCAGACGTGATGGATCCTGATTCCATCCTCTGCCCAGCCACAGGCTTTCTATGTCATTTGAGTGAAGTGACTAAATCTCTCCTGTCTCTGGTTCATCCTCGCTCCAGTACAGGCAAGACAGTTCCCTTCTTCACAAAGTCAACACGTGGAGAAATGTTTTAGAAGTTGCAAAGTGTTGTTTCAACTTTTTTTTTCATAAAAACAAATATGTATTTTAGACCAGACTTGTTTATAGCCCCTGTACGGCTGGTATCTGTCACAGAATGCATTTCTGTGAGTGTGTGAGCAAATATAAAATGATGTTTTTCAAATATAGTCCAGGTGCCAGGCACAAATTATGAAATCTGTGTAATATGGATCATGATGACTGACACTGTAATTGCAGAAGATCCCTAGTTGTGAAAGAGATATTTGAGTTTTAACAAAGAAAACATGATACGAGGAAAATAGAGAAAAAACACCATTCAAATTTAGCCGCTTTCTTCTTCCTGAAATTACAGAAAAAGGCGTTCCAGGTGAGCTGCCACAATATTAAGAAAGGAAAAACCTAACTGGACGTTTTAAGTATAATCACATATTCTTCTAGCCACACTTTATTGCCATTATAAACCGTCACCTGCGGATCTCTGGTGTGTCCAAGTAACTTTCATCTGGCATCAACGGAAGCTGTAAAACAAGTTCATGCATAATTTGCGCAGCCCAGGTGTCTGCAATTCCCATTTACTGATCCACTCCAAACCCCCGGCCGGTTTCAACTGACTCGCTTCATACCTGCGGAGATGGCGGTGGTGATATTCCCTTTAATAATCTCCACACCTTTGTGCCAACTGAGTTAAAGAGTCACCAGATTCTCGTCTGATGAACAAAACTAATGAATGCTAAGAGATCATTAAGAAAACAGAGGCACCAAGGAGGGGAGTGCAGAGCCAGCTGAAGGCTTCTCAGCAGCTCAAGGAGGTTTAAATAAAGGTTGGAAGGTCCGCGTCTGTCTGACTCATGTATAGCAAATTGCAGATGTGTGGTGCAGAGGTTGGGTAGGTGGCGTATCCCCGTGAGCTCTTGTCTATCTTGCCTGCATCCAGAGGGCACTGGAAGCCCGAAGCCTCACTTTTGTGGATCAAAATTAAATTTTGGCCTCCAGAACTTTTCTACGAGCGCATCACTCGCTCGGGTTCCTCGGGATGTGCCACCGGCTCGGCGCTTGCGTTCCCGCTCAGCGCGGCTCGCTGTTTTTCAAAGCAGTGGAAATTTTGTTTTGGAAACACCGCCGGGAGCGCAAACAGGAAGCAGGAAGGACTTTTTCAGAAATGCAAGAATCCGAAGGGAGTGCAGTTTCCATTTTTTTGGATCCAACCCATGAATTAGTTTTGCAACAACAGCAAGATATGAGTGGTGAGGTCAAGAGAAAAGCAAACATGTAGCAGCCACAGAGAGTGACTTTCAAAATCGCCTGTTGGAGCTCTGAGTCATTTAATGTGCTGCACACAGCCAGGATGCCTAGAAAAATAAAGAGCGATGCTGAACAGTCCCTGCAGCGCAGCTGTGTTATTGACAGATGGGATTAAGTGGTAGGAGTGCTCAAAGTGGGATATTTTTTTTATAAGCGTATTGCCTTTGTTTATTGTAATTTTGATTTTTAGTTATTTCTGTTAAGGCATTTGGGGACCTCTTACCCTAGAGCACACAAATGAACGTTTGTTATTGTTTCTGTCGTTGCCGTTGTTTGATTTGGGCACGTTTCTGTGATTCAGCAGTGCCCTTAGGAGGCTGCAGCGTGACGTGCTGCAGCGCAACACGGCTCGGCAGCAGATCCCGGGGGAGGACGCAGCCGAAGAGAAATGGCTTCTGTCCCTTTGCGAGGCAGCGGCTTTGCAGAAGGAACGGTGACATCAAGGCTTTTGTCTTGGTAGCAGTGATGATTGGATCCAAAGATGGAACGATGCCGGGATGTGTTGAAATTGCTGGTGTGTTGGTGCATCTACATGAACTTTTGGTTTGTCAGTGAAAAGCTGACTCTGCGGAGCTCACCACTGAAAAAATGACCAGTTTGTGTGTGTGCTTGTGCACGTACTCGTTTATCCCTGCACTGTGCTCCAGGCTCCCTGGTTTGATAGTCAGCAATGCAATTGGGGGGCTTTAACAGACAAGAGAAATGTCTTTCTTCAGACTGGACTTGGATTTAAAGAAACCTTGAGGGAAAAAAACAAACAAACAAACCTCTTCCAATCTTGTTTGTCTTCTTAACAACTGCGCCAAAGCATTCCCTTGACCGGGTTTTTATAGCTGGTAGATTAGGATTTTATCACACGCAATTGAGTGGGGTTGCTCAACTCTCAGAGGTGCAGCTGAGCCTTTGGGCTGCCCGTTGGCCCGGGGCCGTCTCGCCATCGCCAGCCGCCCATCGGGCATGGGCAGCCGGCAGTGTTTGCCTTGCCGGGATGCCGGAAGAAAGGCCGGGAGATTACCGGAGGCACTCCCTGGTTTGTCAGAGTCAGCCAAATCCTTTCCCTTTCTGCCAGTCCTTTGTGATTGGCAAATCACAGCGTGAGCTTATCAAACATTGATAAACAATGGACGGCTTCCGCACTCGGGAAAAAATAAAGTAACAGGATTAGACAGGTCATTGCGTTCCAGGGTGGTTTTTATTCTTTACGGTGAAGACAGGTCTGTGTACCTGGAGAGATTTCTCCAGTGGAATCGAGTGAGTGACCTCAGGAGTGCGGTTTCACGCTCTTCTACACATCTCTGCTGGAAAATGGTGTTGACAGAGCAGATCTGGAGGGGATTCTGCCCAACAGAAAGTGTCACTCCGACCTGATGTCCCACTGCCGTGGGCTCCTCATGCTGTGACGTGGTGCAGAAGACCATGTACTGCATCCAGCAGCACGGTAGGCAGGGAGGAAAGGGCTTTTTCATCCTTCTATTCCATGAATGAATTGAATTCAAGGTTTATTGTTTTGGGTTTTTTTTCTAGCACTGGCACTTTACCAAGGCTCCTGTAAAGATGCAGCAATATTTTTTTATCCTGTTCGTAACAAACCAGGAGATGGGCTCATTTTTTAATCCCGGCAAGGTTTCTCTGTAGAATCCCCAGGCCCCATTTACTCTGGGGTCAGTAAAACCTTTGCTCCAGAGACCGTGAGGATCTGAGGTTGCTCCACGGACGTTAGAGCAAGGCTGTGGGTTTGTGCCCTCAGAAGACCTGCCCCTCTGCACAGGTGGTGGAGATTTTCATTTGCTTTGCTTTCTGGTGAGATGTTCAGTATGAAAGGTTTTAGCTACCTGCTCGATATTCCATGACAAGCAGCAAGACGTAGATCTGTTGTTGTCCTGGGTCTGCATCCTCCTTCATGTGCAGAAGCCGGGGTTCCCCTCTCAGTCCCCAGCTTTTTTGCTCTCCTCCTTGGCCCAAGGCTCTGCTCTCAGACATTGGTCTCGTTGCTGCAGCAGTGAGGGAGTTTCTTGAACATTTCTCGGAGTATTTCATACTGTGAAGACTGTTCTTGGCTTCTGCCCTCTCTCCCAGGCCCAAACAAAATGTTTCTCCATGGTAAGCTGTCATTAGAGTTCAGAGAGGCAGAGAAAGCAGATCTGATTTCATATCTAATTTGCTGTAAAACGAGAGGCAGGGAAGAGAGGAGTCCTTTTTAATTAGAAAAATGGTTGCAGGGATACTTCAGCCAGCGCAGTGTTTCTCTCCAGTGTAAGAGCTTTCATGCGTATAACCCAGCCCTTGCTGTTCCAAAGAACGAAACAGTATAAATATCACTCTCTGGTCTGTCTTTATTCCTATTTCTCTTCCGAGTACTTTGGATCGCCGCCGTTCTCCTGATTGCCTGACAAGTGAACACTGATGGAAAGAGGAGCAAAGGGCCAAAGCCTCTCAGGTGCCAGTTACTGGAGGATGTGAGGGCAGAGGGACAGTTGGTTCCCACCAACATCATCTTTTGCAGCATGTGTTCCCATTCCATACAACAAGCCTATTAAAGCCTGGGCTCCTTTTTCTCCAAATCAGCTCAGGACCATCTCTGCCTCTTGCAAAATTTTGATGAAGCAAAGTAGAAGCCTGTGGATATTTCTAAGCGTGGAAGGGAAAAATTTTAAAAGCCCAGGAAGAGTCCAGCATAGCCGAGAATGTTCTTTAGGGACTGACACATTGGCTTGAGTGCCTCTCTCATCAGGACAGGGAGCCCCCAATTCAGATATCTGGCGCACGTCCTATCGCATCTATCGCTGAAGAGCATTCATAGGCAGAAAAAGCAGCCAGGTTGCCAGGGCCAGATGTCTCCGCGGACCATGTTCCTGTGCGAACACTGGAATGTCGCAGGCGGACCAACCCCAGGGCAGGGCCAGGTTCCTCGTGCCAGAGCAGGGAGACTCCGGGCATCTGGATCTCGTGCTGTGACATCAGTGTGTCTTCAGCTGAGCCTGCGCTTCAGGGTCTGCCTACAGAAAAACAAACTAATAAAATGTAGATTTGCAAGAAATTATCGCTATTAAACCAGGCTACTTTTTCTTCTTGCAAAACTGGGTCTCAATTAGTGGAAATATTTATTTGGGTGACTTGCAGATTATGTCTCCGGCCAATTAGCTCCATCTCAATGTTCTGTGTCTTGCCTTTGAGTCAATAAACAGTTCAAGATTTCCTGGAGTCAGAAAATGAACGTCAGTGCCAAGAACTGTGGGTGTATTAAAACCATACCTACAACAATAGCCTCGACAAGGGAGCCCTGCTAATCACTCCCTTGTTTGGCTGGGTGTCTGACAGAGGAGCTAGAAAGCTGAAAGTGTATAACACCCCCAATAGAGGAAACCACAGCTTACAGAACCCATGAAAAACATTTACTAACCTCCAGGTACCCTTTGTTCTCTATCCCTCCTGACAAGCACTTTTCTTCAGCACTACATACCGTGGATGCCTTTGCAATAAGATTTGATTGTGGGGCTTATAAGGTGGATCAAGATGAGTGAGTCATTATCTGCCATTTATCTTTCATTTAATGAAAGGCAAAAAAAATCACAAGAAAACAGGACATGATGTTCTTTTCTATAATTGGGCCAAATTATTCCAGGTTGTTTCAAAACAGAACAAATCAACCCAAAACTTGTGTGTGTCCGTGTGTGCCTGCGCACACAAGCACATTGAGGACTTTGTATGTCTTGTGCATGGGAGGAAGGCCATAAAACCACCCAAATCTCCAGTTGGTGCTGGAGGGTGCTGCAAGGGCAGCACCTTTGCGCCAAGCTAAGCGCGGTTCCTAAGCTGAGAGCTCTTCTCCCTCAGCTGAAATTGGATTCCAACATGAGGAACAGCAACAAAACAGAGGTCTAGCCCTGTCTGTGCTGACAGGCCCAGACCTACCCGCGAGGCTGTTCCAATCTGGAAGCTTTATGGCCATGTTAACATGGCGTCTCTCCGCAGGACTTATTAGTTTGGGCGAGGTGCCACGGTAATGCAGCTCCAAGGCAGCTCGAGTGGAGCTGGCTGGGATCCGACCAGCCTGGAGAGCATGTAGGCATGGCCTTTCCCTCTGACATTTCTAGATCAATTACCAGCCAGGCTGATAAAGACTGAGACTTACCTACACTGTGGAATGTTACGCACCTAATTTAGACAGCTCAATTAGGAGATTAGTCACCGCAGGTCAGTGGGCTGTTGGGAACAAACACATCAGGGTGATCCAAAAGCAAGGTGGGTTTGGAGATGGCGTTCTCCTTAATCTTTACACGTGCTCCTCCAAAAAGCCCTAGACTGACATGCTTGGTCAAGGCATCTCATTTTTCTCAGGTCTGTTTAAGGGAAACTCAGCAACAGCCTCTGGTGGGGCAGCCCTGAGGGTGCTGATGGCACCTTGGGTTGGGATGTGACACCTGCCACGGGACAGGAGTCCACGGTCTCAGCACATCGGGCTGAGAGTGAACAAGAACGCTGTAGGTAAAGATGAGCGTGGATTAGCCAAGGTGTGCGGATCTTAGCACTGAGCTTCTGCAGTCAGGGATGGGCGTGTTAGTGAGATCTGGGCTGAGACTCTAAGTGTGAAATAAGGGTTTTCTTGCAAGGTCCAGGTGACCTCAGAAACGCAGCAGCAGGGGAACAGGAGAGTTTGGCAGCTGAGGAGTTAAGGTGTAGCGCAACAAATCTGCCGTATCACTGACTTGAGGTTGTCCTGCTTTATCATGCCTAGCAAAATATTATCCTTTAAAATAAAAAAAAACGCAGCGGAAGAGTCGGTGTTGCATGATCCTTCCATCACAAGCATGTGAAGGCTGGCTCTTGGCCTCATCAGAGGCATTTCCCCACGCAGCACGGTCACCACGTGTCATTTTCTAATTTCCACTGCCTCCCGCAGCTCACCCCGCTCCATGGCCTGAGCCGAGCTGTGTCGTGGCTGGTTCAATCGCTGGCCATTGCCAAGCGTGTCCAGCATCACCCGTCTGCTGTAAGCCCGTGTTGCGGCCGTGCTGCTGGCGGCAAGAGGAGAAGCCTGGGATGGAGAGCAGGGAGGTGACAGATGTGCTGGGACCTGGCGGTCACCGCGGTGCTGCCTTGGCCAGGCTGCGGTTTGGCACTTGGGAGAGCCATGGCTCTGATTGCAGCCAGGCCAGCCGCCTTTGTCCAGATGTAAATCACTACCGTGTGCCCTATAGAAGTTGCTGTCAGTCACAGAAGATTTTGCAGTTCTCAGAATTACTATATTTTAAATTCTTTCGAGGTTTTGTTTTGGTTTGTTTTCACTGGGAGTTGAAACCGAACGCAGTTCTGTAAACGAAGCTGTTTTGTATTTCTTCCCCGGTGACAGCTATACAGCCTCAGGTCGTGATCACGTCAAATCATCCAGGCTGAGCAATGTATGAGCTGGTCGGTGCTCGGGTGGGTGGCCTCCAGCTAGGATCCAGATGGCAGTAAGGGTTCAATCATCCCCATGAAACTGCACCAAATGAGCGTCCCCTTTTGGCTCATTGGGCCTGGCGGTTGCTCACAGCCTGCGGACACGGTGCTCTGATTGCTCCCAGCCCTGGGGAATCCCCTCGTGCCTCTCACAAGCCCAGAGGTCCCAGTGTGGGTCCAGTTCTGGGCTGAAGCGTTTTGCATCCCTTGAACAGCAGCGTAAGGGATGAGCCCCGGTGCAGGACAATTCCGGGTCAGGACTGTTGTTTTTCATTGGGAGCTGGCAGATCAGCGGAGTCTGGCAAACACAATTTGGATTGCTTGGGAAATTTTTTATTCCTTTTCCTCGCACAAACTCTGTCTCCATTACAGAGACACACATCCTAGACCTTGTTGTCTGTTAACTCCTGGCAATTTTGACCAAATCCCCAAATCATGAGGGCCCCTTCTTGTGGAGGGAGAGGAGGAGGAGGAGGGATAGGGGAGCGCTCACACATGCATCAAAATGCAGTTTTGTCCTCTTCCCTGCTGAAGCAAATGGATGAAAACCGGGCAGGCTGGAGCAGCCCGGCCAAATCTTGGAGCATCGGCGCAGGAAGCCGAGCCAAGAAAGAACACATGGTGGTTGTGTGTTGCAGTGACACTTCAAGAAAAATCGCTTTGAGTCGTGAGCCTGATCACTTAACTGCAGCGGGCACCCTCCCAGGTTTCCTGAGTCAAATGTAAATTGCCTGAGGAAACGTCCCCCTCCTGCCCCTCGCCCCCTTCCCCATCGCGCACACATCCCTCTGACTGCACACCCTGTGTCTCAATGCTGTTTTACTGTGTTTACAAATTATGAAAATTCTGCTCAGTTAATTATGAAAATATTGGTGAGTCTGTACGGCTGGCTCCTGGATGGAGCCGGAGCAGAAAGCAGGCTGGAAAGCCCTTGAAAAATGAGCCGCTTTCTCTCTGCTCTTATTGCCAATGGATTTTGTTGGTTTAGGGTAGGACTCTTTACAAGCTGCAGCTCCGGAGGCCGGGCCGGCGGCGAGATGGACCCGGCGAGGCTGCGTTAGCGGGGGCAGACGGACAGACAGGAGGGCGCTGGGACGGACGGAGCCTGCTTTCCGTTAGCCCGGTATAAATCTCCACTCATGGGCCACGAGCCAGATCTCGAGCTGCAGGATTCCATGGAAATCCCTCCATTCACACCGCTCTAGTAACCGGTCCTGAGTTAACGTCAGGCTGGTGTAAATGCGGGCCGGCGGTGTGGAGCGCAGGGGGCGGCTCTGGTGGCACTGCCAGGGGGGTTGCTCCGGTGCGGCTCCCGTGAGTTCAGCGGGGTGAACTGGCTCTGTGTGTGGATACGAGCGCTGGGGGAACCGAGTCCGGTGTTGTCTGAGCAGTTACTGCGGATTTCACGTTAATTTGAGAGGGAGAAGGGCAGGTCGTGCAGAGCCGACTCCTGGAGCCAATGAAGTCATTTCAGCAGAAAGATTGACCTGTTGCTCTGAGCTGATTTTCTGTATTTACCTGATATAAGTGAAAGGAAAAGATATTTTCCCTCTAGCTTGTTTTCAATATAATAGCATTTTTTTCATCAGCTGAATAGTCAACTATTGATTTAAAGGGAATTACATCAGGGGACAAAGCTTAGAGAAAGGATAGTTCTTCTGCTTTACTTCTTTCCTTTTCTCCTCTAAAGAGAACAGGAGCTTTTTTTTCAGTATTAGTAAAGTTAAATAAAACATTTCATTCAGACTGCTTAAAAACATTTTGAGTTTCACTTTCTTGTTCTATAGTTTGATTTCTTTTTTAATGGAAAACTAGTTCAGACTTTTAAAGAAATATCAAATTGAAATTTTCAATAATTTATCTTTTTTCGCAAGGAGAGGTGTATTTAGACAATGTTTCCCATGAACGCTTTCAACCAATGTTAGATTGAAGTGTTTCTGAACCAGTTAAGTCTTTAAACAACCATCACAACATGAGCGACCTATGAACATTTTAGCCAGGGACTCATGGATCAGGTTCTGATAACTAAAATGTTAAACCACTGAGCATCTTTAAGCCTGATAGAATTAAAAGTAGAGTTCTGGCCTTCTTCTGGTCTTGTCAACAGCTCTGCAAAGCTCTTTCCATCAGGATTTTATAAGAAAGCGTAAGTGGTGTCTTCCTGCAAAATTCCTTCCTCATAATTTGTGAGGCTTGCTGGGCTGTGTGCACTATTTGCTGGCAGAATTGGTTATTAGTGGTTGCCTTTTTTCTTCAGTAATATATGTTTTTGCCGTGTTTTCGTAAAAGTGTCCAGATATTTTGTGGGTTATTATTATTATTATAAATTATTACACTTGGGTGAATAATATTCATTCCATTCCATGCACAGTTATCAATTTGCAATTTATGTGGGATTAAGGGGAATTCTGCCTGCAAAGGCAGTTTAGCAGTGAATAAATCGACCTGGTGCTGTAGCTGATGGCCAAACACTACATGTTCCTGAAGCTGGATCGCAGTGAACACCTCCAGGATTCCTGCTCCTGCGAAAGTACTTGTTGGATGCTGTGTCAAAAATACCAGCTTGGCCCCATTATTCTACAGCTAAATTGATCCATATGATTGGAGTATTGCCCAGATTTAGGGTTTTTTTTTCCCAAACAATCATTTTGAAATTACCATTATCAATACACTAATGCATGTTGAAGGCTTGTTGGGTCTGACATAGGAAGTGATGTAATAAGGGAACCCTTAATACTCGCGGCCCTCAAACAGGAAACATTTTCCTCGAGGAACAGTATACTTGAAAACTGCAGATTACAATTTAATATTAACCAGATTTCTACATTAAACATGATTTCCGAGAACAATTTGATTTCTCCTTTTTTTTTTTCCCCCCTTTTTTTTCCCTGCTTCTTCTCTAAATGATCAAAACTGCATCCAACCGCAAGCGGCTCCTGGAACGCGCCCATGGCTCGTGCAATTTAAATGTCAGCCTGGGCGATTGCGGAGTTGTACTGGATCTCTCTGCAGCCCCTGCCACTCACCACCTCCCTGTCAATCCCAATCTGCCTCGATACCCACACGTGTCAGTTTGTCCGCCTCGCCTGGCGAGGTCTATTTTGCTCCAGGGGTCTCTGAAGGTGTCCCCAGGGTTTTGGTGGAATTACCAGTTAATACACAGCCAGGACCAGCTGATAACACAGCAGCAATGAAATCCAGGTGTATTTTCGGAGAGAAATGGCAAATTGCGTAATCTCCAGAGGAGAATTAACAACTGCACAAATATTTCATTTTCTGGACTGACTGGCTACTTGATTCTTAGCTGACCGCTGCTGGTGGTGCGTTTGTTTGTTCGTGGTCTAGGAGTCTGTTCATGAGCGGTCGTGGTGCCGGGCTGGGAACAAATGCAGCAAACAGCAAAAGTTGTCCCTATCTCCGAGAGCTTCCATGGCAGGTGCCACCTGCACATCCCAGCACCATCGTCGCTGCCGTGGTTGGGTGTCTGTCCCAAGGGACGTGTCCCTGCGGCCCCCGCAGGGCTCATTGCCGGGAAGCCCTTCATGCTGAGCCAAACACAACTCGTTGCACCATCTCCTTCAGAAGTCAACTCAGACCACACCGCTGGTAGCAAGACGTGTTTACCAGGTCTGCAAAAATGATGGGTCTAAATATAGTGCCTGTCGAAGTGGTCCTTAAAGAGGGGAAGGAAGAGGCATGGCAGGGCTGGGAAGAAAGGTTGTGCAGAAGCTCTCTGGCATAAACCTTCTGAACTAATGCAGCTTTTCCCTCAAATTGTGTAATTGATTTCCAGAGGCCTGCTTCTGCAAAATAAAACACTTCAAAGAGCCAAAGATTTCAAAACGAAGGAGATCTCTGCAGTGCAGCCAGCTCCTGCATGGAAAGGTTGTTTACGGAAGCAAAGGCAAAGAACGACAAGGAGGACGTGGCTGCTGCAAGCTGGTGGTTTGATGGGTAGCACCAGTTCTGCTGGGGAACGGCTTCTTAAAACTCACCTACTGAAAAAACCACACTTTTGTTTCCCAGAAGGGTCTTCAAAGGTCAGAAACCATCAGGTGGCCTTTTGCCCTTTGCCTCTGTAATCTGCTGCTCTGCAGGCTGAGGAACGAGATGGTGGAGTGGAATGGAATGGAATGGAATGGAATGGAATGGAATGGAATGGAATGGAATGGAATGGAGAGTCACGCTTTTCCTGGTGTGGACAGGGAAAGGTCAGTCTCAAAAATGAACTCCCACATTTTGCATTAGGAGCACACAAAAGGGGTTCAACAAAGGACGTATAGCGAAGAGCATTCCCTGAGCTGCTGAGGATGGGGAGGATCCGCTAGAAATCGTCTCTTCCACACTTTGAAATGCAAGTGCTTTGTTTCTTGCCCGGTTTGAAATGGTCTTCTCTGTTCTCCCACGGAAGAATCAGAAATACTGTTTGCCAGCCAGAACTGAACTGTAAAGCAGGATCCCCAAAGAGCGGAGTGACAATTTAACACTGATCCATCCTGTTTCTGCTGAGATGGTGCACATGGAGATGGAGGTTAACCACACTGGAGCCTCCTGCCGTGGGCAATCTCTGTGATGGAAATTGTGACCTTCACACAATTGCTGGTTGGAAACATTTACATGGAGACGAAATCCCTCCCAGGTTGCATGATAGCATGGGCTTTGTTCTCGGGGCTGTTGTTCCCTGTTTGGCACAGGGTACAAAGCCGTGGAGGGCTCTGAAATCCATGGAGCACAAGCTCCGACGACCCACATGCTGCCAGCAGAATTGACAAGCGTGCAAGGAAAAGGCTCCTTGGGCTGCCAAGTCGTGTAGCTTTTGAATGGACCAGCCTCCCCGTGAAAGCTCCTCGCCTTCTTGATCAGCAAAATCCTGATCTGCTGTGAAATTCTCTCACCTACGTTGGTCCTTGGAAGAGGAGCCCACACTGAGGCTCTGCCCCAGGACACCTGTTGTTCTGTGCCAAATTAAATCCATGCTGGAGCAGTTGTGCGGTGTATGATACTGCAGGCACGGACAGCTGGTAGAGGGCAGTGAGAAACCAGAGATTAAAGGATGTGTTGGAAAAGGAAGCCCAAATACAGGTCCTGTTTGGTACCGCAGAAAGGTGGTGGCCACTCTTTGCTGGCTGCTGGCCACAAAGCATTGTCAAGGACCTTTGAGGCCAGGGACTCCATCCCAAGCCACCGATGCCAGTGCAGTTGTCGGTCCTACCAGGAACACACAGGAATGCAGGAATAAACTAAAAAAGAAAGAAAAGGGCCACTTTGAAAGTTATATTTTAAATCCGAGCCCTAGTGATCAATCGTTTGAGACAGTATGGTCGGAGCACCAGCTGAGATTCACTGTGGTTTGGGGTTTACCTATGACACGACAAATTTGCTTCAGCCAATTACAGTTCAAGATTATTTTGAAATTCTGGTCGAAATCTGTGTTCTAATCCCAAATGGTACATGGGAGTGTCCCCTGCCCTCCCCTCTCCAATTTAGTCCCCAAATCTGAAGGCTGTGTGTGTGTTTTGATCCATCTATCCACAGATTTGTTGTTCTCTTGTAGATGCAAGAACGAGACCTGAAATTCATAGAAGGAAATTAGAGTTTTAGTGGCTGCAAGGGACCTGCTGAGAATACCTCCAGTATTTTGGGACAGACAACAGGCTCCCAAGAAAGCCTGAAAAAGCGGCTGACACGCTTGGGTTTTTCTCTAAACTGGGTGCAATTTCATAATCCCAGTCTGTTCTGTTCTAGTTTTAGGTTTGTGGCTTTGGATAACCACCTATATGTGCCTATTTTCCTTCATTAGGTGTCAGGTAACGAGCTGTTCCGAAACTCTGTGTACCAGCACGGGAACAGCAGGGTTAGAAATCAGTGCCAAAAAGTTAGGACGAATTTCTTTATCCCGATCCTTGCTTTGGCGACAACATATTTGTTAAATTCAGCTAATTAGCGAAGGCTGATAGAACAAGCCCATCAGTGTTGCAGCCTGGCTCAGGGCTGTGTACTTTCAGCATTCAAAAGAGCTTGGGGAGTTCCTGTGTGCATGATATGAGTCTCTCTTTATATTAAGCGTTTCTTGAACAAACATAACCCTCAGGAGGGAAGTGCCTTTTTTTTTTTTTTAAATTTTTATTTTTCCTGTCCCCAGAACCTCAAGATAACATTAAAAATGCCAGGACATAAAATATCACATTTGGCTCTATTTTACCTACTTCCCAACAAAAATACTTGTATCGGTTCCTCAGCTGGCACGAACTGGCACAGTTTCAACAACATCCCGCGACCGATGCCAATCCACCAAATGACAATCTGGTTCCATATATGTTTTTAGCCAAAATACTCTGTGGCGTGTGCTGCCATCTTTCTGGAACCATTTATAGTTTCTGCAGTATCATTTACTACAAGAGAGCTGTAAATGTGCACTTCTGGGCATCAAACAGGAAAGGAAGAAGGAAGGAAGGTCAGACCGGCAGATGTGTCACTATGCAGCAAAGAAGCCAATGGGCAATTCCAGAGCTTTCGTATTTGGCAAGGCAGAACTCAGGCATCCTGAATTATTGTGGATTAAGAAATTACTGCTCATCCCCTCAGGTGGAGTCACAATCTGTCCGTGGATTTGCTCACACGCGCCGTGTTCCTTTGCGGTGCTTCAGTTCCTGAAGTCATGAAGATGGGCACAGAAGACAGACGGGGATCCCGGTATTTCCCACTGCTACGCTACGCTAACTCTGCCAAAGCCCATGGCGAAGATTAATTATATAATACACGGAAATGATCAAACCACCTCTTTTGTGAGATTTTCTGTTCTCTTGCGCTGCATCTTATCTTCCTCATTTCAATCTGGGTCTCAAAACGCTGCTAAATGAGAGCAGTACAGTTTTGTGACCGCTCCGAACTCACTTGCTATTGGTATAAATGACTGTGCGAGGGAAGGAGCAACAGAGAACCGACCTCGTGAACTTTTTTCAAGGTGACTTATTCTGTGGTTACTTAAATATGGATTTTAGTACACCTTTGTGAGCGTATAGTTTTTCACTGGATAACATGATCACAAAAGCCCAAACAAAGAGGCTTATGGTTGTAATTATCAGAACCACATTTATGTAATGCAATAGAGAAAAGTTTAATCTTACGGCCTTAAATCTATGTATGACTCTAAATTCATCAAGAAAACACACTATAAGAGGGGGAAAAAGATACTCCCTTCTCCCTCTTTAAATTCCCTGAAGGAAAAAGAAAGCAAATTTGTGAGGGAAACCTCAGCCCTAACACAATCTCCAAGTGATTGGAAATCCATGGCTACGAAATCTGTAGAGTCAGAGGGACTCGCAGGTGGCTGTTGTGTTCTGATTAGCTCGTGTACTTAGAGGAAAAGCACAGTTTCTCAATCCCAGACTTCATTATGATGAACATAATTAGCTTATTTTTGGCAAGTTAGTTGGTTATCACCGTTGGAAAGTGCTGAAATACTGATACCCCCAACACTCCTGTCCAGAACGGTGCTGCTAAATCTAATTTCTCATTTTGCAAGTGTTGCCAGCAGGAATTCTCCAGCTGCATTTTATTTATCTTTTCATCCCTCCAAGGTGTAACAGGCTACTTTCTGATGGTGTCTGAAGATCCAAGAAATTGTCATAGCTTGCAGGGGCTGAAAAACAAAACCAAACAAAAGACTTGTGAATTCTACCAGGCCTGCAGTGCTGATAACCATCTGTGGCCCAGCTGGTGATGGGTGGAAAATGCTGCTCTGGGCTGGGTCCTCCTGCCAGGTGTTTCCAACTAAGCAGACTTTGCAGGAGATTAAATGGGCCAAGGGGGGCAGTGCTAAAAGTCAGACTCCAAAGAGCTCTCCCCAGTTTAAGACGGGAGTTTGGGTGGTGAAGGGGCAAATTCTTCCCTGGAGCTCTGCAGCTGGTGCCATGGGCAGAAGGTAAGAGGTTCCATGTGCTGTTCTGTTTCCACCTCTCCAATAAGACCAGTTACTCTGTCCCACTGGGAGATGCTAATGCAGATAGAGGTTTTTTAGTTTTGGGGTGTGTTGGTTTGCGGCTATGGGTGTACCAGGTGTCTTGAGGCATGTGATGTGGCTCTGGCTGTTCCTTCCAGCTTGCTCAGCGCCCTTGTACAAACTCATCCCAGTCTGAACGGAAAAAACCACTTGATATTTCCGAGTAACCTGTTCGGTGTGCTCATGTCGCTTCTGAGGGGGTTTTGTCTTGGGAGCTGCCCAGAGCTTCCCAGGGAAGGTCCCCTGTCTGGGTTGAACAGAAAATACTGTAGAAGTGGGGGTGAAAAAGTTACTTTACACAATAAAAGCTGAAGTTTCTCCTGCTAATTTTTCAGGATCTAATGAGGCAAAGATGAGTTTACTGATACCTGCAGTGAATGCTTTCTGAACCTTATTTCTTAGTGAAATGTTTTGAGGATGTTGTGGGGAAAGTGACTGCCTCGGTGTAAATACTGTTTTCATTGGAGCCAACTGATTATTACTAATTGAGAAGTCAAGGGATATCATTTTGAATAGCAATGTAACATTGTGACAAAACCATCCAGACCGTGGATGGAGCTGATGATTCCACTTATAGGTGCTTTTTTTTTTTTTGAAGGAAAAGGCGTCAGGGCCTGTCTGTCCAGCCCTGGAATTATTCCTCTTGCTCCCATTTAACTCTTTCTCTCAAGCTGGTGCTGACCAGTTCAATTGTTTGAATTCCACAGACTGTGGCCATGTTTGCTTTGTCTCAGCTGAGGGGCGCACAGTAGCTGACCATAGGCCAGAAGGGATTCTTTATTTATCTTTTCACTTTCTGTCTTCCTTCATCACCTTAAAAGTAAGAAAAGAGTGAAAATAGTAAAACAAACGAGAAGAAACGATCTGCTGGGGTGGAGTTCTTCCTTTTTCCATCACAGACATTTTTTAGCAAAACACCCTGAAAATGTTTGACATCCATTTGTGGAATCTCTATAATTAGAATTAATAAAAGGACATGTCAAGTACAGCTACCTTGCAAACCACAGATGGTTTTTTTTTTTCCTGCTTTTTGCAGTGGCTTTAACTTGTTCTGATTGGCATCTGCAGGGAAATTATAATTAGCCTGTGATGTACATTTGGGTTTTTCTATAGGTATGTATATATTCCCATACAACTCCTAGGACGATTCCTTTCACTGAACAGCTCAAGGTATCCTGGAGAGCAAAAATTACCTAAAAAGTAAAGCTATTTCTGTGGGTGGAGATGGTCTCCATTGTGCTCACCCACGGCAGCAGAGCGCTGTCTGGTGCTCATCAACATCCCTGTTGGTGATTCCGAAGAAGGACCCAGAGCCCGAGGGACCAGGGGACACTTGGCATTAAACTTGGTCCCAGCAGGGCCGGGTGGCTCAAGGGAGCTTCACAGCACACGGACGTGTTCTCCCAAGTTTGCAGGGAACCTGTCTGTTCTGGGGCTCAAAAAGTCTCATTCATGCTTGCATTAATTTACTGGGTTTTTTCCTTCTCTCCAGATTTATGTTTTTTTCCCCCCTCTGCAATTCTCTAATCCCATCCCCGGACAGGCGATCAGTCGGAAGTTTTCTCGTGTGACCTTTCTGGTGAAGAGGTCTGCCTCGGTCTGTGCTGGTGGTTGTTCTTTTTAAAGGGAAACTTAAGTGAGAAATGCAACTTTTTTTTTTTTTTTTTCTTTTTTCATTCCTTTGTGGCTGAGCCTGCAGATTTCACTTTCCTGGAAGCTGCAGGGTGTGACTTGCCATTATTTTCTGTCTTATGATCTCAAAAAGAGTAGAAGGACAGGCTGCATTCCACCGGCTTTGCTTAAGCCGTAGGTGTTTAGCTTGTGTTCTGTAAACACCCCGTCCTTCTGCAGCTGGAAAAAGGGAAAACAAAGTGCAAATGTGTGTGCAAACTGGTGGGTTTGGGGAGGCCCAGCCTCGGACGGGTGTGATATTGTCACGGAGGTGGGAATCGGGACGCGTGTTTTACTTGGGGCTGGGGCAGGAGGTAGGGCCTGTCATAAGGTCATTGGAAGAGGGACCGGAAAAAATGCAAGAGGTTTTTCTTGAGTCTCTCAACCCCTTTTCAGGTTGATTTAGTGGTTGGGGAGTATTGTTGTTTATCCGTAAGAACAAAGTTCCTGGGTGCTGGATCTGTGCAGTAAATGTGCTGTGTTGCTCAAGCAGACTAGATCTTTCGGGGGGGGGGTTTTCTCATCCCAGATGGGTGGATCTGTCACAGCATGGGATATTTATGATGTTCAAATTAAACAGGTGTTACGTACTTGATCTCAGCCCCATTAAAACAGAAGAGGTTTTTTTCAGCGATATCCATGTGTTTTGTGACAGCTCCTCAGATTCGCAGGGTAAGGTGTGTATTGACTTTCCCATCAAAATGTCGTGTCTGGGGTGGTTCATAAAGGCTTTATATTCACAGACAGCCTAAAAGAAACATGACCAGAGGAAAAGCTCCTGTCAAAAGCAACTCGGAGCAGTCATCCTGTGGCAAATAAAGGAAATAACTACAGGGAGAGAAAAGGAAACGTAAATAAATAGATGGGGGAAAAATAATAACTCCCAATTTAAATATTTCAGTCTATAGGAACTTCACCGGATTCTCAAGTTGTGTTCTCCCCAGCACCATTTTCCCGTTGTGTCAATGCAGGAGGCTGCTGTACCAGTTTTTGTATAAAAAAAACATTATGGTAACCTAAGTGTTGCCTCCAAAATGGGCTGTTCTTTATTTAGTGATTTGTTGGGGAGGATGGCGAGGCGATACAGGGACAATTCCGTCCTTTGTGTGCGGACAGGGCACATTCCCCTCGCTTGCTTGGAACACTGAACTGGAATTCTCACCACTTCCGAACCCGGGGATTCCTCCAGACTTGTTTGGAACCTGAGGAGCAGCCGCCTGGGTACCCGGAGCACAGGTTTGCAACCCCAACGTGTGATAAATTAGACCTTTCACTCCAAGTTTTTCCTGGCAGGAGTACTAGAACAACCCTCTGAACAGCTACTACTGCTGAATTCTAAAATCTCGCTGGCTCTTTGCTCAGCCAAAACTTGAAGTTACAGTCAACTGGAGTTTGGCAAAGTGCAATGTCCTGTAACCGTATCTTCTTATAACAATCGTGTTTATTAGTGTTATACAGTGCGTTATAGGGCCCCTCTCTGGGGCTGAGGTGCTGCGGCTGTTGCATCAAGATGTATATTTAGGTAATTGTGACAGTTTTCAACCAGCTGTAAAACCCACCCGGGCGGCTGGTCCGGGGCCGGAGACCCTGTGAGCAGCTCCAGCCCATCCTGCTCGGTCACTGTCTGTAGAGATAATCACACACCCGTTAAAGGACATCAAAGGAGAGCCCAGGTTGTCGTCTTTAATAAGAAAATGAGAGTAAACCACTGAAGTTTAACATCTGCTTAACCCCTCAGATCATCCTGAGTCTCTGCTTTTTCCCACCCAAGTCCAGTTTGGTTTGATGGTTGAACTTGGCCTGATGCATAGAATAAAAACTTAAACATGAATGTGCTTTAAACTGAGCACCGCAAATAGTTTTCCAGTTGTTCAACCAGCTGGTGCTGAGTTCAGGCCTCTGAGCTGCCACTAAAATGGCTGAGAAAACTTCAAATATCTGAAGTTGCTTGAAATCATTTCAGCACTAACAGCCCAGTCACCAGCTGTCCCAGGAGTAAAGCGGGGATCAGATTTGCATCCGCTTTCTGTTAGAACTGCGCTTTCTGTTAGAACTGCGGTGGAGCATCCCGGCTGGGCACCTGTTCTTCTTGACATTAAAATCATTCTTTTCAGCTCTGGGTTTGGACAGGACGAGCCTTCCTTGTTCTGGCCTTCACCTCTTTCAACTGTTCTTGTATCAAGCCACCGGTTTTGATTGAAGTCTTCCCAATCCGATTGTCAGCTTAAATACTGGGACTCAGTGAATCGCTGTCTTCCTTACTGCTACAGGCAGACTTTATTCACTGCAAGAGCACAGGACATAATATCTCCATGGGAGGAACGAGGCAGCCCTTAGGTTGTGTGAGGCTTCTTGCCTTGAAAGTGCATCAAGGTATTAGTATCTTCTGAGCCACTAAAACTAAGAAAAAGCTGATACTTTGGCTTGCCAAGTGAGTTACTTCAGTTTCTTCTTAGAAAATGATACGTCATCACTTCAATGATATTATTTATGAGGGTTTTTTCCTTATTTTTCAAGCACAGAAAAAAAATGTCTTGCCATGTTTTAGGAACAAAATGAGTATTTTACACACATACCAATAGCTCTCTGGAAAGCACTTAAATTTACAAGCTGTTCGTAAATTTACTGACAGTTGGCAACACTGCATCCAACGCACAGGAACCCTTTTGGAAAATAGATCTATTGTAAATAATATATATTGCAGCTTAATCTGAGCGTGCTTTAGCTCAAAGTGGTTTTAACAAATGTGTTACCTAATATATTTTTTAAAAAACTGTTTGACCTGGGAAGAAGACTTCAGTATCTGAAAAGCTGTATTTTAAAAAATAAGCCGTAAGCCAGTGCCTCTGAATGCTTCTCAACAGGACTCTTGTGAGGATGCCTTAGAATGGCTTGAATGTTTTATCTTCTGCTGTAGTAACGTGTAACCGGAATATATAATCTAGTGATGGTATCATATACAGATGGAGAATCTCGATCTTGTGAGGTCAGCGGTAGTTATTTGCATTTTGATCAGGGGCTGGTTTATATGGAGAGAAAGCACTTGTGTGTGTGACTACTTAGCTGTGGGTTATCACGTGCAGTTGGGATTTGAGGTAGTTTGGGTTGATATACGTGCTGAGGTGATGCTTTGTCAGATATAATAAATACATTTTGACTGTCTTGATGGAGGCTTGTAACACCTGAACTATGGTGGGTCTGACACAGAAAACCCGTTGCTGTCGTCCCGTGTCCCATCCAAACTCGTCTCGCAGGAGACGCGCGGCCCCTGCATCCCTGCAGCAGAGGGATGCTCCACCAGCAAAATGCAGCAAAGCGAAGACCCTGCGTGGAGGGGGGCTCGGACACGTTATATTGCTTTTGTCCAGCTGTAATGAAAATAAATGAAGGCTTCAGTTTTAAAGCGTTACTAAAAATTTGTTCTTTCCTCTGCCCTAATTCCAAAACGGACTTGCAGCTAATTAGACTGAGTCAAGCGCACTCTTGCTGTGCTGTGTTAGTGTAAACAGCAGCCATCTGAGTTCCATTACAATAAGGAAATAAAATAAACATGGGGCCAGCAAACAGTAGTTTGAGCATGGCTCATTACAGCACAACGCAGTTAATTTTTTTGGAGAGGCAGCAGGGTTGGACAGGGCCTGAAGGGACTCTCCATGTTTCTATCCTGAGCTTTTCTTCCCCAGAGCATCGCAGCTTTTTTTTTTTTTTGCCCACCCATTTCTCTTTTAGTAACGATTTTGCATCCAGTGCGGGGAACCCCCTACGTGCTTCTCGCATGAGATCTTTAGTGTACAGCAACTGCTACCTTCTGCGATTTGTTGCTCAGAGTCCCTGAGCACAACAGGTTAAGGAGGCATTTCCAGGGCAGCACCTTGACCCGCTCCTGAAGCGCCCAAGGGCCAAAATTCGAGCTCCTGGGGATCTCAGGCTGTGGTCCGAGCTCTCGACTTTCCATTCCCGTCACCCTGAGCTGGAGGGGAGGCAGGTCCTAGAGGGACCTCAGTGCTTCATCCTCTGCTGCATCCCTCCCACAGCATTTTCCTTGCAGAGGGGCTGGAAATCCTCTCTGCTCCTGTGTGCAAATTGATGGAGAGCTGGACTGGAAAGCCCCAGGCAGCAGAGCTAATTGTGTCCAAAGCGTTCTCCTCCCTTGCATCCACGACCTGTAAGATGTTCTCATCCTCACTGGATTCTGAGTCATGTCTCCAGAGCCCAGACTGAGCTCATCTGTGCTCAAGCTGTATTGATCTGGCTTTGCCCGGATTAGCCCATCGTTAAATACAGATCGGCAAGAGACCGCTAAAGCAGATTTTCCCAAGGCAAAAGCACTGCTGCTGTTGGGTGAATGAAGTCCTCTCTTTATCTGGCACCGCGGCAGGATTTTGTGCTGGCTCTCTGTTCCCGCCTGGCTGTTTGCAGGTGCGCTGGCTCTCGGAGACTTCTGGTTATCACTAAATGCAGTTCTGTAACTCATTAGAAACTTTTCTTATTGCCAAGGCTATGGAGTGGGAGAGCCTTTCTGCTGTAAAATACTTTCAGAAAAAAAAAAGAATAACTTTAGTGTGTGGGAAGGACTTGTCGTGACAGATGCAGCCTCAGAAGTAAGGATGAGCCAACGAGGAATTGGCGCTGGTTTGGCTGGTGTGAGCTTAACAAACAGCAGAGGCTGCAGCAGCGTCTGCGCTCCGGGATCCTATGGGATCATATGGAATCATATGGGATCATATCTACCTCGCACCCATGGGCTCTTCATGTACAGGGACATGCAAAAAAACACTGGCATTTGTGTGTCCAGCATTCTAAAGAAACGCACATGAGGAAAATGGTTTGTGATGCATTTCTCCTCCTCTTAGATCCGCTCCAGTGGTATTAGTTCTGCCTCGAGCCCCTAATTCATTATAACCCCATCCAGAAAAAAGGTATTCCTGATATTTACAAAGCTTTTACAGGTTTGTTTTCTGCATAGCTCTTGTTTTGAGTGAAGGTTTTTCCCTAGATTCTATGTATTCTGCAGGAAAACAGTTGGTTAAGAAGCGTTTGAAAGTGACAAATTTGAGACAAGCAAAACAAAACTAAATGCAACATTGAAACATCTGTCCTGGAATCAGCATTAAAATTAATCTGGAGAAGCAGTCACCCATCCATAAAAGAGAAAAAGGAGGCTTTTTTCTGCTGTGGAGGTTTATAAACAATCCGTGAGTTTTTAAACAAATGTCTGAGTATTACAATGCCAAACACAGCCCTTTGTGTGAGCTGGGCCCAGCTTATGACTTTGAAGCCTTTTTTTTGAAGAATGTCTTGCACATAACAGAGAAAAAAAAAAATAATAAAAAAGCAGCAACATTTGGGAAGGCTGTATACTGGTGTTTGTGAGAGTATTTGTGAATCCGGTTTGTAAAACGGGATTAGATGAAAGCAATCAATGGTCCCTCTATTTTCTCCTATCTACTTAGGGCTGGAATCTCTCTCCAAAGTGACAAGCCGGCACACTGGATGGTGTGAGTTTAAATTTTCAGTAGCAGCAGAAAGGGATAAAAGCTCTTTAGGGCAGAGGGGAGAGGACATGCACCGGTATCCCAGAGCTCTGCAGTGACGGTGTCCAGTTTGGACAGCGGGCTCATGCTGGTCGGTGATACAGCCAAGCAGAGCCCTGGCTTCCCACTATTCCTATCATTTTCCTTCTCAACAAACTTCAGGAGTTTCCCAGGCTGGCCTGTCCCAGCAGGGTGCTCTTCCCGGTCAATGTCTGGGGTCCTGTGCCTGTCCCAGTCCCGAAGTCCCCTGGGAAGCAGCACGGAGCTCTTCTGGTCCCTGGCTCCATCCAACACCACCGTGTGTGCACACAGACCCTGTGGGCTGCCTGCAGAGAATCGCAGACCCCACTGGCATGAAAATCGCCCTTTCCAACAGCAATTCTCTTGCGGCCCGCGGTGCCTTTTGCTTCCCCGGCTGCAGCCGCTCAGCCGGCACCCGGCGCTGGCACCGAGACCTGGCTCAGGGTGCTGGGTGGCGGGGCCAGTTGGCAGCCGGCGTGTGCCGGGAGGCGTGAGCCAAATCCCCCTCGGATTTCTCCAGATCTCCCTCTGATTCTCCCCGGTTTAAATCCAGAGTCGTGCTGTGGACCCCGTGGTGGGGCCCTCCAGATCCACAGCGGCACAACGGGGGCTGGCGGGGGAGGGGAGGTGGGACGATGCCCCCCGCGATGGCCCCTCCAGCTTCATCCTCATCCTCTCCAAGGGAGGAGGAGATCGCTCGGGTTCCTCCAGCAGGGACTGGGATGGAGAAGCCCCTGCTGGTGGGACAGGGCCCTGAAAGAGTTAATTCCTGTTGTTGGGAGCTGCTGGTTTATTGTCTGTTGTGTTATATTAGTAAGGAGCACCTTGAAATAACAGTTCAAATTTATCCTTATCTTTCACCCCCTTTTCCAAAACAAAAAAAAATAGGTTTTTTTTCCAAAAAAACCTGGTTTTACCACTGTTTGCTCTTCCAGTTTCTTTAATTTGGGTCATTGCTTAGTCAATTCTCAAGAATATATTTTCTGTCTTAAAAAAAAAACAACAGGAAAATGGTAGATCGCCTTCCTTTCCATCCCAGCTTTGGCACGCAGGTCCCAGATTGTGTATTCTCTGTGCAGCACTACACCACCCTCCTCTACTTAATTAATTTCCCTTCATTTGCGCAGCCCTGTGCTTAAAGAGACAGTGTCCCGTTTTGATGGTTTGGCTTTGGCGAGATTTCAAAAGTGTCACTTCTTAAATCTCTCCTTTTCTAAACTTCCTGGTGTGCTGGATGGTGAAGAGTTGGCACTTTTAAATTCCCGCCAGTCCCACTCTTTGTCCCCATTCCTGTCTCCCTGTTCTCTCTGGCACTCAGGATCTGGGTCAGGCTGTTTGGAGAAGGACACGTGGGACATCGATTCTTGCCTGGGCTTGTCAAAGGGGACACGGTTTGGTCTGATCGTGCTCTCAAGTGTTTGAGTGTCCCAGAGCTACAGCAGCTCTTCTGGAGCCGGATCGTCCTGTGACAGTTCCCTTCGTCAAAGGTGGCTTTGGTTTTTTCCTTTATGTCAGCGCTGTTAGCCCGGGCTCCTGTGTTCGTCACCTCTGCCATGCTCAGTGACAGCAAAGGCTGAGCCAAACACCCCGGAGTATCAAGATGTTTGACTCTGGAACCAACACTCGTGCTTGGATTGGCCAGGGTGTTCAGGTTAAAACCCGATATTTTGGTTCTGCATGAAGTTAATGTTATTCTAGCTCATATCTTTAGTTCCAGATTCAGAATTAACATGTTTCCTCCCCTTTGTTCTGTTTCATTCCACGCAACTGAAAGGGAAGAACATGCCAGAAGGACTTGATTTTAAATTATTTTTTAAAAATCAGATTTATTGTATATTTTCATTTGTTGTGCCCTTTTTCGAAAGCTCACGGGGGACTTTAGCAATCCAAGGCTGCTGCTGTCCAGCAGCATCCCCCAAAGGCACATTTCCGATTTGTCAACAGCTTGCAGGCTCAGCCCTAAATCATTCTCATTCTCTTGCTCTTCCCTCCCTCCTGGCTCTTGCAGCTCCTGCCCTGTGAAGCTTTGGGAAAAGGCTCCCACCAGCTTTGCTGAACTCTAAATTTGCTGCAATCGGAAGCAAAAGTGGTGAAGTTTTCAGATTTTGCTGCTCCTGTGCCTTTTCTCTCTGGGGCACTGGGTATATGGTCGAGTTTTCAGACCTCTGAGATTTTCACCCTTTGGATAAGCATCAAACTTATCTGAAGTGAAACTCCATATGGCTTGAGGAGGGCTCTTGAAGAACGCGCGGATGTTTCTTTTTTCAAGCTCAATGAAGAGAACAGGCTGAGACCAAACCAGTTTTCTACTCTGTGGAGCCTCGAGGCTCCGGAGATCTCTTCCAGCACCATGTCCAGCTGTCCTGAGCTGCTAGGAAACCCAGGGATGAAGGTTCCCCTGGACAAATGGATGTTACAGCTCCACTGCACAAGCTTTTGGAGTCCCATGGAGACCAGGGACAAGGGTCTGCAAATTCCCACCTCTCAGGGTCAGCAGAATGGACCATCCACTTCAAAAAGCAAAAGCTGGTGGGGTCGAGCCTGGTGCCCAAGGCTCACAACCCAGCTCAATTCAATCCAGCCAAATAGTCTCTAGTCAGAACTTATCTCCTCTTGAAATAAAACACACAGTAGAAGAAGAAACAAATTGCTTGACACCTCATTAGCAATTGTGAGCAGACTCCATTTTCACCCCAGGGCCTCGTTGGGGTGATTTGCGAGGCGGCTTTTCCCTCCCTCTGCCTCTCCCCTTAACAACCCGCGTTTTGAGGGAGTTGGAGGCAACACAAGAACAACAGCGATTATTTGTGTTGTGCTGGGCCGCCCGGCCGCCGTCTGCTGCCCAGGGCTCCTCTACCTGTGTTGTTTCTGGAACCCAGAGCCCGTTTTGCGTTGCTCCTGTGCATGTGTGTGGCTGCTTGTTGGGGGGACGCAGTTGGCCTGGAAGGAGATAACCAGAGCTCGGGTGTCTTTTCAGAGCTAAAAAGCTGGTGGAAGTGAACCAGCTGACTGGATGCTTGATGGAAGAGCCCAGATGTGTGGGTGTTGGGTGAATGTTGTTGCCTCAGGGCTTGAAGAGTTGTTGGTGGATTGTGTTCTCATGCTGCAGAAGAGCACAGCCCCAAAAGATGAAAGAAAAGGAATAAAACCCCCTCCTGTAATGATCAATTTCTTTCTTCTTAATTAAATGTCCAGCCTCATCGCGGTTTGATCCCACCATACTTCCTCCACAGTTTTGCCTTCTCATCTTGGCTTGAAAAGCAATTTAATTTCAATTTCAAGACCTTTTTTGTTTTGTGTTTTTTTTTTTCTTCCAAATCCACCCACCACAGCAGGACACGTCTCTCAGGAAACTGCTTCCATGCTCAGTAATAATTTTTGAAATGTAAGCACATCAAAAAGGACTTTGACAAACACAGTAAGACTTTTGAGGGAACCGTTTGTTGTTGTGTAGGGATTTTTTTATTTATTTAATTTTTTTGGTCTGCGTGCCCATTTTTCAATCCACACACAGGCAGATAAGTTAGTGGGACAGCAGCAGCAATGAGCCCCGGGGCAGTGATTTGGGAGCCCAGCCCCGAGGGAACGTTCGTGTCTGAAGGCAGCAATGGAGGAGAGAGATTGCAACTGTTCCTGGGTTTAACATTTTTTTCGATTGCCAGGTAGCTGTCCTGCCAGGGGAAAGTGTGATGTTACCATCTTTACAAATTAAAAAAAATTATTCTTCCTAGATCAGAAAACAAAAACGGTGTTTTTCTTATTCGAGTAGATGCTGACAGTCATGTTATATTTTATTTTTCAAACAAATGTAATATTGAAATCGATGTTCATGATTATAGGTCATCATTCTAATAGAGCCATCAACTTGTAATTCTCAAACTATGCTCTGATTGCTCTTCAGCAACTTCTTTAGGTGTTTATAAGTTTATTTTTCAACAGTGCATCCCAATATTCTTGGTAATTACTTTGTTTCATTGTACTGGACATAATTATTCCTCTCATCAAGATATTCAAATGCTGGGCAGTTTAACTTTGCGAATAGGAATGAATTTTCACTGTTTAAAAAAAAAATAACTAGGGAAAAAAACCAGATAAACACCTACCTGTTTGAATTCCTTTTTCCTCATTCCTTGCATGTACCATACTTTGTCTTGGCTGACTTGAGCCGTGGAACAGGCGCAGGGATCTCCGCAGATCCCTTGCTTTCCCCACTGGCTGTGGAACAACCGGCGATAGCTATTTGAGACTAGACCCATACCTTTTTTAGCAAGCTAAAAATCAGATGGAGCCTGTCTCATTGGTGCGAGTCTGAAATTAAACTTGATATCTGATGAAATTGTTTGAGGGGCGGGGGGGAAATGCTGCTGTCAATTTTCTCTAATTTTTTTTTAATGGAGCAGGAGAGTGCAGTTGGGTCTGATAAAGGGGATATTGTGTGACTGAGGGGCTGAGCTGAACGAAAACGACTCAAAGGCAGGTACAGTAGCAAAACCAGCACTGCCATGAATATATTATCCAGGGATCTAAGGCAAATGCGTGTTGTATTGGATACATGCTGTTAAATGTAAATCCATAGTGCTGAAATACTGTATATTTATTATGCAAGGCAGAGCTGAAGACAGTTTCTGTTTGATGGGCTCCCGGTGATGAATGGATTGTTTCATTCGAGTAAATGAACTGTCAGAAACAATGGCTACACAGTACAATTTCTCTCCTCGTCCCCAAAGGGCAGGAAAGCTCTGCAGCCAAAATAAAGTCAGGGTTTTTTGTTAAGTCTAGTGAGATGGCAGGCTTGGGTAGGAAACGCCGAGGAGTGGTTATGGAGAGTTTGACCTTAAAAATCCTCTTCTCCTGTGCTGCTGAGCGCTGGGTCCCTGCACATCTGGGCAGCCCAGTTGTGTTATGGCTGGGTGTCCTACAGACACTATATCCTATAGCGGCAAGAATCAGTTTGGGGGTTTAAAAACCCCCACACCTCTTGGTTCTATGTGGTTTAAAAGCAATCTGAGGACTGCATGAGTCATCGTTATTACATGCCAATTAGCATTAACGTGATGTTACTCAGAGTTCATCTGTTGGTGAGGAATTTTGGCGTTGACTGGCAGATTTATTTGCAGAATTGATATCGGGCAGTGCTGTCCTGCAGCCCAGGGAGCACGGCCTGGAGCTGGACTGTATCCTCCCGGCTGCAAACACTCAGATAAACGCACTGCAGCTCCAGGATGAGCCTAAACGTGATCTTCAGCCCCGACTTTGCTGCTCCTGGTCCTGCATGTGAACCTGCAGCATCCCAGTGTTCATACAGGAGATGCAAAGGGTCTGTTAACTTGAGGGACCTGAGCCACCATTGTTTCCCAAGGTACCTTCGTTGTAGAGTCTCCAGCTGTAAATCAAGGTTGTCTGATGTGAGGTGTGGGCAGGTACAAGCAGAGTGCTTGTAAAATATTGAAAAATACGCTCATCTCTGGGAATGCTTTTTGCTGCCAGCAGCTTGAGTTTCCTGTTTGTGTCAGTCAAGCACCCAGGCTGAGGTGGGACTTTTCGAGCTGCTCCTTTAAATCAAACACCGGGAAAGAGGCATTGAGAAGACAAACGAAGAAAGCAAACAAAAAAGGGCAGTTTCTAAGAAACCCTGGAGATTTATGGCCTCTCCACCTGATCCCATGCCCGGTTTGTTTGATCTTCATCCACTGCTGCCAAAGGGGAGCGTCCGGATGGAGCGCGCTCCCACCTGACGTCGGTCCCGCGTGGTTCCTCCAAGCACGGCTGAACCAAACCAGCTCTTCGGGTCGCATGAGCTGGTGCTGCCCGTAAACAAGCTGTGTCGCTAGTGATCTACTGAGCGTTGGGCTTTGCCCTGTCTGCTGTGGGAGAAGACAAAGAAGCTGCAATGTGTAGCAGGAGGTGAAGTCACCTGGGGTAGGTGTGGAGGACCAGGGTGCTTGCAGTCCATACCTTCAGAAATGAGGCCTTTGGGTCAAGAGGTCTATCTTAGGTACAAAGAGACCGATGCATGAGCAGATGTCACATCCCTGAGGCAAGGCTGACCGAGGGCCTCCTGGAGATGGTTCTCTTCTGGTGGTACGTGCTGCGAGTCATTTCAAACCAAAGTACGGTTGTACAACTTGTTATTTCTAAAGTGGACTTCAGCCTGCTGCTCCCTGTCCCATGGGAGACACTTTTACTGACCGGCTGGGGCAGCTGAAGGCACACGCTACATCTCCAGCAGAACAAAAACTATTACAGGAGACTTTGTCTCAATTACACTTATCACTTCAATAAGACGCTAACATGACAACAGGCATCCTCTCTCATTTGGGACCCTTCAGAGCTCATAGAGTTTAAAACAATTATGGAGAAGAGTTTTGCTTCTGAGATGAGACCATTACAGTTGTGTCAGCTGAGATTTTGTGTAATGGAAGTGGTGACATGGGAAATTTTAGGAAATAAGGAAACCCCAGAAGACCTACACCCAGAAACAGGCTGGAAATGCCTGCGTGATACAGCACCTGCTTTCTCTCCCAGAGCCAGAAGCCAGTAGAATATTTTATATAATGATTCTTCAATTCAGAGCTACTGTTTTCTGCCCAGGGCTTGATTAAATACCGTATCCCCATGTGAAAGAGCTGAGAGAATGCCCGTTTGTGCGCGCTGGTGTCTAAATATTTACCTCCATTCATCTTCTCTCCCAGCTCCTGGTAGCTCGAAGGCTTCTGCTGTCCCGGTTGTGCTCAGCACGGAGCTGCAGAGCACCCGGGGGGCCTGGATCTGCCCCAGGTCCCTCGAGGGCTGTTCTGGGTGACACCGAGTCCCGTGGGGCTGTGACGTGGCCCTGCGGGTGGCCCTGGTGCTGCACCCTGGCTCCCGCTGGGAAAGGATGGGGGAATTGGTGGCAACTGAAGCCTGTTTAAAAGCAGCCCTCCTGCCATATAGCTGGTGGAAATATCCCTTCGTCTGACCCTGAAGGACCACCCAGGGGTTACTTAATCTTCCAGTCCATCTTCTGAAAACCCACTGTAACAAGGTGTGTTAACCTCTGAGGTGGATTTGCAGTTGCAGCCAGGGCTAATGGCTGCAAACTCATCTCCCTTGTGACCTTCCTGCTCACACATGGAGGCTTTCATCGGGCTCCTTATGTATATATTGCAGTTAAATGTCGCTGGCATAAAGAGGAGGGACACCACCTCTCTAAAACAAAATAAATAGGTTGCATTGGCATCGTTTAGGCTTTTCCCCACTTTTTTTTTTTTAATGTTTTTTTGGAAAGCCTCTACCCGGATAATTCATGTCTTCATCAACAGAGCAAATTTGTCTTTAAGAAAGAGAGCACAGTGAGCAAGAAAAATATTGTGGTCCAGCAAATGACATACGGGTTTGCAGGGTAATTACAGCACCTCTGGTCCTTTGGCTGTTTGAGCGGAAAGGGGGATGCTTATTGGAGTTCATCAGAACTTAAGGTAGTTCCACTGAAATGCTTGTCCCTTGGTCTCCTTTCCTTGCTGGGACTGTACTTCTGCCTTTTCTCTGTCTTGGAAGAACGAAGCAAATACCTGATCTTCTCAAATTGTAGTACTTTGATTAAGAAAGAACCAAAACCAGTTCCTGGTGGTGCACCAAAGGTCTCCTTGGCTGGATATAGTTCAGCTCAGGCCTACACAGAAATCATTTGTCTGATATGAAATTGGCCAGATCTTGTCTTCCTGGATCAAAATTTCAGCACCATGGATTAATATTTAAGTCAGGGTAAATGTAAGTCTGAAATGCTCTTGAGCACTGTTCTTTAAAAAAAAATGAACAAACAAAAAGCAACACACAAAAAACCAACCCAGATCTTCCTGCTGATTGCAGGATTATGTCCATGTGCAATAACACAGAATTCCCATAAACTTTCAAATTTTTTTAAGGCCTGTATTATTTTATCTTTACAATATCAGAAATGCGCTTGTCCTTAAGCCTTTGGGCACATGCACAAATATTACTTCAAGAGCAGTATATTCAGCTGTGTTCGCTCGTTTACACTTTCCTTGAAGTCTAAGCTCAGTAACATTAACTGTAATTGGGGAGGAATAAGTGCAACAATTTCAGCAGGCACTGAGGGCGATAGCATGTGTCTCCATTTCAGCTGGGCCTCAGCTCTTCTGGAGCAGATCAAGCCAGCAAAATACAGGTTTAAGCTCCTATAGGTGTGTGTGTATCCCGTAGTGAATGACAGAGGTTTAGATGGCAGAGCTGGAGTTTTGTGAATACAATGTTGTCTGCAGAACATGCCAAAGATTTCAGAAGCCAGACTATGTGGGTTTTACAGATCTGCATAACCACTTGAACACCAACTGGAAACCCATGCAGTGTTGGGATGATAGGAAGGATATGTTCTCCATCATGGCCAGCTTTAGAGGAATAGGTGTCTTCTGTTAGCTGGGGGATCTGGGCAGCCTCCATAGCAAACGTGTTCCAGTAATTAAACCTTAGCAGGACAAACACCTGGAGGGAGGAGATGTTCTCTTTTGTATTTCTGGCCAAATTCCAGTGGCCAAGGGCTGTCTGTACCTGCTGCCTCCAGATACAACTCCAGGATGCACATGTGATACAGAAGCAAACTGAGGACGTCCTGCAGTTGGTGGGGTAACAAGTGATGTGAGATGTCAGCCGGGAAGCCAGAAATGCAGAAATAATGTCAGTGATCTTTAATACACAGCCATTCTCAGCTGGAAATATTTTGCACAGGTATCTATGACCGAGTTTTGATGGCAGAGATGGATCAGACCCATTCTCACTACCAGTGCTATTAGATTTTTAAGAACTGACCTGCTGCTAAGTCTTGTGGAAGGAATGCAGTGGAGGTCGGTTACCACGAACGGTGGAGTCATCCTCTACTTATGCACAGTATGTGTCCAAGTATGAAAGGCGTTTCTAAGCCTCCTGCCAGCGGTGGCCCTTTGCTAAACATCTAACCACATTTATGACACCTCTGGCCTGTGGGAATTGCCTGTCTGAGACCTTAAAGTCAATTTTGATCCAGCTATGATGCGAGTTTAATGCCTGCCAGAAGAAGAAATGTTTGGAAATTAAGGATCGAGGCAGGGGAATCTTCAGCTGATATAAACCCTATTGACTCCAAGAGAACCACACTGGTCTACACCAGCTCTGCTGGTGGCCTAGGGTTTAAATAAATTGCAAAGGGTAGCTTAGATTCATTTTTAAGGAGGAAGGGGCTGTTGGCAATGTTGAGCTCTTACTTACATCAATTTTACACTGCTTTGGGGGTTCTGTCCCACCCTTTTGCTTCAAAAACTGAAGACTAGCAATGCTGCATTTTGGGGAATAGCAACTCCCAGCATTTCTGTGCAATCCCTCCAGAAATGATGATACCCGCTGGATTTCCACCCCTTCCCGCAGCAGAATCAGCCTGTTGTGGTTACCACCACTTTCCCCGAGCTTTATTCCCATCCTTTTCTGTAACGTGAGGCTGGACCACAAGAAACCATCGCGCTGGAAGCCACAAAAACCAGGGCAAGGAGAACTTCTCTGCATTCTGTAGCATGGCCTCAGGGTTTGCGATGGACCGGCATGCGTGGTCACCCGTGGTTACGTAGTCAACTCTTGCAGAGGTTTGTGAGCAATTTGGAGCAATCTGTGTGGAGTTGCCAGCAAAGGCCCTGGCTGGCTGAGGAGTCCGTGGCAACGCTTGGTGCTGATGTGGAGCTCTTGGGTTTGGTGCCTCACTGTCACAAACCAACAGATCCTATAGACTGCAAGTCAGCAACTGATTTGGAAAGAAGAACGCAAATACTGAGGTTCTGCTTGCTTTAATCTGCTTATTCCTGAGATTTATGTGAAACTTTCCTGGAGCAGAATGGACAGGCAGATTTACACAGAACTCCTGCAAAGTAATTGCGAAGGGCTCCCCAGCAGTAGCTGCCCGGTCTCTCCCCCAGAGAAAAAATGGTTTATGCTGGAGTGTGCTAAAGGCACCACAAAATGCACATGTCCAACCGCCTTAACTTCCACTGGCTCCAAAGAAGGGTTTAATCAGTGAAATAAAGTGAGGAGTTGTGAGTTCCTTGCAGTAAACAAGTTAAACGTTATTAAACACACACGTGTCTCTTTAAGGAGATGATTGTGCGTGTTTATTTTTATAGCATTATTTAACTGAGTAAGGAAGAAAAGACTCAGAGTTGATGCCAAGATGATATAGCTGAAACAAAGCCCAAGAAAAGATTTTTCCACTGTGCTCACTTTTTTTTCCTAATAACTGTCTCCCGTATCTGCCAATCTTAGGTCAACAAACACAGGTTGATTGACACATTAAAATGTTTAGCTTAGCCTGCAACTCATATAAACCAATTTAAAATTTCTAGTGCAGGAGGGAGATGTAAGAGAAACAAACAATATCCTTTCCTTCCTCGCCTCTCCCTCGGGTACAATCTGGAAATGTTTTTGTCACGGGCGCTGGGGGTGGCAGGGGACATCCCCTTGTTCACAGCTCCTCATCCCTCCATGGCCCACAAGGCAGAACCACGCGGGTCCTCGTGGGACAGCAAAGCGCTCCCAGGCCCGGGAGCCCGGGGTGGAGGAGGGTGGTTCGAATAGGATGTATTTCCATCCTCACCAGGGCTTGTGCTGTTAGGAAAAGCGTTTTCTGCTATAATGTGATCAGGTAACAGCTTTGGCAATTGTATCCTAAATAATACAACTGATAAGATTTTTGCACTGACTGCGTTCCTTCCACTCTGATGGTCTTGCAATACTTTTGTGGCAAGATTAAGTCTTTAAATAGCATTTTATAAGTGAGGAAATTCCAAGAGGAGGAAAGTGTGTTGGTCAAAAGCAAAAAGGTTTGAAAGGATGATAACTTCCAGTCTCCCATCTCCATGAAGCAGTGGGAAGTACGAGCTGAAGCCAGCTACTGGGAACTGCTGCGTTTTAGCTGTTCCTCTAAAATGAAGAGCCAACTTTCCTGAAGAAATTCTTTCTTCAGCCTCAAGTGTTACCATAGTGAAAGCAAACCTTCCTCGTCCCATCCCTTACCTGAAGTAACGCTGGTCTTGGTGGCTGAGGAGGTGACCTGGGACATGGGCTGTGGCTGCATGTCCATTATCTCCCAGTTATTACCTCAGGGAGTCATAAATAAATGTAGGAAAATTGGACCTGTCCCAACAGTGATGGGAAACAGAGAATCCAGTAAGGATAGGGAAATAGGGATTGGATTTTGGGGTCTTATAGTGGTCACTTGAGCTGTCTCTGCTTTTTTTTAGGCTAATGGATACACCTGCGAGGTTCTTGTGCTCCCACACAGAGATGTCAACCACCTCCACCTCCCCCACCAGATGCGCTTGCATATTCTGTGCCTGTTTTCTTATCTTTCGTAAATATTTAGCAGCGAAGTTGTGGGATTCTCAAGATGTTTAAAAGATAAATCTACGTTATAGTAGCTGTGCC
Source organism: Pampusana beccarii (assembly GCA_013399365.1). Classification (NCBI taxonomy): domain Eukaryota; kingdom Metazoa; phylum Chordata; class Aves; order Columbiformes; family Columbidae; genus Pampusana; species Pampusana beccarii. Next base: position 118,022 of record VWYH01010300.1, read on the forward strand.
TCACTACTACATTTGCTTAAATTATATAGTAAAACAAATAACCCTTCCAAATTAGCTGGATGGAGAACAATTGCTTGGCTTTGGTGGTGGGAGTACAAATGCCTCTGCAGTTGACACCTTTGGTGATTGATGGGTTTTGATGCTATAGGTTTGTTTTGCTCTCTCACTGTTTGTTTTCCCACTGGGCTGCCTTGGACGGGGAACGCCGTTCCTCCGCGTGGAAACGCATATTTGGGCAGCCGTGCGCTTTGGGATCAAAGAAGGGAAAGAAGCGAACGCAGCAGTTTGTCTGAGAGGTCGAATGCCCTAGAACTGTCCACGGAAGGCAGATGGGGGTCTCTCCTCCTTACGTGTGTTGGTAAAGACATCTCGGAGTTGAAAGAGTAATGTGTCTTAGATCCAAGAAGAACCCTGATGAGAAAACTAATTAGTTAAGTTGGCCCAGTTTTTTTAATTATTATTTTTATCTATTAGTAAACCTCAGTACTGCCTGATGACTGGCACAGTCACAGTTGGGGATGCCAAGTCAAGCCAGAGACATTTTTCCTGTTAGACTTACACGCTTCTCTTGCTGATATGAAAGGTGCAGACTGTGGGACTCTGTCTGCAGTAACTGTCTTCTCTGAGGTGTTCTCACACTGACCTATTGCTTATCTTATGTTATCTGTGCTTCAGCTGGAGAAGAGTGGTTGCATGTATTTACGTGTTTGGGTCTTTTGTTCTTTAGCTCGTTAGAACCTTTTATTATGGCTCTGGGTTGGGTGTGGAAGAGCCTCTGGACAGATGCTTTGCTCCATGCTGCCGTCTAAGTTGGGAGCTCCCTGTAGTGGAGGCTGCTTTGGGTTTGGATGGTTGGAAACAAGGGAAGAGGGACCTACAGAGCTGAGGGCGCCGGCTGATCTCAGCCAACCGCCCAAGGAACCGCTCACGTCTCTGGCGCTCGTGTCAGTAGAGTTTCCAGACCTGATGTAGATTTTTCGTATCTTCCCTTTTTCTGAAATGATATTGCTCTTTTGCTCTAGAGGAGTCCTCCCTGACCCAGGGGCCCCTAAAAAAGGTTCAAACGGCGGAAAATCTAGGGGTATGTGTGGGAAGAAGGATTTACCGAGGTTTTTTTGCCTCTCCTGTAGGCGTGTTGGGCAGGCATCGTGGTTTCTTCAGCCAAGCCAACGCAAGCAAGCAGTGTAGCATGGGTCACTTGACGGTATGCAATGAATCAGGCTTGCAGTGGACTGCGGCACGGCCGGGACGGGTCAGAGCCTCCCCGCGCCGAGCCCTGCGCACGCACCCCCTCACCACACACACTGCCGACCTTGTTCCCCCGCCACCCTCTGCTCGGGATGTACAAGCAATTGTTAAGATGTCACAGGAAAAAACGGTTTAAGCCGAGATGTGGCTGCAGCTGTGTTGTAAGCGCCGCTAAACAAAAGTGGACTGTCTCCTCCGGGGTGCATTTCCAGAGAAGGGCTTGCTTTTCATTTCCTTTGGATCTAACTTTTAGAGCTGACTTTTCCTTAACAAAGAGCAGCTTTAAAATAAAGATATATTACTGTAGTGTGGATGTTAAAACGAGAATAAAAATCAGTGAACGTATTGACAGCTAGATTTCGGTATTTTTATTAAGATCTGTCTCTGCAGTAAAAATGATCGTTGTTGCTTGTGCTGCAGTTGTAAAAAGTCTTTCAAGAACTGCCCCAGGTAGACTTCTTTTATATGATTTTTGCGTGTCTATAAATCAAAGGTATTATTTGAGTAAAAGCTACAGAAGGTAGATCTGGCTGCAAAGGATAAAACATCTTTAAGGGAAGGGATTTTCGGGGGGAGGCTGAGCATCAAGGATGAAGATGTCTGCACACCATGGTTCTTTGAGTTGTAGGACACCAAAAAGGAAACGAATTAGCAATTGAAGAATTATTGGTTGATGTTCAGTGTAGTTTTAATGCCTTTAAGAGTGCTGTTAAACTGACTGCTGCTGGAAGCCAGAGCTGTCCTTGCCTCTCCGTGCCCAGTTGCTCGCTGTGAACAAGGGGAAAGCCGTAGCCGTGTGGCAGGAGCATTGTTTTTGCCGTTTAATTCATTTGGTTTGAGGTTTGGGTCCTACATAACAAACATCTTGTTCGTGGCTTGACAACGAGAATCGCTTAAAGCCATTTTCTTCTGCCAGCTGCTTTGTGGTCGGCTGGAGGGAACCCGGCCAGCCAGCCACCCTGTAATCAGATCGCGTTCCAGTTAGGGCAACCGAGAAGATAGCGGCGGGCAGATCCCTCCAGCTGACGTGCCTCAGAAAGCTCTTTGTTAAACAACTGTCTTCTGCCTTCATTCCAAGACAGCTCCGTTGCTCTTCATTTCCTCTCCCCATTAAATGCTTATCCATGGTGAGACACAGGCAGCTGGATAGAGATTGAGTGAAAATTGGACGAGCTGGAGGCGTCGCTCCTGCTCTCGGGGCAGGTGTGTGTTCCTCTCCTTGCAGCTGGGTGATGGCCGGGATGGTCAAACAGTGTTTTTCCTCTGGCACGGCAGGGACTGACGCGCATGAAAGTTAACACTCAGCCTACAGCTTTCGCTCAAAACCCCCAAGCGTGGGCTGCCAGCGGGCAACCTCGGGCTTCGAGTGAAAAATGGGAGAGGAAACGGTCTTGTTTTTCTAACATTCAACATCAGCAAAAAAAATTAGGAGAATCATCAGCTACTGGTGACTTCGCTTTGTTTTGTTCCAAGTTCTTTCACTAAACCGCATTATGAAAATACCCGCTCTCTGCCCTAAAGAACGTACCATCTAAATAAGCCAGAGATAACGACTGCTCCAAGGGCCAATGTTTTTATTAGAGCAGCGTAGGAGATGATTTTCCTGAATCACACAAGCTGTTTTTATCTTTACCTTGAGCGCCTTGTCTATAAACAAGAGTCCGCAAAAGGCAAACTCTCACGCCAACGTGCTCTTCGGGATTCACATTGATTTTCAGGTTTTTAGGCACAGGGGAAAGCCATGAGGTGCATGGGGACAACTCAGCCATTTCTTGAGCTCACCCAGGAGCTTTAAATTGGATTAATCCCCTTATCTGATCCACACGCTTTTTCTTGTGCCAGTAATGGAGCCACAGGGGTTCCCAGCTTTGGAGCTGCCAATCTTTTTTTATGAAATGAAAGTGTTATTTTCAATATTTTGTTACTTTCTGAAGTGGGTTGAATGAGATCAAGCAAAATTAGCATCTTCGAGTTGTGAACTCCAATTTCACAGCAATGATTGCTATTCCCCTTCAGGATTCATTCCTTTCCCAGGTCAAGAGTGCACAGTAGCACTCTGGAAGCAACGGATTAAAGTGCTGATAGGAGATATTTCTCCTTTTATCTTCCTGAGAATCTGTCTGATGACTATTTTGGCCTGTTTAAATATTGGCTTCAATTTTGTTAGCACAGAGATTGTCCTGAATTGCACACATTTATTCCGTTGAGTTTATTGGCATGAGTTGCTTGCAAAGTCTTAGATACTTGCACACATTTTTAGCCATGTATTCCCTTCTCCTTAACTGTGTTGAGGTGAACTTCTGGGAATGACAGCACTGATTAGAAGATAAATATGGATCTTTAGTCTTGAAGCTACAGGAAAAACAACCATCTCTGATACTTTCTACGCAACGCAGAAAGCAAAAATTGATTAAGCAGAGCTTGAAAATAACCAAACCTCTGCAAGATAATTGCAAGGCAGTTGAAATTTCTGTTTTCAAATACAAAATAAAAACGGAGCTTGGGAAAGCGTTGGGTGATTTCCTTTCCCTGCCAATGACTGAGCCTTAGATGGGATACTTTGTTCCCAGTGGGAAAGAAAACAATATTCACCGGTGTATTTGTTCAAAGAATGCTACTCTCAGCATTTTCAGAAATCAAATGCAATCCACCAGCTTAAAGGGAGACGGTGGCATTGTTTGGAATGTTTCATTATCAATTTGCACTGAAGGAAGTAGCCCCATGCTGTTATCTGCCCCTGTTTTCTTTTGATTCAAGCAGCCTGTTTGTGGATTACGTTGTGTTGCATTTTTGGCTTGCCAGCATACTACCATGGCTTCAGAAAGGTTTTTCTTATAAAAACTGCCCAGTTTCCATTATTCCGGTTTGGTACAAGGCCAGTGGTTGTTAGACATCTGCCTGCTTAGGCTGCTCGGGGCACAAGGTCAGGGCCACGCGAGGGTGCCCAGAGCTGCAGATCAGCCGGTGCCATTGACAAAGCTTGAGCCCAGCTCAAGTAGCCTGTCCGCTTAGTTTAATTATCATTCAAACTGGGACAGCCGTTGTGTATAAATCGTGGGAATTATCCTCCTTGCAAAGGCAGAGACAGAACATTGACAACAGTGAGCAAAACCCAGCATTATTTCCCCTACAGCACTGGGATCTACCCCTCCTTCCCCAGCTTAGGCCTGGCTGGAAACCAGAGATCTCTGTTCTGCAGTTATCCTGAGTGAGGACTCGAGTTCCCCTGAACGTGGACACGACCAGCCCCAGGCCCTTTGCTAAAGGAACAGTGTGTAACTGGGGAGTTTTAGTTTCACTCAGTCCATCACTAGAGAAAAACAAGCCACATACACTGAGGTTACTGTGTTGAACGTAAGGAAAGTCAAACTTTTTCCAGACACTGGAAAAGATTGAGCATACGTATGGTCCAGCATTTGTCACACAGCAGGCTAAATCGAGAATATGATAGAATATTAGCCTTGTTACTAGGGCTGATCTGCTGAACGCAAGAAATATCCTGAAATAATCCGAACTTACAACTGAGCTCATTAAAAATTGATCTTCAGAGACCGCAATTTCTGAGACGTTGTCTCTTGGTAATCACAGTAACATCTAAGCAACTAGTGGCCTTTGGTCTTCAATTCCAGCTTTTGTTTAATCCCCCAAGTGTTTATGGCTGAGTCTGTTCAGTCCCACCATGCTGAAACCCACTGCAGCGGATGGAGTAATTCAGGATTAGTTCCCTTCCAGCTGAGATCAGATCCTGGGCAAAAAGCAATGCCCACCCTCAGCCCTTGCTCTCTGCAGCTCTTTTCCAAGCAGATTCCTCCATACAGTCTTTCTGTTTGCTTCCAGTTTGCTTTACGATTTGTCTTTTCACTCGACTATATTTGATTTAGCTGGGAGCTTTCCCCCACTCATCTCCCTCTTTCACAACACAGAATTATTTTATTTGAGTCAATGCATTGGTTTTGGCAACAAGTATCCAATTAGCATGTTCAATGTCAAGGGAGAGAACTTAGGCAAGGAATTTTGATCAACAGGTAGTGCAAAAAAACCTAATAAGTGCAAGATGTTGTTCTGTCGCTATCAGAAGTAAAATATTCGTGCCAGCTGCATGATTCTCTTTCCATCCACCTGGCAAGAAGCATTGAAGTTTCCCTCTAGGCCTGGCAAGGGCCTCTTTTTCCATAGCATCGCTTGACCATGGAACAGTTGGCAGGGGGAATTTGAAGAGTGATGTGGCTGTATCCTCTCCTTCAGACAGTTAAACGTGTCTTCTCCAGTGGAGCTTTGGCAGCGAGTCCCTGAAGATGGGGATCTGCACGAGCCGCCTACCACAGCGCTGAATCCCAGGCAACAAATTCAGGGAATTCCTGTTTATAAACTACACATGCATACAAATTTGCTGCTTTTTGATATACGTTTCAGTTTGCAAACAGCAAGATCTTAAACAAAATCGCAGCAGACTGGCATTGGCAACCTCAGCTAATGGAATTGTAAACAGTAGAGTAGAAAAAGGTCCCGTGGGCCGTCGCGTCTGAGCGCTGCCTTGTCCAGAGCAGCGCTGTAATGCTCTGTGTAATCACTTTTGCTGGATCTCTGCAGTGATGAATTCTTGCATGTGCCCTGGGGGATATTATCCCGTTACCCCAAACTGCTCTTACTATGAGCATATGTGTTGTAATTCCCAGCCTTGGCCCGACTCTCTTCTTTGCTCTTTCCTGTCTCACCATCATCTCAGATGACAAATGATTTGCTGTAGCTATTACTGTCCTGTAAATTATTTGTAGGAGTTAATGCTGTCTTTGTCAGGCATCTTTTCTTAAATGATGCGACATCAGTGGCTCCAAAACATCTTGCTGCCCTCTTGAATTGGCAGTAGGAGGGTATTGTGTTCAAATACAGGGCTCGTTCTTAAGGCTTCTGGCTCTGCCACTGATTTACTGGGTGCTTGGGCAAACCACTGCATTTCTCTATGGCTCCAGCCTGGCATGTAAACCACAAATCATTACAGATAATTACAGCACTTTTGTCCTGTCCTATCGTCGTCCTCGGTCACAATGAAACACCAGCAGGAAGGGGGCCAGCACCTACCATCAGATGGCCCCATCAGAAACAGCTGGTGCAGGTCTTGTTGAATTTAAACAGCAGTAACAGTTCTGATGTTTCCTATCCTAGAAAGCACAAGCCTAGTCCAGATCTATGCAAAGGTGGGAAGTAACTGGAGATGAGGGGGAAATATAATGGCAAAACTTTCCTAATACAGTCCAGTACTTCTCAAAATCCCTCAAGATGTGGTTCAAGTTTCACGCAAATGTTGCGAGATGCTTTTATTTTCTTTGCAAAGGAGTTTGCCAGGCCTCTGCAAGAACCGCTCGTGACGGAGACAACGACACACGAGGCGAAACAGAAGCGTGAATTCCTCCGGCGCCCTCGGGTTTGCTGCTTTCCTCTTTCGCCCTTCTGTTCTCACCTCGGGAAGGTTGAACGTCTGCGTTCGTGGCCATCAGAAGTGCCAACATGAAGCGGGTGTCACCTTCTCCTCCAGCTTGCCCTCCGCGAGCACATGGAACACATCGGCCCTTGTTGCTTCCATAAGCTGAAAGGAGTTTGTGATTCCAAGTCTACTCCGCTCACAGCACGACATGCCCTGGGTCAGCCCCAGCAATAATGTTTTTAAACAATATTAGGTTATTCTTGGCAATCGATGATGACGTTTTCTACCAATCGGGATATGAGAAAAACTTCTAATAATAAGAAGTGATAGAATAACAGAACTGGAGACCAAAATATTCTCAAAAGCGAAGGCTGGTTACACTGTGGGGGTAGAGGGAAGCTGAGACAAGTCCCAGCTCTTGATTTGTCTTAAGAGTTTAACCCAAACATACTGTTAATTCCGCACTTGGGGAGTCCAAGTCTAATTACTCTGTACTCGAGATCCTCACAGTAGTAGGCAAGGCAAATGCTGCGTTTGTATTTTTCTCTGCTCCTATGTGTGATCCAGCCATTAGGTACTTAAAATAGAAATTGAAATAATTAGCAAATGTGACACATTAATAACTTACCAAATTCTAAGTCTGGGTTACTTTTCTGTATCTATGCCTCCACATGGACTAGACTCACTTTTTCCTGGTGAGCCTAAAATAATTTTTGAAGTGTGTGCTAACACAGAAGTTAATTTTTTCCCTCCTTCGTACACTGTTGGAGGTGCTTTATGTGGTGCATGCAACAAGCCTGGTGATGGTGGCGGTTCTCTTTTATGCATAGAGAAATATAGAACCTGCAAAATGCACTCAGCAAAGGTGAGGGCAGATTGAAGGCGCCGTGGCTTTCTCAGCCACAGATGTGTTTGAACACGGAGTTACTCCTGCCGTCATATAGAGGAGTTAAAGGCAAAATGCAACAAGGCATTTGAAGCTGAAAGTCTTTTAAAGGCATGGATATCTTCATCCTAATAATACAGAGCTCTTCTTTGCACTATGATTTCAATGGCTTTGTCTCATTCGGATTGAACAATAGTAAGTTATTCCTAAGGCACATCTTCAAAGAAGAACTTCAGCAGCTCCTAGACAAACAACAAGCCAACTTGGGACTGGGAAAAGGAACTATCTCAACATTTCCTGCTGTGACTGCTCTACCAGCTCGCATGGTTCACTTCCACCACAGTCCTTTCAGGATTATTTTTTATGATGCAAACTGTACCCGACCCTCCCAACGAAAGCATTGTCTGGTTCTTCAGAACCATTTCCAATAGGTTTGTTTTTCTAGGGTTTCATTTTTTTTTGTATCCATAAATATATTCTGTATGAAATGCAGTTCAGCAATTGTTTCTGCCTTTGCCCTCAGACTCTTTTATTTCTCTCTGAATGACCTTTTCTTCCCGGAGTGGTTTAGACGCTTCCAGAGGCTTCTTCAGAGAAGTGTCCATCAGGCCCTTCCAACTCCTCTTTTTCCATCTCTCAGGCCCCGATATGGTTTTTCCAGCCTTTTCCCCACCCCATGACCCACTGATTGATGGTAGCAGTTGATCTCCATGCGTTCTCTCCTCCTCAGCTGGGCGAGCAGCTGTCATTTCCAGAGAGCGAGCGAATGAACTCCTCCTTTCTTTTTTTCTCCCCATCCATCAGCTCAAAAGTAAAGCTGAGAGCAAATGGAGTCTCCCAGCTGGTTTGATTTATTTGGTTTAATGTTCCACCATGACCCCTTGGCTTGGCCTGGCCTTTCATCCAAGCGCTGTAGGGGCCTAAGGCTACTTAACTTCCGTGATTAGATGAGCTCAGCGTATTCCAGCCTGTTTGGCCAAAATCCAAGCAATTCACTTAACTACTGTCTCCATTTTGAAGAAGTTGAACTAAGGCACAGGGAGAGACATCCCAAGAAGTTCTGCACGGCCCAAAAGCACACGCTGAGGCTGATGGAGGCATGTGATTCCTGAGTTTGCAGAGACTTACGCTGAGTTGTCCTTCATCCTCTCCCAGAAAGGCAAAGCCCCTCAGCAGTGCCAGCTGTCCTGAATTTGCCACCCATGGAGGAGCAGCACAGGCAGGTTTTCTTCCTCCTCCATCTCTCATGGCCTTTTCCTCTTTGCACTTGCTCTCAAATGTTTTTTCAAAGAAAAACTCTATTTTCCGTGATGGCTGACATGGTGGTTGACATGCAACACGCCAGGCAGAGAAGAACTGGCCCCAGAAACAATAAAAAATGACCCAAGTTTTCAGATGGGTTGGCTTTCTTGCCCTGTGACACCTCTTGCTTTCTCCTCTCAGCCTCCCTCTTGACCAGAATCCTAGATCGTAAATTCACCAACCAGCAAAATGAGAGGGAGACACTTTCCTCCGATGAAGGGACTGCCCTGTGCCAACTGCCCTGGCTCTGCCTTCCCGTGTCAGAAATATCTGTTGACCCACGTAAACTGGCCAGTTTTTTCTTTGCTGCTTGGGATCTGACAAGGACCTGACTGAATGAAGTGTTTTAATTCGGGTACAACAGGGGCCAAAAGTGGCATATGAAAGTATTAGAAAGTGGCACATGTAGCTCTGGTCTACACACAGTATCTTTTGTACTGGTATAATTATGTTGGCTGAGGCTGTGATATTTTACCCATACAGTTATAGCAGCACATCCTGTAGTGTGGACAGCATAAGGGTGCCTTATACCATCTAAGCTCGTTCCCTTTTCTCATACAGGAATAAGCCATATGACTGTAAGTGTTTTTATATTAATAGAGCTTCACCCACATCAGGGAAATTAGACGGTTTTAGCCATCTATAGAGAATGAACTTTTACACAGAAAATCCTTAAAGGGGTAGGTAGTGATAAGCAAAATACTTCTTGACTCCCCAGGCTGGCACAGACAGATGGAGCTTAAACACATTGAAGGAAGGGCTTTCCTAAAAAGTCTAGAAATTCTTTGTGTATTCAGCATCCCCAAATAGTCGAGCTCACCCTATTTAAGTCTAGGCCAGTGCTAAAGGATAAATCAAGGCCCAGACTTGATACCCCAGGATTATGACGAAATAGGGTGCAGCAAGTTAGAGACACATCTGATCCCATGAACACGGCCCTGCAGCTTTTCCTGTGTATGCACACATTTCTCTTACCTCCACTTCAGCGTATTTGCATGGTCAAAGTTAAGCATGTGTGTGTTTAGGTAATGAGAGCCACATGGGGCATGATTTAAATACCAGGAAAGAACATCAATAGGCTATTCAATATTTAATTATACCTACTCCATTTCACACTCCAGTGCAGATTTTGTTGGGGTCTCAGAAAAAAGTGATACTCTGTGTTTTAGGCTTTCTGGATCCTCAGCAAATGCAGTTTGTCCTTCTAAATGCTATGCGAAGCCTTTTCTATCAGTAAGCGTGAGTTTTGCGTGTGTCTTTAGAACACTTCCTGACCTTACTTTCATTTATGATCTTGCTCCCATGGCTCCCTGAGATATTTAGCACAATTGCAATATAATGAATAAAGACAAAATAACTTATTTGAGGAAATCTAATGAAACCAATGCAGAGCTTTTCAGGGGAAAGATCACCTTCCCCAGAGCAAGGCCGGTTAAAAAGGCTCAGAAACATTTCTGTGGATGTTAGGAGGGAGCTGGAAGGGCTGTTTTTCATGTGTAGCCCTCTTTCTCTGTTTTGTGGGCTTTTATCAGCTCATTTTTAAAACACCTTCCCGGTACATAAACGCTCAGCACATGCGAGTTGGTTGGTTGGTCAGTCAGAGCCAGCCGTGGTGGCTGGTCGTGGTGATGTGTTTGACTAATGGAGGTTGCATTTCTCTACCTCTCTGCATCTTTGTCTTCGAAACGAAGGGGGAAAAAAGTTCTGACTTCCAGACAGCCATGAAAACTAAATAAACATGCATGTAAATGAGAGGTTATTTGGAAGAGGGATTGTGGATGTTGGCAAGAAGACCAGCACAACTTATGACTTTTTTTTTTTTCTTTTCCTCTCCCCCTCTCAATTTTTTTCCTCTTTTTTCCCCCCCTCTCTCTTTTTTTTTAAGGGCAATGGAGATATTTTTTAAGGCAAGAGTTTATTTTTAGACCACATTGTTATGGCAAAATGGGGAAACGACTTTTTAATTTAGTCAGGAGGCACCGTGTGATTGGCAAGTGAAAAGATATTGTCATTTGGGACTTGAGCCACCTGCGTCTGAGGTCCTGCAGGGAGGTTTCCTGTCCCCATTGTCTGTGGTAAACTTCTAGATGGAGAACCTATATTCTCCAAGGCTTGAAGTCTTGATACACAGACAGAATTAATGCCTATTCTTGTTGATATCAGGCAAAAGCAAAAGCTCAATCTGTAGCTATTTACAATTGGGATTAGAGCCTCCATTGCCAGGGTCAGGAGCCCTTTAAAATGCTGGTTCCAGCTGAACTGCATAATTTCACAGGTGAAATCAATGTTTCTCATTAGGGAGGTAAAGGTGGCAGCTGTTTACTTGATATCTAAGTCAAGGTAAGCTGGTGCCTTGCAGAATTGCATAAAGAGCTCTATAAAGAAAGCAACGTTAAGCAGCTGTGGGTCTACAGAGGCTTTTGGAGCGAGATGCTGCCTTGTTTCTGAGGGACCAGGGCTACAGGCACATCCACCTCGCTTCAAACACCAACTCTGTGTCTGCTTGGAACTAGGAGTCTTCAGTGTCAGGCAGCAGTCGGTAAGTAGAGGTTTTTTGTGCTTTCACCTATAATAATCATTTCCCCTTAATCAGGCTCTCTTTTACTCTTGGTCTTCGGAATAGCGTCTGCAAGGATTTAAAAATGGAGTTATTCTCCTGTGAGGGCCGTAGCTGCTGCTTCTAAGCTGTTTATTTTCTTTTAATTTTGTACTTTGACCAACTTTAACTGGCTTTTCTTTCCCATTTTAACATCTGTGTACTTTCTGACTGTGATCTCTAAAACGTTTAATTCTAGCTTTTCTTATAAATATACATATCCATATACCATCTGGCTCCTGCCCTGTCCCAACTTTCACACAATCTGAGCGCGGTGGGTGCGATCGCCTGATGCTGCAGAGTTTCTGTGGTCTGGAAGGGATCCCCGGATCCCCCTGGCAGGTGACCCATCTCGTTTCGTATTGAGTGCTTCTCTCCTTCCTTGTCTATAACTCTTAACTTGCGTTTTCCCCCTGCTGTTGAGCATGACTAGTATTTCATCCCTGGAAAGCCTGACAGGATGTTGAGCCAAGGTTTTAAAAGTGTGTTTTTGTATGTGCATCTGTGTGTGTACATGCATGTGAGTAGGTCCCGGAATAGGTGTACATCTGTCATTTCTAAAGGCAGTAAAAAGATACTTGTCAGAGGAGCTGATTTATTGCAACATTTAATGAGATTCTTGTCAGAACCTGGTTTGCTGGTGTAAATGCAAATGTCAGGTCAGCATAAATCACGGGGGTAGGGAACAGGGAAAGAAATATTCCACTTCTCCCTGAAAGATAAACCAGCTCCATGGCTAAAGTGGTCTCCTCCTCGATCTGCCATTTGAGATAAGTTGATATAGAGCACCATTAAGTGCCCTCTCCAGCGTTAATTGCCGATTAATGGAGGGGCAGGGCCCCAGCTGTGCAGATGTGAGAGATTCATCCCACGAGGACGTGACAAGTTCCAATCCCTGGTTGTTCAGATCTGGGGGAAGGTGGTGACCCAGTGGCAGTTCTTAGGAAGGGGAATGACTTAAAGCCTTATTTCCTCCGAAGAGGCTGAAGATGAGGGGAAAAAGCGGAGACTGCTGAGGGCACAGGCAGCAAGCAGAGTGAGGTTGCAGTCACGTATGGCAAATCTCTGCCCTGTTGTGGTTTTTTAGGCTGTTTGCTTTGCTCCCTGGTGCTAAACCCTCACCAGCAGAAAAAGCTCCAAGTCTCAGCAGCTGCTCCCCCTCCATTCCCTCCCTTCCAGCCCTTTCCGAAGGAATTTGGAGATGCACATCCTCAGCTCCATCCCCCCCACCCGAGCTGTTCCCAGGAGGGCCCTGCAGAAGCGCAGCCACTGTTCTGAGCTGCTGGAAGGGACTTTGCCCCGAGGGTCTCGGCCCAGCCTGGTTTGCTGGCTTGACAGCCCGTGGATTGTTCCTTCGCTGCCGGACTCGGGGCTGTCCTGGCTGCACCGCCGGCCGGGCTCCCGCTGGCTTTTCCTTTCTAGGCGGGCTGGGGAGCGGGTCAGGGAAGGCCAGATGCTACTTCTCTGCTTTTCTGCCTTAAAGCATGCGGCTTGTCTTCCAAAATCGGCAGCGCAGGCAGCTAGTAAAATCTATTAAAGATGCTGTTGGATGTAAACGCTGGCTCTTTTTTGTCCAGTCGTAAAAGCTCTTAAAGAGACCCAAACCGGAAAAGACAGGCACCTAATGGTGAAAACAAGGAAAAGGGGAATAAAACTGGCACAAGGGCCCTGAATTTTTCCATGACTGATTTGAGCATTGCAAGCCACTGGCACGGAAAAGCAGCGCCCGCAGCAGCACAATAGCGATAAATAAACCGAGGAGAGGAGAGCAGAGCCTGGGCTCCGCTGCGGTCCAGCAGCCCCAGTATCGACCAGCCTGGCACTGGGTCTTTAGCAACCGGAGCAGCCAGCACAACAATCAAGCCGGGATTGGGAACGGAGAGCAGTAGTTAATTAAGCTTGCATCTTTTATTCTCTGGGGGCAATTCAGCCTGGTTTGAATAAGCTGGAGTGCCAGGACCTGGTGGGAATGTCTCTCCCAGTGCAGGAGAATCCAGTCTCATGGGCGGCTTTATTAGCATAACAATATTGCCCAGGATGCACTTGGCGTGATGTAATGCCAAGAGGGAGCGAGGGGAGATGAAAGTTTTTTGCGGTCGTGTTTGCCACTGACTGGGGCTGTGTCAGTGCATGAAATTTCCTTTCTTTCTCCCTCTCTCTCTCCTTATGGGATGTTTGCTAATTGAAGCAGTTCTGGAAAACAATAAGTTGTTGGAGCCCCCTCCTCCACCTTCTCTCTTAAATTTGCATTATTCTGACTTACTGTCAAAGCTGGAGCCTTTTCTGCTTCTTAGAAAGTGGCCTCTAGTTATTTGCATTTCCATGTGCAAAGTGGGACCAGTGGAGGAGCAGGATTTGTTGGGATGGGCAGATGGGAGGAGAGGGAACCTCTGTAACAGATATTTTTGACAGCCAAGGTATTTGAATGTGGAACCAAAAAATCCCATTCCCCAGGTGGAAGCACCTCCAGCAGTGGACACCCAATTCTTTTTACTATCAAAGGCCTCCACCTCCCCAGGTGTCTGGGGACTCCTGTATGACCCAAGTAAGGATTTCTCTTCCCTTGGGTGGTAATTATAACACCAAGCGTGTGAGTTTCGGTGGGGTTTGCATACACTGTCCCTACACGCCCTGTTCTGGTTGCAAGTGCTTTTGGCGGTTGCTTGATCTGATGCGTTGCACCGATCACCCGTGTGGGAATGGGGCACAGCTGACTTGTGTTGGCAGGAATGTGTAATTGAGGAATTCTAGTGTTGTATTGAATTATTTATATTGTGTGCAAGTACTGAAGAAGCACCTATCTGTGATTTTTTTTTTTTTCTGGGTAAGCCATCTACTGTAACAAAGCAACGAGTTTCATTCAGCCTCCTGCTAATAATGCAGCCTCTCTTGGCCCCCAGCTCATCCTGCTTGTCCAGGTTATTTCAGTGTGATGTCCCTGCCCGTGTGGAGGTGCTGGCCCAGTTCTTGTGGCTTCTGGACACTAGAGGCCTCTAGACGCTCTGGTATGATTACTGCCAGTTGTGGCAGTCCTGGGTAATTACCATTCACTTGGAGCAAAAGAGCAGAACTGGTGTTCAGATATATATAGAGAGAGATATAGATATATATTTTTTTTTTCCCCAAAAATGTTGTCCATCGCAGTGCAATTTCTAACAAGGTACATGGTGAGCAGGCAGGTTACAGGAGAATCTGAGCAGGGGAAGCTGGCTCAGCAGAGATTGGGATTAATCTCAGCCGTCCGTGCGCGTACAAGCACGCACAGGCAGCAGCCTTCACTGGGGGGTTGCTGCGTCTTTGGGCACGTATCAAAAATGTGCTATAAGAAGTAGTTATGCAACATGAAAATCAGCATTCTATATCTGTGTTATAGCCCGGACTGGCCCACCCAGTCTTGCATTTCTGTCCTTTAACTCCAGCAGCCCACAGCTCTTGAAGGCCGAGGACTGGAGGGGCAGAGTGGGCTGGGGCAGAGCCCCCACCGTGGGCTTTGCTTCCATCCCAGCGATTCTCCTGGAGACTGCAGGCTGATTCCCTTATAGCCAGGGAAAGTTTCCCCCCTTTGGACCCCAGCTCCATTTTCTAGGGAGCCCATCCTGCTGCTGCCTGGGTGGGGGGCTCTGCTCCAAAGGGGAGTTTGCAGTCCCAGCGTTATCCACTCCCTGGTTTTCTTCTAGATTTTCCTGGTCCCCCCCGCAGCATCTGAGCAGCCTGGCTTGGATACACGGGAAGCTTTGCTTACGGAGCATTTCTCCAAGGGCTGAGCCTGCTGCTGGGAGCAATCGGTTTGTTAACCTGGATCAGTCCAGGCTGCCTGGCAACGATTGCTGTGTTACCCAACTTGCAAGAGGCAACATGTTCTCCAGAAGTGCTGTCCTGCCGAACTTGCACAGGATCTACCCAAAGAGATTTTGCGCAGCGGCTCTTCTAGTCACAGATGGATTTTTAAGCTTCTGCGCAACGTGCTGCCCCAGAACAACCAGTTCTTGACGTATTAAGAGTTACACAACTGGTGACGATGATTTGGGCAATGTGGGAAGCCCCAGGGGACATCAGCTGGTCACTGACTTACAGTACACAGCTGGGTCTAAGGGGGAACCTGGTAAACTGAGGCACTGATTAAGAACAAGAATTTAATGGTGTTCAGGTGTCTAAAGATGCACCTGAAGAGCACCCCCAGCCAGGCGGGGTGTGGGGGCAGCCCCGTTCCAGCAGAGCCCCTGCACGAGCTGGGAGGTGAAGGGCAGCCCTGATGGAAACCACATTCTGCAGCCCCCGTGGCCGGGGGGGCTGTAAATGCTGCCTGCTGATAATCGCTGCAATTAGTGCGCGACGTGCTGCTGCTGAAGGGGTCTTTCCAGATGCTTTAGCAGATGTTGGGGTACGGTTTAGCTCCTGGAACCTCAGGGAGGATAAACTGCAGCACCAAAGCTTTGAGCTGCTCCTAAAGATACTGCCCTGCTCCTTTAAGTAGTAGCCAGAAGCTTGTTAAATATTATCATCTTACCAAAAGAAGAGGGGGAGGGAAAAAAAAAGAAGTGTTTTGGCATGTGAACAATTTCTCCATTACCTCAATTAGTTCAAATGATCTGGAAAGGTTCTCTCTGGAGAAATCAAGCTAAATCTCAGCCAGCAAAGGGACTGGTGGCTGGTTGGTCGCTGTAGGTGTTGATATGAGCATTAGTCAGCAACGCAGATTGCAGTGAAGTCAGTCAATATTGCTGTCGCTGCTGTCTGGCTACAGTCATAAATTAATTCATTATATCACTGTGGTAATTGAAGGCCTTATTCTCTCTAGGATTCTGACTCCGGCACCTCCCTGCCTGTTGCTGAGGCTGTCCATCAATTCAGTGAGGTCTGCGTTTTACTGAGGTCATTATTTCCTGAAATACTGTAAAGTCTCTCCATAAAAAGGAAAGCTTTTTTTTTTTTTTTTTAATCCATCTTCATCCTTTTCTGCGTTGCCAGCAGGATAGGGAGAGCAGCAAGTTCATGAAAGATGCAGAAGAGCAAGGCAGGGATTTCCAGTTCTAGCAGTTTGGGGTTGTTCCTTCGCAAATAGGGATTGAAAGTACCCTCGGAGTCCCTGAAATGCTGATAGGATCCTATGGAGAGGCAGATTAATCCCTGTCAGTGCTCCAAACCAGCTCTGTTCGTATGGTAGGGATCAAACAAACACTGCGATAGAGTAAGACTGAGATAACCAAATAGGCTGAGGAAATTCACGGGCCGGCTCCCGCACGGGTGTAAATCAGGGTCCCTGCACTGGCTCTGCCGGAGCGGAGCCAAATTCCACCAGCTGAGGGTCTGGAGTGCATATTCTACCCATAAAAATGGTGTTTAGGATATCTTGGCAAAAGGAGGTATTTTTGCAACCCACTTGTAACTGGGCAGTGCTGTGTAGGGATGAAATCCAGTTACACTGGTTAAAAAAGAAAACTAATCAGGCTAAAAAAGTTACACTGGGAGCCTGTGGAGCAGAGCTTTTTTAGGTCTGCTCTTGTAAGACGACTTTGTTACAAGGTACCTGCTCAAAGCTGTTAGACACTCAGGGATTCACATGGAGCCGCGGGGAAGAAGAGGGAGGAACACCCTTATTTCCAGCACTTGTTATTGATCGCGAGCTTCCCAGCATGCGATGTTATGATTGGAAGTCCCTGCTCTGAAGGTAGGCAATAGTGGAAAGATTTTTGGCTTTGCCCATAAAAGTAACTTATTTCTGGTCCTCATGATTATTCATAATGGTCCCAAAATATGAATTCCAGGCCCAAGGTGCAGACTGCTGAGGAGCATCAGGTGTGCAAGCTCAGAGTTGTGAAAAATATCACTTGCACTGCACTCGTCTTCTCAGAAAAGCTGGCATTTTTCATCTTGCTTCTCAGTGTGTGGAAGGTTGATCAAGGCTGACATTACCAACGATTGCAACTGCTCATTTTTGAGTGTAAAACAAGAACCAAGCAAGCCGTTGTTTGAAATCATGAGTCGTGTTAGAGCTGTTCGAGGAAGCCTCATTTGGGGGACACTGGGGACTGGCTTGAGCACATTTGGGGCTGGAAGGGAAGGTTTTCGTCAGGTCTGGTAGACAAGTACAAAAAAAATAAACGTGCTGGATCCTTTTGAGGGAAAGCCCTGAGTTTGGGAGAAGAGACCTGTCCCCTTCCCTGGCTGCTACACCCCAGTCCCCGTTTTGCTTTGAGTCAGGGCATGGTTGAGTGTTTTCAGAAAACAGACCTTCAAGGTGTGCAGCGCTATAGGAAGCCCTAGGAGCTATGGAATATTATTTTTTGCAGGCCTATAAACCTCTCAATTAGTGCTGTAAAGGAGGAAAACGCTTTTATTCTGGACATCGCCCAAGGTGTAATGTATTTCTGCCTCTGCAGCAAGAAACACTTTTAGTATTTGACTGATTTAGGAGGCAAAGGAAGGGAAGGCACAGGGTTTTGTACCTGAACACCAGGAAACTGGAACCAGCCACTTCTGTAGAAGATTTCCTACAGAAAGGAGAGGGAAACATTTTTCTTCTTTTTCTTTCATAAGATTCAGCGAAATCTCACCAAACACTTCAGGATAGTGACTGTGTGTTCTGGACCTGCAGAGAGAGGGAGGACAGGCACCGGCTTTCCCGCAGTGATTTGGAAGCTGGTTTAGGGGCTGTGAGAATGTGTGGGAGCTGGTCCCACCAGACCCTGTTTGGGGACAGCGGGAGTGTCACCCTGCACGTCCCTGCGCAAGACGCAGCATCGCCTGCATGGGGCTTGGAAACCCCGGCAGGTATCGCTGTGCGGGGGGGATCAGTGGCCTCGTTTAGTGCTCTAATTAAAGCCTGGGTGATTGAGTAGGGCTTTCTGCTGTGCCCAGCCGGGTGGGTTTGGAGGGAGCATCCCGGTGACGCCGGCCTTTTGAAGTCCCCGGTCCTCCCCTGGGGTCCCTCAGCCGGGTGTCCCCTCAGGCCTCTCCCCAGCCATTTTTCAGCCCATTTTAACTTCCTGGACTAGCAGGAGGGAGGCAGAGCCAGCAAGGATGACTCCAGGGTATAAGACGCATTCCTCCAGGTTAGCCAGTGTTTCCAAGCCTGTCAGTGAAAAGCCTCAATTAACCAATAATCAGCCAAGCATGGCAAACCCAGAAGCAATAAGTGCTGCTTCTGGCTCCGGGGCTAAAGGCTAAAATCTGCTCAAGGAGCTAAATTAGTCATCTAATTGGGATTTCTGTCGGTCCTTATCCCGCTCTGGGTGCAAGAATGAGATCAGTGACGAGTTTCCAGTTCTTCCCCACCATCACCTTTCCTTAACAACCTTGTCTAATAGCACCGTAACGAAGAAGGCCCAAAGTCTGACCCTGGGTGTGAGGGTGGAATCGGCTTGAGCTGTCGTTTCACCCCAAATCCTGCAGTCCCGTGAATTTGGCCGAGTTGCACTGATTTACACCAAGAGAAGGCTGAGCTCCAGGTGGGACCTGCCGAGGCCGCCCGCCCCCAAATCCTCCTGTGTCCCCCCACTTTGAGCACGTGGAAAGGGAGGGTGGCACCGAGGGGCTGTGGAGATGTGGTGGAGGGTGTGGGATCAGTGAACGAGGACTTTGTGTCCCAGGAGACCCCCGGTGCAGAACAAACATCCATCCAACAAGTGTGGAAAGGCTTCGGTAACCTGCGTGGTCTTGGCTGTCCTCAGTTTCTATGTTGAAATTGCATCAAAAGGAGTTGAACTCAGGCAGAGCTTTTAAATCACCTTTGGCATCTTATTGTTTTAGGAAAAGGGATTGCTGTATCTCTGTGTGAGCTGATCAGAAAGAAAGTCATCGTTCTTGCTGGTTTTACTTGAAAAAGAAATTGTTTTAGCACCTCTTGGATTTTCAGCAGTCAAAATATGTTGTCCAAAAGCTGAAAGGATTGAGAAAGTTTGGAAGAAAAAAATAGGAAAGATGTAATAAAAGCATTAATGCGATCAAATGCCTAACTTTCCACTTAAAGATTAAATTAGTGGGTCAGATTGAAAATCACTCCTTACTTGCTATACAAAAATACATAACACACACACTTTCACTCTGAAAGCATTTAAAATTCTATATTTAAATGTATAGAAGCATAAGTAAATATAAACCAGTCCAAAGCAGAGTTGCAGGGAGCAGCAGAAGTGCAATGGCTTTTCTTTGAGAGAAAATGGGCATTCTGGGAGTAAAACAACGGCCAAGCGCTGGGCACGGGGAGGGGTTCCCACTTAACACGGTGTCTGGAAAAGCCTCAGGATTTCCCTGCTCCGCGGGGCCGTGTGAGCTCGGCTCAGAGGAGGGGGATCGGGGCACAAAGGAGCAGGATCAGGGCACAAAGGGCTTTGCCCTGACCACGGAAACAAATTCCCCAATGCTGATATTCATTAATTAGATTATGAAAATTGTTTTGGGCACTGGGTTTGGGGACTGTCTCTGGTGCTGTGTTAGTGTGTGCAGAGCCCGTCTGTCCATATGAGCTTCGTTACTGCAGGTATTGGCTTTTGCCACATCTTTTGTCATGGATTTTAAATGTTCCTGTCAGGCTAATAATAATAATAATAGAGATAGCATTCAACTGAAGGGCAGAGGAGGTGAACTAGATCCAAGGTGCCTCTCAGAGAGGTAGATTGTATATGATGCAGAGAGATGAATTGTAGATGATGTTACACTTTGAAAACGCTGATGTCTCGGAGCCAGCCGGGGCTCTCCCGTGCATCTCGCTCATCTCTAAAGAGCTGTTTCCTCCTCTGAAATCAGCCGCTTTGCATCAAAATCCTTCTCAGGTGAGGTCCATTCCCGCAGCCTCCAGGCTTCACCCCCGGGTCCCCTGTCCCCATCCCCGGACCGGTGGCCACCGCAGCCCCTCCAGCACGGCTTCTGAAGGGGGCTTTCTTCCTAGAATTATTTTGTGGTCAAAAGGTTGCATACGTTCTTTTTTTTTTTTTTTTTTTTTATGCAGAGGCTTAGAAAGAGTGGAAAGCAAAATATTTTGATAATTATTCAGGCCAGCGGGTTACATAAAAGGTTCCATAGCCCTCTGCATCAAACCTTAACAGTTCAAACCACAAATTCTGTTTTTGCAGCCATAAAACATTCGGGGGGGGGAAGGGGGTTTAGAAAAAAAAAAAATCTATTTTCCATTTGCTTGAAACTTATAAAATTTTATGTGGTGAAAAATGACAGTTTACCCCCAGAAGGAAACTGCCCAGAGAGGCTTGTTTCATAGGCACAGAGGGATCAAGAAATGGGCCTGGCCTTGTGTCCTTGGTCACATAAAGTGGATGTTGAAAGATGTCACCAAGCTGCAGCAGCGCGGGGCGTCTGTCCGGCTGGGGGGGTGGAGGGGGCCGCACGCGGGGGTGCTGCCTGTCCAGGGCTTGGTGGTGCTCTGCGTTTCGGTTCGATGATGGGGTGATTTGAAAATGAGGGATGAAATCCTGTCCGGTGTTCAGCACCTTCAGCTTCCTCAGCCCCTTTGATCTCCCAGGCTGCGATACAGCGCTCACCAGGGTGAAGATGCTCGGGGAGGTGACCCAGAGGAACAAGGGCATTGCCTGAAGCATCCCAGGTCATGTGCTGGTCTGAGGTTTAACATCAGCGCTCAGAAAGAGCTTCTCTGGCTCCCAGGGTTGCTGCTCGCTCACACTGCCGTGGTTTAATTCTCTTCTCACAGCAGTGCCCCAAGCAGAAACCTCAGCGGAGTTACTGAGGTTTTCTGGGCTTTGCTGGGTTAAGAGTAAGCAGAACCAGACCCAGCATCGCAGCGGAGGGCGAGGTGCTGCAGCATCGATGGGAAGTACCGGCACAGCAGCTCAGGAGCTCTAGGAATTTGCTCCGAATTTCTGGTTGCGCAAAGTCGAACGCTGTGAGCTGGGAGGCAGGTTCTCAAAGCACAGAGCAGATCCCCCCCTCCAAATCCTGCTCTGGGCAGGATCTGATGGGCTTTGCCCCTTCCGTCGCGCAGAAGTTGGCATCAATACGTGGCACGGGCAGGTCTGTGTGCGGCTCAGCGTGCCCACACGGTGCTCTGCAGATCCGTCTTTTGGAGGATGAAATAAATCTTCCATGCTACCTTTACCAAAAAGAAGCTGCCTTAAGGCTACGCCTTGAGATATTCTTCAGTTGACTCGTTATTTTCCAGCTCTATATGAAGGTGCAGGGACTAATACATTCGGAGTTTCCTTTGCTGGAAAGGTTAAAACCTCCCCAACCTCTAGCAAAGCCCGTGGTCTTCCTAAGTGACCCAACACTGCAAAAATCACAGAAAATAGCAGGTGCAGTGCATGTGACAGGCTGTGAGTCCCAGGCATCGAAAACACTGCATGGGAATCCAAAGCAAAGTACGCAAGTAGTTGAATTTCTTGCAAAACCCTGTATCGTCTGGTTTTTGGTTGTTAACGTAAAGATGTACATACAAACAGTCCCAAGTATGTAATTATTTTTGCTTTCTAAGTGAAAGATATCCTCAACATTGTTGAGAAAAAGATGCGCTTTCTTTATGGGTTTTCTGCCCTGGAACATTAAAAAGTCATCTCGTCTCCTGAAAGTGCAGGATGAAGAAATATGTTAAAAATTTCCCAATAGTCAGCCACAAAAACACAGACTATTACCAGCTAAAAAACAACATTATTCCCCCTGCGTGTTAGAATTTGACACTTCTGGGTATTGGCAACATTTTTTCAAAAGAAAATTAAAAAATAGCTGCATATAAATGAACAAGGTCTCTTTACTTTTCCATTTGCAAAGGGGAAAAAAAACAAAACCAAAAAAACTTGATGTTCTTTTTACATGGGAAACATTAAAAAGTCATCTAATGTACTGAAACTGGCACTAATTAATGAGAAAACATGAGATCTGGGAAGAGAAATAAAACTGTAACCTGGACTTTCTGTGGTGCAATTCACAGTTGTGACACATTTAAAGCCAAAAATGCATTTTGCTTGATTCTGTAGGATTTGTAATTAGCAACCTGAGAGGAAACCTATGCAGCCGTGAAACACGGGCCTTTTTTTTTTTTTTTTTTAATACTTCAGCAGTAGTGGTTTTCTTGGTGATGGGGATGCGTTAAGCTGCATGTGGAAGCTGCAGCCCACCAGGTAGAGCCCCACCATAATCTGCCTCTGTGGCCGTGTCTCAAATCCCCAGTTGCTCCTGTACCAAAGCTCAACCTCTTTTTTTTTTTTTTTTAAAATTTTATTTCTTTTTTTTTTTTTTTTGAGATTTTGCAACCCCATGAGCCGCCAGCGTTTTTGAATACCAACTTTGTACCGGGGAGATTAACGACTGGCAGGGCTGCGTGCGGGCCGAGACAAGCAGGCTTTAGAAAAGCCCCGTCCAGCAGATAAGTGGCCAAGGAGCCGGGTTAGGCTGGTTTGTTCTTATTGCCACACATCAGAAACCAAGAGCTGTTACCCTGCCCAGAGCCACGTCCTTCTTTACGTTCAGACACCTCTGTAGCCTAGGAGGGTGTGACATTTGTGACAAACGTCCCTCCTGTTGCGGGTTCTCCTGTCCCCTTGCCGAGGGGACACGCAGGCACAGTGGAGGTTTCATTGAGCTCTGCAAGGTCACCCCAGCTTATCAGCATTTCCAACACCCTCTTAGAATATCTCAAGTTGGAAGGAACCCATGAGGGTGATCGAGTCCAACTCCGTTCTCCTCACAGCACCTCCTCGTTAGCATTTACCTGTGGAAACAGGAATCCAACTGGGCTGGCCCTGAGTTCTCTGGCTCAAATTTTCCCTAGAAATGAAAGAGCAGGATTACTGATGCCTCCACTGGGGTGAGGTGGTGGTGGTTTATTTACAGTCTACTGAGGCCCTGGTGCAATAGTGAAAAGGTGCTGTGAAAGGCTTTGCAATGGGGACCAACGTCCTCAAAGAGACTTTGCAACTCGTGGGGAAATCACGGCAGCTGTGTGGCTCCCAACACCTGGGCTGCTGAAATAAACGCTCCAACTGGAGCTCTGTACCTGCTCACGGCATCATCCCCACGCATGTTCATTGCTGGAGGCCTAGAATGTGAAAAATTTTATCCAGATCATTGTCTACCAGGTTGAGGTGGAGTTTTCTAGCTGAGCAAAGACAGGAAAACTTGTTCTCAGAAACTGTCTGGTGAAAGTTTGAACTAGGGAGTCCAGGAGAACGTCTATGTCATGGACTGAATTGACCGATTGTGGGTGTGTAGCTGAAGGAGTTATTATTTTCACGTCTGGTAATAAATAGAATAATGGACAAAAAGCCTAACTCCCTGCGTGAAGTCTGAGTAAATGAGCTTGGTACAGCGGTTCGCTGCAGGATTTGTGGTTTGGGACCTTCTTCCAAGCTGTGAATCAACGTGCAGAACAGAGCCAGGGCCACTCGCACGGCTGTGGTGACTCGTGGGTATCCTTGGTTTCTCTCTTCTGCCTCCATAAATTCCCCTTTGCTGTCTCCCAGATGCCCGTAGGGTGGTTGTTACCATAGGGTGGTTGTTACCGTAGGGTGGTCATCACCTCATCCTCCTTTTCCCCCATAGCTGAGAACACACACGATACGTGCGAGCTGGATTCCACCACCAGCTCATCCTTCTGGATTTTACTGTCATCTGATAAAGCCTCTCTGTTCTCAGTTTGGTTTAACCCCTTGTTGGGAAAACCTCTTGAACAGTAACTCAGCCTCTGACAAGAAGCACTTAGAAGCGCCATCCTCCCGCTGTCAGCCGTAAGTCAGCGCTGGGACCATTAACGTAACCCAGGTGTCTTCAGTCTCATTTCCAGACATGAACTGCTGGGCAGGAGTTCTCCCTGCAACACAAAGCAGTTGCTTAAAGCAGCGTGATGGTGCTTTTTAAAAAAAAATCTTCCTTTACAACATATCGATAGCAAAAGTAGTCATCTGTTTGTGGTGGTCCTGATCAGAGTCTTCATCAGTCTTGGGACTGTATTGGAATTCTTCTACATATTACATGAATGTTAGAATATAATACAATACAAAATAATACAATATAATAATAATAATAATAATAATAATGTTACTGATGCCCTGCACTGTCACTGTTGCACAGAGGGATACTGCCACAGCATCTGAACCCTTTCCCTTGTGTCACAGCTTCTCTGGAAATACAGTGCTCTTTTTGTTGTTGCTTTTTCATTCTCTCTGCCTTCAATGTGTAGTTGGTGTGTTTTCAGCATATTTTCCTTTTTATTCCCCTCCCATTTTTTTTTAATGCTAAGAGCACTTATGGCCTTGCTGCTTCCCTCTTTTGACGTTTTATTTTTTTTGCCCCATAGGAAAACCCAGGTGTTGTTTCCAGGCGCTGCCTCCCCAGCTGCTCCTCATCCTCCAGCCCCAGTTTCCAGCTGCTTTCAGTTGCCACAGTCTGAGAAGTTCAAGGTTTGATGGGTAAGATTTGAGGAGGAAAAGATACGCTCAGCAACTCAAGAGGAACTCGGTCTCAGGAGAGCCAGGTGATCGGACACGGAGAGGAGAAAGAGAAATACCCAGCAGCGGGCACAGGTAACGCAGCGGGGTTTGCATCTCCCAAAGAGCAGGTTCCACTGGTGGGGAATTGTTTAACTCTGCTTAAAACAGCCTCAGTAGAACCAGTTCCCCAGGGATGAGGCATCTCCTCTTTCATTCCCTAAAAAGAGAAACCTCTCTCCTTGCTTAAAACTACAGGAGATGGTAAAAGAAAAAATATTTCTTGGACTTAAGGCAGAGAAACTCTGGTTATAAATGCCAAGGTACAGAGTGTGTTCTTCATTTCAGCCATAACTGCAGTGTAGCCGTATGTTTCTACACCCTCGTGTATTCATTAATATTTCGGAATTCTTTTTTGGACTTTTTTTTTAAATTGCAGCTTATTTGTCTTCCCTCCCGCTCTGCACGTCAAAAGATGATTGATACGTGTAGAAGTGGGCCTTAAAAACACAAGTCATTGCCCCAGGTTCTTCCTATAATCAAAGCACATGCCCACCCATAGCTAATTAGACATTAGCCTAATGTCACCTGATTGATTTAGAGCAGTCCTACCACCCACCCAAAAAAAGCAGAGGCTCTGATGGCGGGCAAGGGAGGGCAAGTGGCACCTGAAGGAGGGGATGTTTTGCCTTTAAAAGTTCATGACACAAAACTCGTTTATATTTGTGTAAAGAAGATGCGAAGCAGTTTTTCCTCTTTAGTGTTTGTGTTAAACAAAAGGAACTGGTTAGCGGGAATAGCAGTGAAATTCCATTCCGGACAAATTTAGGGGGTTTAAGTTATTGAAAAATGTAAGCATAGTGGAGTATGTCACCACAACTAAAGCAAAGGTCTTGCCTCACCCCCAAGGTGAGACTTGGCTGTTTTGCTTGCTCTCATTGTGCTCTTCGCAGTAAGCTGGGAAAATACATTTGGCTATGATTTAGATACAATTTTTCAAAAATCCTTTGCATTTTTTTCTTTTCCTTTATTTTCCCCCCTCTTTTCCCTCCCCCTCAAGCCCCACCACCCTCCTCACTCTGGATTTATGGGTCAGGAACCCTCAGAGTTGTCCTGATGGATTAGGCAGAGACAAGTTGTATCGAGTAAATTAAAAATGAAATAGTTACAGCTGTCGGAATAGTCTCAGGGCCAGCGGAGGTAAAACTCTTTCTACCCTTGAGGGGCCTGGAATTAATCTGTGAAGCACCAACTGCTTAAATAACGGCAGCTCGAGGGAGGGCTGGTGTCCGAAGGATGGAGAGAACGTCCAACGGCCTTGGGCTCCAACGGGTGTGCGGGGAACCAAGGGTCTCTGCCACGTGTTATTGCACCGTGGGGGTTAAAGTTAAAGTTGTCTGGTGGTGTCCAAGGCACAAAGGGACCCTGGGAGCCCTACAGAGCTGAAGGCACAGACTGGGGGTACAAAACCTGCCTCTCATCCTACCCGG
Source organism: Pampusana beccarii (assembly GCA_013399365.1). Lineage (NCBI taxonomy): Eukaryota > Metazoa > Chordata > Aves > Columbiformes > Columbidae > Pampusana > Pampusana beccarii. Next base: position 144,354 of record VWYH01010300.1, read on the forward strand.
ACCTCCCAGAGAGACAAAACTGGGGGCGTTTCTTCGCAGGTGGTGATGCTGAGGCTGATTTGGGTGAAAATGCATCTTCGTCCTCTCTTTTGGCAAAGTGCTTTGCTCTTCGGACGCCTTTTCTCTCCCCTCTCTGCTGCATGTGCTGCTGTCTTGCTCTGGTTTTGTGCGTTGGTTGGCGTTTGGTTTTGCTGGTTTGTTATTTGTCTGTTTTTTCAATAACATCAAGCTGAACAAGGCAATTTGATGAACCAGGGGCTGTCATAGTGCCAGTAATACAAGTACCCAGCGCTAAATGCACAGCCCAGGGAAGGCAATGTCTCATCCCAGGGCTTGGTCCTGCTTGATTCAGCTACCCGCAAAAGCAGTCTCTCCCTAGTGATAATAAATCAGGGACAAGCGCATTCATAATTTCCCTTTTGTGAGTTTGAAAGGTGTAAAGAATGACCCCTTTTAGTCAAAAATAAGCACTCCAGAGCGTCTCGCTCTGTGCCTGCCCCAGACACGTGTTCGTAGTGAAGATGTTTGGGCCAGTCCTGGAGTTAATGGAGCGGAGACGACAGGGACGGCTGGGAACAACACGTAGAGGAATTTTTGATCCCAGCTCATCCTCAAACAGCGCCCGTGAGGTGTCTGGGCCGTGCACACAGCGATAAACCAGCACCAGCAACAAGTTCTGCCTCTGAGTTATTGCTTGCAAACAATGTTTAAGGTGGGATTTATCTCTGCAGATGAGGAGAGCAGCTGGATGTGGCCCATGATGCGATATTCCCCTTAACCCAGCAGCATCTGCGGGAGGAAGAGGAGGACGCATCTCCAACAGCAGAATCTGTGCAACTTCACATTGCTCAGCTATAAACCTTTCAATAGCTGGAAGTAAATCCTCCAGCTTTCTCCTAGAGCTCAGCCTCTGCAGCTGCAAATTTATTTGGAGGGCGGAAAATCGGTCCAAAAGAAGTAAATGTGAGCGATGTGACTGATAGTGCTAGAACGTTACACCAGCTCCCACGTGGCTGCGGCGGGGGCGAGGCCCCGGTGGCTGGGTCCAGAAGCTGGAGCTGTTGTCCTGCCCGGGATGCTGCGCAAGGGAGGGAAAAAGCATTTGTGGAGGTGGGGGGTGTGCAGAGCTCAGCTCTGGAGCGGCAGTTTTGGGGTACGAGGGCTGCAGGCAAGGACGGTGCCCTGCTCCGGTTTGTTCATCATGCCGCACATTCCCTTGTTTCACGTTAGGGATGTGCTTTAGTGGTGGACTTGACAGTGTTAACGGTTGTATTTGATCATCTTAAAGGTCTTTTCCAACCAGAACGATTCAATGATTCTATAAGGCTATTTGTGACTACTGGAGGTGGGCTGGAGGTTTAGCTTTTAGGACTAGTGTGCACGTGGCACTGGTCCTGTTAATTTTGAGACTGTTAGAGCAAAAAAGGCTTAAAAGCAAAAAGACGACACCGCATAGCAGGTGAGTGTTTTGCCACATGCGTTACCCCATAACTGTCCCCAATTAGCGCTCGATGCATTAAACAACCGCTCCAGGACGAGTCTCCCGTCGCCGTGCTCGGGCAGCGGGTTTGCCCGCAGGGATTTGGCAGCAGCCGCCAGTGCAAAGGGTGCGGAGCAACCCCAGGTCACAGCTGGAAAATCACAGGGGTTGTCCGGGTTCAGAGGCAGAGTGAGAACTTTCGATCTGTCCTCTGGGCTCTTTGCACAGCAACCAATGCTTCCCAGGAGCATCTTGTGCTGCGCATCAAGGGGCTGCAGATCAGGACATGAACACCCCTGCAAACCCGTTTCAAAGGGTGGGTAAATGTATTTCTTTTCCATGTAAAAGCCAGTGAGCTAATCTTTTAAATCCTGCTCTCCAGGTTTCCGCGTTCAGGGCCGCTCTCCAGCTCTGCCCAGAAACCGAGGGAGCCACAAGAAGGCTGGCTTTTAGGAACCGTCAGAAGTTGCTGCCACTTTCAGTACTCGACACCTCGGAGAGCAAATTCCCCCTCCCGGCCTCCTGGTTCACCCCGCGCTGGAGACTGGTTTCCATTAACGCTGTAAGGGTTAAAGTGTCCTGAAACGGGGGTGACCGAGATCCGTGTGTCTGTGTGTGTGTTTTGCTGGTGAAGACAAAAACGCCAGCTTGAGCTCTTGTGCACACACGTGCTCTTAGAAGGGAAGATTGTTTCTTCCTTTAACCCTCAGGATGCCCAGCTCTCAAACTTTACCAAGCTGCAGTTGTCTGATGCCAGCAGGGGCTCTTTCTCTTTAGTATTCCTTATTTTTTATATTAAATTGAGAGGGTACCGTTTTATCACAGCCTTCATCTCAAGAGGAGAAGGATAGACACCCATCCTTCAGAGCAGCATAGGTGAAGAGACTGGTTGTCTTGTTGCAGCATTTCAGGAAAGCAAGATTATTTCTGCATTTCCAACTGCCCTGATGTAAGCTGGAGTGCAGGGATGTTCTTTTGTCTTGTTTTGTAAAACTCCAGCTTTTGGACTCATGTGAACCTCAACTTTCACTTAAACTCAAGCTGCTTCTAATGCTCTTGTTACACAGATACCAGAAACTAATATCTGAAATAGCCTCTAAGGTTCAAAAAAACCCACGTATATGAAGACTCCTCATTTTCAAATAAGCCTTTATTATTTTCACTCATTTACCAATGTCTTTCTTCTGGAAAGACAATTTCTGGAAAGGCTGTGCTGGTAACGTTGAAGATGCTGGGCTGAGCTGTGCTAGGGCCGGGCTGTTCCCTGGATCCCTGCGTCAGGGCTGAAACAGCCACAGCGCTCTGTGCTGCCTTGGCCCTTCTGCTTTAGTGAGTATATTGGATATATTACATATATCCCTGTAGTCAGACCTTAGAGCTGCCCAGGTGAAAATCGATATAGTCTGATAGCCCGGAGATGTGTGCGCTGAGCTGGGTGAGGTGGAGGCCAATATTTCTACTGGTGGTGGTGGTGTTGCTGTTATTATGGTTCTTATTGCATTAACACCTGGGTCCCCCGTCAGGGAGCAGGAGCCCGCACTTGCAGATGTGGAACAGAACGGGAGGGCTGGCCCAAAGCATCTGCAATCTGACTAATGCTTTTCTTCCCCCTCAGAGATGGATGGTGGTTAATACTTTTGGAATCTCACAGCATTTCAGCCATGGGAGATTTTGATACCCTTTTTTGTACAAGGACTTTGTGGGCTTGTAGGAGGGGATAGCGGTGTTGTTTGGTTTTGTTTTGGCTTTGCTTTGACTTTGTCATTTAAAGTAATTTCTTGCCACTGCATTGTCAAATGGTTCCATCAGTGTTCAAGTACATTAACAACACGCAGAGTTTGCCTTTATAACTTGAAAGGTTACTTCCTTCGGCTGGGGTCTTTTCTGCTAATTTTTCAGTGCAGCAAAGTTAGCTTTGGATGTATTCTGAATGCTGGGGTACCGAGATGATGCATGGGTCTGCTTTGTTGGGGGATAACAGTGTGGACCATCTGCATCTGGACTTGAGTTACTGTCTGTGCCATCGTCATCACCCGGGAGGCAACGTCCCCCCAAAGGGAAGCGTCCCCACAGCGGATGGACCGTGGGGTCCCTTGGGACAGCAGGACCGTCCCTCTCCCAGCAAAGCCCCAGCTGCAGCACAGTAAGTTGGTTTTGCAGCAGGACGCTGGGCGATGCCACAGACGTTACTCACGGCTGCATCCTGGGGCCCAGACGAGAACGTTCATTTCACACCGCAAACTTACTTTTTTCCCCCCTCCGACACTTTCTTTTATCGAGTTTCAATATAATAAACAAAGGGGACGATATTATTTCACTGGAAAAGACTCCAGCTAATGCACAAACAGTTTTCAATACTGGCACAGGGAGGGACTTTTTCACCATATAGTGGCCAGGCAGACCCGTATCAGTCTTAATGGCACAGGGAAATGGAAATTCAGATCTTTCACCTCAAAGAATAACTGTGATACATATGCTGCTTGTACTCCCCCCCTTTCTTTTTCTTTTACAGCAAAATGAATCATCACAGCGGTATCAAAGGAAACTTTTCCAAGCTGTTGACATACAGCAAAGGGCCAGTCTCGTTTATATAACTCAGCATTTAACAGTCTCAGACCACGGCGCTGTCTGCAGGAGCTCACTTGGGTTCTCACCATGGCTTTGGGTAAGTTTCCTTGGTCTGTTTGCACAGAAATTCTTCCAGCTGAAAGTCGTGAATTTAAGCTTTATGCTTGGCTTGTGCCAAAGCCATTCCCAATGGACTCCATCTAATTTGGTACCTAATTAAATGGGACAAAGGGTCAGAGGCAGCAGAGTCCAGCCCCATCACTCTTTCTGTCCTATTGGCTTTTCCTACAGGTGCCCTTAGCCCTGCTGGCCCCCGGGCTCCCACAGACCTTTGACTAGTTGTGGGTAAAAGCCACATTTCTTGTATTTGATAAGCTTATTCTATATTGATAGCTATTGTTAATCTAATGATAAAGCACCAGAAGTGGTTAAAACAGGCTAGCACTTCATGTTGGGTTTTTTTTTCAGAGTTAGGTTCTTGAGCTGAAAAGCCTGTGCAGTTGTTAACCAGAGCACCCATAGGAGCGGTTGATGAAAGCAGAGGAGTGAGATCCAGAAGTACCTGCCAGCTTTGATGGCAACAAACTGGAGTTCCCGTCCCACCAGTACCCCCACCGGTAGCACTGGGACAGCAGACCCATGGGGGTAAGTGCGCAAAGGTCTGCCACTGATAACCAAGAAAACCAAGGGAAAAGGGACAAAAAGAAGGGCAAACCCAGCGCAAAGCATCTGGGTAACTCTGCCAAGCAAATCCCTCTGTCGGAACAAGCCAAATTTGTTTGTGGCAAAAATGCCTGCACTAAGGCTAACCACTGCTTGACAAAGTGACTTGTTGTGTTTGTTTCCTGAGCTCACGACGCGGGTCACCGTGGGAGGACGGGCTCGGGTGAGCCCGCAGCAGCCCCTGCCCGGTGGTGGAGCCATCCAGTGATCCAGCGGAGCCCTGTCACCTGCAGTCAGCTCCCTCCTTGGAAAAACATGCAATTTTCCAAAGGTGAGGGAGTCTTGGGTTACTAGGAACACAAATCATTACAAGTAAAACTGCCTTCCCAATTTATTGTATTTGTTTTATTTATAATTTTATTACTTATTCCACATTTTCCATGAGTTTCACGTCATTTTTGTCCATTCAGGCCTTTACGTGGAAACTTGGGCTCTTCACTGCCTGATGTGTTGAAGGCTTTATAAACAGCTTGTTTCATTGTTTGCTCTGCAGGTTTCCAGCCCACGAGCGGGTGGTTGAATGTTCTCTCACCAGGGAACAGGACGGCGTGAAAAGGGAAGAACAGCAACTATTAATGTGATAAAAGAGAAACTTATCAAATTGTTCAACTGGAGTTCTAACAAAGAACAGTTTAAAACTCCTCTGCTTTTTTTTTTTTTTTTTTTTAGGGTTTTAATTTGTTAAAGGTGGAGATTTTTTCATGCACTGCAAGTCAAGGCTGAAGACTGGTTAACCTGTCACATGCACAAACCCAGGTGTCGCCACCAAACCAAAACCACAAAATGCTGGTGTTCCTGCCCTGCTCTGCACTTCTGCAAGGTAATATCATGTATCTGTGTGTGCAGTTAATTCACTATTTTCCCCTCCCCTGGATGCATAGTCAAGTATTTTCTTTCATGCCCACATATAAGCAAATCAGTTCAGCAGTGCTGCTTTTAGCTGCACTTCCAAGGTTTTTTTTGTGTCAACAGGAACATTGGGTCAATTTGCAAACAGGCCTGGAAAATCTGGTGCAGCATCTCTAACGCTATTGACAGGGCCTCTTTAAATGCGGCATTGCCAAGCTAACAGTTGTCACATTGAGCTGAGCACATTTTGCACCATCTCATCTATTTTTCATGTCTTGCACCCCCCGTGACACCCTTATCAATTCCTGAATGTGTTCATTCTGGTTCAGCAGAGTCACACGTAAATCTGAATAATCTCTCAGATAGCAAAAGGATGCTCAGTTCCTGCAAAAGAAACCCAAACCCTCATCACGTTTATTCCAGATTCTATAAGTGACTTTTTCATACCAGGAACTCAAAAAAAAAACCAAAACACCAAAACACTGCAGTGTTTGATAGCAGAGGAGGGATGAGGAGATTGGATTAAAACATCTGGCGAGGTAATTAGATTCACTAAAAAGTTTACACTCCAAACTGCCCCCACATAATTGATGGGACAGCCGTGCTGTGTCACTTCCACTTCTGCCCGCGCTCCCCTCCGCGCCTGACCCGCCGCCTCCCCCATTCAACCTGCAATTACGGGGTGACTCTTAATAGCGAGGTCTCGCTTCGGAGTGGGGAAAAATGTTTCTGTAGCTCACACGCGACAATTAAAGATAATTTAAAATGTAAGTAATTGCACTGGGTTTCTGGAAACTACTGTAGAGGTCTTGTCCCAGGCAGCTGACAGGCACGGTGGTGTATTTTGACAAGTTTTGCACAGATACCCCTAGCAGCTCTATTTTATTTGGAGTCATCGGTCGGGAAATGGAGATTGTGAAAGGTCAGGCCTGGAAGATTTAGGAGGGGATGGAGGTCTTATTCGCATTATGCTCCATGGGGATCTAATTCCAATCTAAATCTTTCAGCCTCGATTCTGCTTTGAGCTGGAGAAGGGAAGGGCTGATCTGCAGAGAAGAGCTGTTCGAGTTCCTCTCACCCCTGCAGAGACAGCAGGTAAGGTGGGACCTACAAAACATCCATCTGCTCTCTGGAAACCTGTAGGAACCTGGCGAATCGGGCTCCACTGACCCGTCAAACACCAAAATGTTTGGCTGGATCTCCATCCCACCGCCAGCATTCCAATAACCCTATTCGTTTGCAAAACAAGATTTTAAACTGCAACTACTCGGAGGCATCTGCAAGGTCAGCAATGTGTGAACACCCCCAGAATGCGCCCGTGTGCTCGCTGAGGGTTGGCGCTCCCCAAAACGAGTTTTCTGTCATGGAAACAGACTGTCGGATGAGTTTGGATTGTGGCACACGGTCCCAGCCATCTGTGTGCGTGGTGCTGCGCGCGACCTTCCCATTCTCCGTTTTATCTCCACGCTTCTCTGCCGCATCCTCGCTGCTTTGACCTGCAGTGAAGTAACACCACAAATGCCAGCAGAGCACAGAGTTAAATACGCGCTCAGCTACCAACGTGCTAACAACGAGCGAGTCCGTCTAAGAGTGAGAAATAAGCGTGTGAAAAATAGGATCATCCAGAAAATGGAAAAGGACCCATCAGGAATATAATCACTTTCTGCCACATGCGACCGATTTAGGCTCCTGTCTCATTTAGTGGGACTTTTGCTCCTAAATCATGTGAGGTGGGGTTTGAAAAGACGTTTGGTATCACAGGATGCAGAGAGAAACTTGTATATTTCAAGATGCCACTATTTCTTTTTCTGTGGCTGGATTTCTAAATTATGTTCAAAAGCTAGAGCTCATACCTCTGTAGTCTAGATGTTTTCAGGTTGTGCTGCTGGATAATAAAATTAAATATATTTATAAGCAGCTGCAGGATCAAGATGTCTGAAAGCTTCACCTTTTGTGTAACTTTATATAGGACAAAATACATATAGGCAATAAAAGGTAGGGCAGACTTACCCCCGTTATTGCTCCCAAGTGGCTGTCTCTCCGCTTGTGATATTTCAGATGCATTGGTAACGCCATGGCAGCTCACCACAAAACCCCCCCCGGCAGATCTTCAGAAAAAAGAAACACAGAAAATGAAGTTAAATATAAAAGAGAAAAAAAAAAGTTAAACGTCTCTGAAGCAAGTGCAGTGAAATGCCAGCTTAAACTGCACGAGCACAAAAACAATTGCATCAACCCCTAAAATCATTCTTTTTCCTTTCTAAAATGAAAGGATCCCAAACAAGAATACGCCTGAGCCCCGGTCTTCATATTTATTGCAGTGTGGTGTTTTTAATGAGGGACTCAAAGAGAAATTACCCTCCAAATGGGGGAGAACTGCTGTTGTTATTTTATCGTTGCTCCAGCATCACTTACGCAATGGCTGGAACCTTATGGATGAGCCAGAGTCCCAGGAACTGGGTTGGGGTTGGTTTTTGTAACCCAGAATCACCTTTTTTGGTGTTTTCTGCACCTGACAAACGGCACCGAGCGGAGCCGGGTGCCAACACCAACCCCTGGGGAGCTCCTGGTGCCTCTCGAGCTGCCACAGGAGCTTATACAAACATCCCATGGTGGGATGAGCTGCAGGGGCTGGCGCAGCCCTGCGGAGAGCCTGCAGAAAGAAGAGAGACAGGAAAAAGGCAAAAACCATATGTTTTTAAAGGATAAAAAGGAAAAAGAGAAAAGGGGAAAAAGAGAAAAAGAAAAAATTAAAAGGAAAAAAATAAAGGGGGGGAAAAAGGAAAAAAGAAAAAAGGGAAAATTTTAAAAAGAAAAAAGGAAAAATTTAAAAAGGAAAAATAAGGAAAATTTTAAAAAGGAAAACTTAAAAATGAAAAAATAGCTACAATAGAGAAAAAATTTAGAAAAAAGGAAAAAAATTGAAAAATAAAAGAGGAAAAAAGAAAAAAGGAAAATAAAAAATGAAAAAATAGAAACAACAGAGAAAAAAATTTAAAAAGAAAAAACTGAAAGAGGGGAAAAAAGGGAAAGAGAGGAAAAAAATAAAAGGAAAAATTAAAAAAAAGGAAAAAAGAAAAGGAAAAAAAGAAAAGGAAGAACAAAAAGGAAAAAAGGAAAAGGCAAGAACAAGCAAGCAAAACGTATCTGGTTTCTTACCAGCAGCACCTTCAGTGCTCCTCCTCCCTTGGCCGTGTCCAACCTCGGCCCAGCACTTGGGGCGCAGCTTTTTAAAATTTTTTTTAGCACACAGGAAAATAACACACTATAGAAACTTGGCAATGAGTTTCCCTCCAGTAACCAGGTTGGGCACGGAAAAAAAAAAGATTTGAAAATAAAAGGTCATTTCTAGCCAAGTTTTGTGTCTACAATACATACCTTTTTTTCCCTGCTCTTTGTCTTAGTTGTTGGCCAACTTGGCCAGGAGCTCATGGAAAACGCTGAAATGGAATAATTATAATTGTTACAGTTTTTTCTCTTTCTTGATTGAGCGAAAGTTCTTATAAGCAATAATTTAATTATGGCAAAAGAGTAACACAGATGCAGTTTTAAGGATGCATCATCACAAAAAAAGTAAAATCCCTTTTTTCTACCCCATCCGTTAAAGCCAGGCTAGCTCCTGAGCACCAGTGATCTAATACCGCTGCTATTTATGATTTTTTAAATTATTTAGTATAAAGTGCATCATAAAGTGAAAAATTATGGGTGCCGATCACATTTCCAAGCAGGCTAATTTAGAACCGAGCGCTGTAAGTCAATTAGGATAACGAACCTGCTGGAGCGAGGCGGGGGCACCTTCTTGGAATTACCGTTTCCATCCGAGTCTGGTGTGTGGGGACCCGGGGAGGGACCCGGGGATGTTCCGAACACACCTCCCATGGTGGCTTCATCTGCTGCAGGTCCCCACAGGCGCCTTCCTTGCCACGGGCTTCTCTCTATTTTAAGGGCAATAATTTAATTATGGCAAAAGAGTAACACACGGTTTTAAGGGCGCATCATTAAAAAAAACAAAACAAAACAAACCTCTTTTTTATACCATACTTTAAACCAAGGCTAGGGCCAGTAATCTAATATTACTGCTATTTTATTTTAAAAATTATTTATTATACTTATATCTATTATATTTATATTTAAATTATACTTATATCCACTGACTGGATCTAAGATCATTTTGAGAAGCTGATCTCCTACAAGAGAAGGTGTCAGGCACGACAATGAAAGGGAAAAAAAACAAGCAAAACCTAGGAAAAAAAAACAAAACCGCAAATAAAAAAAACCCACAACAAAAGCCAAACACAACCAACCAAAAAACCCCCCCCCAAAAACCCCGCACCACAAAACACACAATAAAACCACACACAACAACAAAAACCCCAGATTTGAAGTTGCAAAGCAAAAAGAAACAGGGACCACAAACCTGAGCTCAAGAGGAGGTTTCTAAGCTGCAGGTTTGGGCTGAGTTTAACTAAGAACAGTTTCCTCTCTGCCGCTCGTCAATAAAGACGGCCATTCCTTTTCCAACAGAGCTGATCTTACATGGTCTCTTGGAACCAGCCTTCCAAGTTGGATGGCTTCTTTTTTTAATAAGCGAAGGTTTTGCCAGATGCATTTACCTCTTTACTTTTTTTTTTTTTTTTTTTGTCTTTTCACAAAATAGACTCTAATATTAAATTTCTATTTATGCTACTGGAAAACAGGAGGAAGCTGCAGCAATGGAAAAAAAAGCACAATCTTCAGTTTGAAGGGATCCATTTTTTTTTTTAAACAGAAAACATTCATGGTCAAACTAATTGTGCAAACCCAGGAGCATCTCCAGGCGGTGAATTCAGCACCGGGCGATGCTCCGTGGCACCAGAACCAGCGGGCCCCGGTGTTCACTGGTGCTACTGGGGGGTTTGCAGCCCAACAAGCCTCGTCAAGCTCAGCGCGCGCAAGGCAGGTGGTGTGATCTTTAATTACAGCCCTCGGGAGGGACTTACGTGTCCTGACGTATCTAGAAGTCCATCCAAGGCGTTGAGGTGGGATCTGTTCGCTGGCACGCCTGGTTCCGCGCTGCGGAGCCGTGAAATGGGCGGAAAACAAACACGGTGAGTAACGGCGGAGTCACGCTGCGTGCGGCACGTAATAACTCGATTTGTGACAAACGCCATGGAGAGACTGGCGGATGCGATCGCTGCCTCAATTAATTGTTAGGGGTGATGTTCTGCCGATGCTTCACACTCCTAAGTTCCCATGGAGGAACATCTATGGGTGAGATGATCGTCCGTAGGCGCCGCCCGGCGCTGCTGGAGCTGCTGGAAGAGAGAAGGGGACTGGGTTATGCTGCTCCCTGCCCTCTCCTACCATCCATGGGGCTTTAACCCAATTTTGTCCAAAATCCACGGACAAACAGCAGTGTTCTGACACGGGGAACATGCTCAGAAGGGCTGGCTGAGATCCCGAGTTGAGAGCTGGCCAGCCCAGGCAGAGCATGTTGCTGTTATTTAAAAATTATATTCATTTAGACCAGGAGTTGGGCAGAGTGTCCCTATTTTCATCAGGCCAACGCGCTCTTCTGCAATTGCAAATATTGAAAGAAGGAGATAGGGGAAAAAGAAAACTCGGAAAATAAAACTTATTTGGCTCTGCTGATTAAAACCAGTTTGTGTTTCATTGTGTTTGCACAAGGTTTATTCAGTTCTGGTCTCTTCCATCCACATAAGGGTTGTTTTAATGACCGTGGAGTTATATGAATATATTAATTTTTTTCCTGAAGGTTTTATAGTAACAATGCCTGCTTTTTTTCATATAGCACTTTACAGCCACGTGTCTGGAAACGCATTGCAAATGGGCAATTAGTGTCAGCCCGGTTTTCAAGATGAAGAAATTCAAGCAGAGTCTGAGCGAGACAATTCCTAACCAGCAATGCCAACATCAGGCATTTAGCTTGATCTTGAAAAACTGGAGCGTGACAGACAGACGGGACAGACTGACCCACACGGGTGCTTTAAGCTGAAGAAGAGCAGGAGGAACAGGAGTGTTCCAGTGGTGATGGAACTCCAAGAGGCCACTGCAAGCACTAACCTCCCAAATCCAGCGCTGGGCTGACAGTCACAGCTTTAGAGGCTCCTGGTTTTTGACAAGATCTTGTTTCGTTTCTTCCTCCAGTGGGAAAATGTGGGAAGATTAAAGCTCAGAGTAGAAAACCAGCAAGACAATGTTATTTGAGATAAATCTTGAACCCTTTGCTATGTGGGAGGCAAGAGAAAATGTTATATGCAAAAGATCTGGGGAGGGTTCCCCCCGCCATCGCAAGGTGCCAAATCTTTTACTACTCGCAAGGAAAACCCTGCCTTTTAATTACTCTCCCGGCTCACTTTATCTACTTAAACAAATATTAAATGCATTAAATGATTTCAGAGGTATTAGGAATAAATCCATGCATTTGGGGGTAGGAGATTTTGAGAGGGAAAGAGTTCAATCCAAAATATTTTTTAGTGTGAAAAATCAAGAGGTTTTTTTGTTTAAAAGAACAGAAATTAAAGTCAGAAAATCTGCAGTTCTAAAATCAGAAGGATTAATGAAGGCAAAAATTCTCCCTCTTTTTGTGGCAGAAATTAATAGAAGTTATTTGGGACATGGGGGTGCGAAGCAGTTGAAAGAAAAATTGCCTGATCAGGTGCAGTAACAGATGAAGTTACTCCAACCAAACTGGAGACATTTTTACTGTCAGACATTTCTGCCTAATATTTGTAATATGAAAATGTAAAAAGTCTGAAATGGACCATTAACAAGATTTCTGTTTCTTCATAATTCCCATCCTACCTGGTGTCAGCACTGCTGGCAGTGAGTGTTGTCCCCTGGATTCACAACAAAGCAAAATGCTGAATTCCCGTAATTTGAAACGTGTTGGAAAGTTGGGGAGGGGGCCAAAAGCAAGAGAGCAAGAGGACTCACATCTCCTGAGACCCAGACAAGCACTTCAGGACCAAGAGCTTCCAGCACTTCTAGGTGGCTCTCAGTTGCTGCAAGTCCTTGAAGTTTCTCCTTCCTAAAAAACAGAGAAAGACAATTAATTCCGTGCAGAGCTCAGGACAAGTTTTGTCCCCAAAAGCACCTCCCAGCACCATCAATGGCATTTTGCTTCACGCATTCGTTTATCTACTAATTCACCTGAGCAGATGAGGGTCTCAATTTCCAGCCCTCCTCGTGCCCTGCGCCTGGAGCAGCCCTCGCTGAGCCCTGGGCTTTGCAGCGATCCCGCACCGGGCTGCGAAATCTCAGCTCGTTCAGTCGGAGAGCGGGTCCTGCTCTTCGAAGCTGCCACAGACTTAGGAGAAGTGAAGAGCAAAGAAAAATTTACAAAATTACAAAAGAAGAAAAGATACTGAGGGGGAAAGAGACGGTGAATGGCAAGAAGGGAGTTAATGAGAGCCAGAAACACAAGTTGGAGAAATGTTGATTTTATTTAGCATTAATTGCAGGAAAGAGCCTATAAAGTGCGGTAAAAAATTATTAAGTACCACTATGCAATGCCAGCTTTGTGCCAGCCATCCCTATGAAACAGGTGTATTATTCCTAGTTCCCTAGGTATAAATAAATAATTGCTTTTCCACATATTTTTTTTTTTTAATGATGGCATTTCATTATTTTTTACTGCCATATTGTTATGGCTGCAATTCCCCCAGAACAGAGCTGGAGATCGGCTGGTGAGGGACCGCGGGTGCACGTTGGGTTGGCCCCGGGAGCCCTGAGATGTCTCAGCACCCCTGGGAGCACACAAAACACGGTCCCCCCGGCCCCCCACCCGCGGTCCGAGCTCTGCCAACCGTGTCCAGGTGAATACAGAAAGGAAAATCAAGTTACAAGACGATGTGCATCATGTCTGGGAACCGCTCAGCGAAATCCAGAGGGAAGAGCTGTGACAAACAGGTCACCCAAGTTACCTTTCCCAAGGCGGGAACTGCCCTGGAATGGGACGTTTTGGAGGATTTCACCCCGGTTCAAGCACCGGTATCACGTCAGCTCATTTATTTTGATGTCAGGGACACAGAGACAGTTTCCCTGAGATAACCCATCCATCTATGCCTCCTGCTTGCATGCATTGAGATTAGAAAAGGAAAATAAAACCTGTATTCCACTATAATTTCATGCATGCGATCTGCCCATACGTTCTTCCCAGCATCGTTACTTGCAGACCCTGATACTGCCCGAGTTAAGAACAATGAGGGCACATCACATTTCTCCTGAGCGATGTCTATATCGGAATTTTTGGGGCGTGTATTGAGCCTCTCACTCCTCAGGAGGACGCTCGGCAGGGAGATAAGCGCTGGGTGCGTTTTCCTGGCTTTTCCTTGCTTCAGATGAGGCCACCAAAGACGTTTGGGGAAGCGATGATTCCCTGGTAATGCCTCACTCCAAGCTCTGACCTGGAACCGAGGGCTCCGCAAATACGCATAAATCTCCAGCTCACGTCCAAATCACTGCAAGGTTCAGTGAAAATAGCAAAACTGCCAGTGAATCCAACCTAAGCTTTAATCCAACCCCGGCGTGATTTATGACCTCAGGTGGAAACCATGAGACACGTCGAGCCCAGCCCCAAACCAGAGGACGGTCGGGTGCCCCAGCCCTGGTGTCCGTGTTTGGTGCTGGGCAACGGGGACAGCCGGGAGCAAAAATGGAATTAAACAGCACCAACACATCCCAACGAGGTCTGCAAACCCCGTTCATCATGTGCTGAGTAAATGCAGCTGACGCACAAATCAAACCAGTGTCCTGCTCAAGTCAGAGACAGGAAATTCAACAAATCAAAGAATAATAAGGGCAAGCAAGCAATAAAGTTATTTTTTCTGATTGAAAAGTAGCAATTCACTAGCTTCACTGTTCGTGAACAGCGCTTCCCTAAATGCAGAATTCTGCAACAGTGCTATGGTATTTCAGGACATTTCTAATGGCTTTTTAATGTTTATTCCCCGATCCAAATATTATCATAGACAGTAGGAGACACAATTATTTTTTCCTACCTAAAAAAAAAAAAAAGAGGAAAGAAAGAGGGTTTCAACCTCAGTGACCCCATTTTCTAGGGAAGAACAAGTGTCACATCAGTTGGGAAAGATGTTTTTCAGTTTTTCTCCGCTAGCAAAGTTCCCCCAGCCAGAAGCAGGAATTATTATCTCTATGCAGCATTAACGAGGCCATTTCCTCTACTTTCTCTGACCCCAGTTTATCTGCATATTAGCTTGGCAAAACTAAGCAACTAACCACAATAGCAATTAGCATAAGATCCCAGGCGATGAGACCAACAAGACTTTCGGCCACTCTTGGTATCAACTCTGGATATCGCTAGTAATAACCATTCCCATTCAGCCCTTGAATTTTGAGTCTCTTTAATAGTTTAGCTGAGAAACGGGGGGGCTGGGGAGGGGATTTCTGCATCATTAGCGTATCGAAAAGTAGCCACAGAGATCTGCTGGGCTCTGAGCCTGCAGCATACAGCCCGCCTTGACGTGGGCTCACAGCTGTAACATCTGCATCCCATCCCGGTGCCAAGTTCACCTTTTTTCCAACACTCTGCATCCCCCCGCCCCGCTCACCATGTGCATGTAAATCTCCAAAGGGAAACACTGCATCATGGGTTTTGACCAGCAAGGTAATCCCGGGCAGTACGTTATAGCAACACCTGCAGCCCAGATTATGATTATTGTGGCTTCCACCACCCCCAGGACCCCCCCACGGCCATGAGCTAATAAGCCACAACGCAGACGATTTACAGCACCCCGCAGGCTTTTGGGTCAGGAGGTGATGAGAAATGGGTCACCCAGTGTGATTCTGGGGGAGCGGGGAAGGCGATGTGGTGTGTGCATCATGTCCAAACATAACCCGACTCTGCACTAACCCCTGTCCCTAGGAACCTCATCACGCGTCTGTTCAACCACACGGAAAAGACAAAAACTAAGGCAGCCTCCTGATTCTTTCCAGAGCTATTTCTCTTCCCTGAGATAGCAAGTGTGACACGGACATAGATGCCACAAAAAAGCCGCCTGACCCCAGCTCTCTCTGTTAACGCCTGTCCTAGTCTGACCAAGCTTTGTCTTGAGGTGGATGTTGGGAAAAACACCATCCAGAGGCTCATTTGCTCCCTCTCTTTATGAGCAAATCCAAAGAGAATCCCAGCTCTTCCCAAAGGAAAAAGCAAGCTTGCACTGAAAGGGTTTCTGCAGGACCTACCTTGTAAATGAAATGAGATTAAACACAAAGTTTTTGCCTTTTTTTTTCTCAAGTGAAAGAAAGTGTGTGACAAGGAACCAGGAGTCTGTCTGCCATGGAATATTCCTGCAGTACTTGAGGCTGTGGTTTATTTTACTAGTGGTGACTAGTTCAAGCCACGTTTAGTCAATAAATATGAGATATGAGGTCACTCCGCCATTGAGCTGTTACCCTGTCTACATATTTCACAGCTGGGCAGTAACCTTTTAACTAGCGTCTACCTCGGTGGGGAGCCTCCATAAAAAAAGAGCCAGGATCCCTTGGTCGTGGTGGGGGATCAAGGCACAGGAGCACCAGGGAGATCCCTGAGCAGGAGAACGGGAACGCCCAGGGCTGCGCTTTGCCTTTTCTTGCCCTGGTTCACGCGGATGCGGAGCCCGGCCGAGCGCAGGGACCTCCGCACCAGCCCCGCATCTCCACACGGACAGGAGGTGACTCACCAGGACATCCCATACGCTGAGTTTTACAGTGGGGTTCTCCACCTTTCCCATGGAAATAGGCCAAAAGACAAATTTCCTCCTGTTTCTAGCTTTACAGAACAAACCTGTGCAAATCGAACAATTCCAAGGGGTTAGTTTCTCCTTTTATCCATGTCTTCTAGGATTTAACAGAAATTCAACTTCCTTAAAAGGTTAATTCTCCTTTTTCCGAGTCCCTAGCTCCTCCTCACAGCCTTTGCTTTGGGATGAGGACATTTCCCTGGTTTCTGAGCTGATAACTCAGCGCTAAAGTCTGGTTCAGATAGAGCATCCCCCAGCCCAACATTAAACCTTCACACCAGTGCATGTCGCAACCAGAGCAACCTTTCTGTGATGCTCCCAAGCACAGCGAGGAAGAAAAGCTGTATCCCCAGCCCTGATTTGAAACCTCCAGGGTTTCAAGTAAGGGGATCTGCTGTAATCCTGCTTTGTGCCCACACTGCTCCATCGCTGGCGCGGTCCTGCCGAGGGCTCAGCGATCCACGAGAAAGCAGCGTGAGAAGGGACCCGAGCCAAGTCCCCTGTCCTGGCTCCCGTGATGTATTTAGGTGTCCAACAAATGAGATGCAGGAGTGGAGGTGGCGAGAAGCAGGCAGGGAAGAGAAAGCAAACCTGTGGGTAAAGAGACCAGCCATGGAGCAGCCGTGGAGCTGCGTTGCTTCACACCAGCTCTGCCCATCACGTTGGTGGACACACGCTGGAGATGAACAGAGACCCGGGAGCTCAGCCGGCCTCATCCTTCCTTGTAACACCCCCCATACCCGCAGCGCAACCACCGGCAGCAAACCCAGAGGAGTGGGGAAATGTGCTTGTGCTGCAGAGCAAGGGGTTAAGAAGTCCCCTCCCAGCATCGCACACGGGCTGGGAGAGAGGAGCCAGGACAGCAGCGGCTCCGCACGCCGGGACTCCAGGAGGCTCCGCTGGGGCCTCCAAAATCAGAACCTCTTCTGCCAGCTGCCTTTTATAGGGCTATAAAACCACGAGCCTGTCAGGTGCTGGCCGGCACCAGCCCGTGCCGCCTTCATCCCCACCTCCCTGCTCCCTCCATCACCTCCAAAACCGCCACCCCTCAGGTGAACAAGTGCCCATGGGCAGACGGAGCTGCAGCAGCACCAGCTCAGATGGACGTGCCAAAGCAAAACAGGGTCCAAGCAATGGGATGAAATGCCCTTCATTTGCAGCCTCCCCGTCCTGATGAGGCTCAGCGGCATGAACACCCCCTGCACCATCGGCACGGGGCTGCAATGGGACCCCCCTCCAACCCCCAACACCCCCGGGACCAGCCCGTTGTGCCACACGCTATTATCAGACGCCACTAATAACGTGTACACTTGTAATGCTGGGCCCAGCGACAAGAATAACACGAAATAACACTGCACCCACCCACTGAGAACACCGAGTGTGTCACACTCCTCTGTGTCATGTGTTTAAAAATACCTCTACTGACTGCCTTTTTTATACACACCCCCCCCCCTCTTTTCTTTTCAGGTTTATTTATATTTTTTAAACGCCTAACTTGGCCAGGTGGAAAAAGCTTGCATCAGAGCCGAAGCAGAGGATGGTGACGGGTGTCTGCTTGTTTTACGTTAAATAGGAGGGGAAGGGGGGGGAAAGTTTGCAATTACATGTTCTTTGCAGAGAGGTGTGGCCGTTGGCACCGAGAGAGGTTCCAGCCTAAACCACACGGACAGATGCTCGGGGAGGCGGCTCTGGCCATGGCAAAACACAACCGGGGCAGACGCCAGCTGGGGTGTGATGGGAGCCAGGGGAGCAGCTCATCGAACGGCTGAGGACTGAACCAGCAGCAGGTCCCAGCGCAGGGAGAAGCTGCACGAGCCCCCACTCACCCAGCACACCAAGGTCCGGCCCTGTCGCTGGCTGCAATCTCTCTCTTTTTCTCTGCGCACCCCCCCAAAAAAAATAGCAGAGGTTGTATTTACATCATCAATACACATAGTTAGCTTTCAATCCAAAGCATCCACAAATGGACACATCTGGGAGCAAGGCATGTTTGGAGAACAGACAAAAGCAAGTAAGTCAAATAACGGGTCAAATCGCAGGCGCATGGGGAATTTTGCCGCTTTAAGGCAAGGCTGAAGGAACTGGCAGGGTGGGAAACAATGGAGAGAGAAGAAACAAAACAAAACATATTTTTTTTGGTAAAATAAATGCTGAATCTCTCTGTGTTACCCTTGGCTGGCCTACCAGCCTTGCCAAAACGACTTTACATTAAACTGAGGACAGCTGCACTTTTAACAGGTACGTGTTCCACTGAAAACCCGCATCACACGGCGGGACGTGCTGAGCCGGGGGAGGCACCCCCGGAAACCATGGCCAGAAAACTCATCCCGAACCCCCCGGGGCTGCAGCAACACTCCCATCCCAAACCTGACACATCCCATCACCCGCAGCACTCGCATCCCAAACCTGACACCACTGCCCAGCACAACGAGCCGTAAAACATCGAGAGCCGGCCAGTGCTGTTCCTGTCATCTCTTCAGCCTCATTTAATCGTGCAGAAAAATCGGGTTTGAGCTATTTTTGATTCTTTTTCCAGGATGGGAAAAGGA
The DNA here is from genome assembly GCA_013399365.1 of Pampusana beccarii. Taxonomy (NCBI): domain Eukaryota; kingdom Metazoa; phylum Chordata; class Aves; order Columbiformes; family Columbidae; genus Pampusana; species Pampusana beccarii. The sequence continues at coordinate 163,268 of VWYH01010300.1, forward strand.
TAAAAAACAATGCAACGGGAGGGCCTGAGTTTAAAAACTCTCCTCTTAATTTTTTTCCTCCTTCTTGCTTTCTTCCGCGCTAGGAGGCTGAGACACCAAATCCAATTGCTGGCCTAACGCAGGGCTGTTGCGGGGTTTGAAAAAAGCAATTGAGCGGTGTCTACAATGGCCATGCTGTGGCTTTCGGGAGGCTCGGCTGCCGAGCTAATTTGGTGCAGTTTCCTGTTTTTCCGCAGCAGATAGAAGGAAAGAAGGGAGATGCAGCAAATCTGAGCTGCTCAAGCTCAGCTCTTGTGCTCCTGGGCTGCAAAGCTCAGCTCAGCATGCTCAGAGCTCCAGCTCAAGCCTGTGGTTAACACCAAGCCCAAAGCGGCCTGTCTGCTGCAAGGCAGCAGATACACAAAGTACCAGCTGGCTCTGGCAGTTGAAAGCCAAGGGACGGGGTTCGATTCGGTTGCTTGGCAGCAGTTTGGTTTTGCAGCACGGACACGGCTGCTCAGGCAGCTCGGAGCTTGCGCCAGGCCCTTCCAGCTCGGCACGGCCATCGGTGACGTCCCTTGGGCTCAGAAACCACCCAGCCTGCAAGGCTTAAACCTGACACCTGAGCATTAACTTCATCATTATCCTCCAAACACAATCACAGCAAATCTTAACTCCTCAAAATCTCTGCAAAACACACCCTAAACCAAGAATGTATATACACATGTATGTGTACACACTGCGTACATGCACACTGCATGTATATTCTTAATAGGATTATATATGTAACATAGACATATGTTGAATGCACTGTAAGGACAGCAATTTCCACAGCACTATTCTATTCTAAGGAGCCAACTACTTGACAGCAACACTCCAAAGATTGGTGCCCAGCTCCTCAGGCATCGCAGGCTCATACCAGACTTGGTGACAGTAATTCTTCATGCTGTATTAACACAGGGGCTGCTCATAGTGGCCCCTAAAAATCTCCAGATCAAGGAAATGCCACTTATAAACAAACTTCCTTGGGGCAGCTTGCCTAAAGGGGCCCCGCTCCAATACCGGCCCCCTCCCTTCACCCAGCACATCTGTGCAAATAAACACGAGGCACTTCCAGCAGCAGCGATTGGGCCGTGCATGTCACAGCCCCTCGTCCCAACATCTGCTGTCCCTAATGGGAACGGCAAAGCGCAGCACGCGCCATGGAGGGATCTTAGAAACGCATTTGATCGTGTGCACCGGGGAAGGATTCCACCGTGGCCAGTTGGTCCCATGGCCAGCACAACATCCACCGTCCCAAGATTGTGTGACACTGTGACCAGAGACTTCAAAAAAAGGGCAGGACTGTTGTCTAATTGGGTTTCTGGTCTCAATTAGGGCAGAAGGGAAACCAAATGCAAAGCTGACATGGAAAGCCTCAGACATCTGTAACAACAAGTGGCTAATTTACAACGTACCCAGCGAGGAACACGCAGGCAGCACACAGACGTGATCAGGGACTCACCTGCTCCTCAATGAGCCCACGGATTCTCCGGAGCAGCAGGGACTGAACATCACCAAATGTCACCTCCCTTCCCAGGAGCATCGCGGTGACGGGGATGGTGGGTCCGGCAGTTTGATCTCGGACTCCTTCCCCCATCCAGACACAGGATCGGCTGCGGGAGACGAGCGGGATGGAAGGGGCAGCACCCCTGCAGCTCCTCTGAGAAACCTCAGGAAACTCCAATCGGTTTCACCTTGAAATCAAGCAGAGATTAGGGCCTAACAAGCAGCTAAAGCGAAGTAATGGCCTGGGCCACGTGTTGCAGATCAGCTGCCATGTGATGCTCATTACTGCGGCCCAAAGGTTACAACGGCTGCTCAAGCATTTCCACATGGGCTCCGAGAGCCGGCCCTGGCAGCACCAAAAAACAAACGGGTCGGTACAAGAGCCGATGGCCAGCGCTCCTGCTGTGCCGCAAAGCCCAGGCAGCCCCTGCAACCAGTGTGGCTACTGGTGCGGCCGTGCCAGGCTGTGCCCCCAGCACCGCCCATCAGAGGACACCAGAGGTATTTAAGCTAAAGGCTCATCGTGCTCCTGGGGATCGCTGAGCCAAAGCAGCGCTGGCAGCGACCCCAGCTGCTGCGTGCACAGGAAATGTGTCCCTGTCCCTCCTCCCTCCCAGCGCAGGGGACAGGAGGAGATGGCACTGGAACATGTCCCCGATCACCCAGTTCGCCGGCACTGGGCTCTACCGACCGAACCACGGGTGGTGGCATCAGCACCTCTTGCACGAGACAGCACGCACTGAGCCGAGAGGCAAGGGGCTTCCTGACAGCTGTAAAATCCCGCAACAACCCGCGGATTCCAAAACCCGTCCGTGCTCCTGGGAAATAAACCCAGGAACAGCCACTTGTCCTTCCCACGGAAAGAGGCTCCCAGAGCCCGGTGCTGATATAAAACTTCGGTCACAGAACCATAGAACAGTTTGGGTTGGAAGGGACCCTCAAAGGTCATCTAGGCCGACTCCCAGTAATGCAGTAACCCCAGTGGCTCCGCGTAACCCGCCTCCTACCACGGCGTCACAAGACTGAGGGTCGTGCTCCCAGGGAGGGAGCAGAAATTAAAGTTTGGGGTGAAACTCCTCCGTCACACTGCATACCGTGCTGATGCAATGGAAAAATGCATTATGCATATTTTTTCTGCCCCAAGAAAAGGCCTGTTTCTCTCTGACCCATGCACCCTCGGAGCCGGGGTGCGCGGGCTGCATGCCGGCTTATTTATGACACGGGTTATAACGATGGGCTGCAGCCACCGAGGAACTCCCAGCAATTTCCACCCTCCGTAGACACAGGTTTTCAACGCTGGCTATTTTTGCTGCCCACAAGTATTTTCATTCAGCTGTTTCAAAATCGGGGCTGTAAACGCAGCGGGCTGGATGCTGAGTGGGCGCGAGCGGCTGTCGCTCCACCGCAGTCCAAGGGAGACGCTGCCGTTCTCACCCACACGGCGCGAGATTATTGCTTGGCCCCTTTCCAGAGGGGCTTCCAACCTGGTTTTGCCTTTCTGCTGAGCAATCTGGAATTGGACTTTCCTCCGCTGTGCGCTTTCCTCGGCAGCAGACGTGGGGACGGAGGGCTCAGCACAACGGTCCTGATGCTGCTGCTCCGCCGGGGCTGGCAGCAAGCCTCGGGTTTTGGAGCGCACCAGCATTAAGGACTGAGAAATGAACCCCCAGCGGTCACCAGCTCTTTCCTATATCGAGGCAAAAAATGAAACAGGATCTCACGGAGATGGCACAAATAGCAAACAGAGTGGAAAGAACAAACACTTAAGAGAAAAAATAAAACAAACCACAAGGGCTGCGAGCAAAGTGGCTGTAGAAAATGGATGCAGCTTAAGTGTGTGATTCAGAGAGCCCTGTCTGAGTGTCAGAGGTTCAATACTATTGCCTCCAATTTAAATCATTTTTAAAAGAAGTGCAAAAGAAAGGTGATGAAAGGGCCCTAACGTTGTTCCCCGGTTGGAAAAACACAGCCCACTTGTGCACTGTGGTAAAGTTTTGCATTTTGGCTAGACACCGCGTGCAGGGCTGTGCTGGAGCCTCCGCTTATTTTTAAAATTTGAAGGCACCGGTGATCCATGGAGGGAGAAAACGCTTTTTCCTTTGAGGAAGATGCCGTTGGAGCAGCCGCTGCCGGGGATCATCGCACACACGCGTGTCCCGGTCCAACAACCGCGGGTGAACACCAGAGCTGGGACGGGCGGCTCCTCCTGCTCGCTGGCTGAGGCCAGCCATACACCATGGGATGGCTGGGGTCCAAGGGACCTCCAAAGACCACCCAGTCCAACCCCTGCCCTGAGCAGGGACATCTCCCACCAGACCAGGATGCTCAAGGCCCCATCCAACCTGACCTTGACCACTTCCAACAATGGGGCATCCACCACTTCTCTGGGCAACCCGTTCCAGTGTCTCACCATTTCATTATATCCCATCTAAATCAAACCATAACCATAACCAGGCTTCTCTCTCCACTCTTGCTTTGGAGAGGCGCTCGAGGACATCACAACTGTTCACAAGATCTCATGACAGTGTGGTCGGGGGGGTGAAGCTGGGGGGACCTTGCAGGACCTGGGGTCACCTCTCAGGACCTGGGGTCACCTCACAGGTCCCACATCCAGCCCCCATAGCCCCCGTCCACCAGACAGCGATGCAGAACCCATCGCCCCCCAAAGAGGATGGAAAAACTGGGCACAGGCACCTACACACAACAGCAGGGGGCTGGAAACAGCCACTTCACTGGTGAAAACTGCTTTGCACCCACAACAAAAAATAATTAAAAAAAAAAGCGAGGAGAGGAAACAACTTTTTGTTTTTCTAAATCACTCATGCACTAAGAGATTTCATGCAGCAAGCTGGGCTGGACAACCTCACCTGAGAGCGGGTCCCTCCTGTCCCTCTATGGAATCTCAGGTTTTCAGCTCAGCCTGAGTTATTATCACCATCCATCTCCTTTGTAACCCAGACCAGAGGCTTTCGCTGCGGTACCAAAACAATAACTTCTGGCTAAACCTGCCAAAAAACTCCTGCGTCGATGTTCTCTCTGTATTTTAAAGAAGGAGAGAAATGCACAATAAACACCTTTTCATTACAGCAACTCTGTGGATTTGGGGTGTCCATGTGTGTGCATAGGCTTGTACTGAAAGATAAGTTTAACAATTGTGTGATTTCTTCCTTTTTTTTTTAACTCCCCTCCTGCTTGTGCAGTGAGTTACTAATATCCTGATTGGAACCAGATTTGCATGAATTAGAAGTCGAAATTGGAGCAGCAACTGCTGTGCAGAGGATGTAAAGGGAATAAAATGAATGGGGTATTAACCTTCAACCACTGAATATTAATCAGCGTTTCACAAAAAAGAAAATACAGAGGCTGCCACACTAAATATTTTTAGCATTTATTGACGGGCTTGATTTCCTCTCTCTTTTAGACCTTTTGCTTCCAATCATGGACCATAAAAAATCACACAGAAGATGGGGAGGGCTAAAGAGGGGGAGGGCGTGAAAAAAAACAATATATCATCCATCTTCTTAAATGCTGGATGATATTTGTGCGTTATGCAACACAGAAACCCATCTAACAAACAGAGAACCTTATCCCACAACTGATGGGTTCAAAGGCTCATTTCTCCAAGTCCCAAACCAAACAGAAATCTACCCTGAAGTACAGCGAAGCCTTCGGAAATGAATGCACGATAAAGAAATAAACTTCTTCAAAGCTAAACTTCCCGTGTGCTGAAAGGTAAAATGCAGCTGAAAATCAGCCTAATAAAAGAATCGGCTCGTTAAATGAAGATTTTTTTTTTTTTCCCAGTGTGCTCCAGTGCAGTTCATAAAGGAGCTTCATGGAAAATAAAATACAAAATCTTACCGAAATGGCCCTGAGACGGTGACACCCCCATGGCAGCGGTGCCGCGTCCCCCCAGCTCGGCTCACGGGTAATGGCTAAACTGGGGTTTTCAGTGGAGTCAGCAGCAATGGCCATGGGGGCTATGGGGAGCGCAGGGGGTGCAAGGGGAGGTCGGGGTGGCTGCAGCCCCTTTTACCCCCCAGGTAAAACAGCTGCCACCCAAACCCCATCAAATCCTATCGACCAAACCGCGCCATCCCAGCGGCTCCTCACAAACACCTAAAATAACAAAAAACACGCACAAGTGGAAAACTACAGAGCCTCTTCTTTTGCCATTACCCCCCTGCAAAATTTGGCACGAGCGGATTTTGAAGCCAGATGTCCCTTGAAATGTCTTTTCAGCAGAGACAATTCCCTCCCTTTCAAACACTGCTGCCCTTCTCCTCAATGCACCTTTGCAAAACAGAATTCATTTGTTTTCATTAACTTCTTATCAAGTTACCTGGATTTGTTTCAATACTCAGAATGTATTAGAGAAAGGGAGAGAGAGAGAGAGAGAGAAAACAGTGGTAGGTTTTCAGGAAATAGCAAGTTCTTTTTCACCGAGATAGAAATCATTTGGCAAGGCCCGGTGAAATACTTCTAGGTTCCAGAAGAAAGCAAGGGGGGGGAAAGCAAGCAAGGAAAGGGAAGATGCTAATGAACTGCAGAGGAGAGAAAAATAAAGTTTAAAAGAAAATGAAAACAAAAGAAAAACAATGAAACTCAATGTTGGTCAGACATCCGCACCCAGCTGATCCGCAGAGGGAAACGGCAGCTCGTCCAAGTCACCAGATAAGGACCAGCCCTCCTTTCTCGGGGAACACTTAAGGATAGGTGGCGTTAAAGTCCCAGAAATAATCGGCATTTAGGCCCTTTTTGCCAATAAAACCCTAGGCACCAAGTCAGCAGAAATGTTAGAGGCGTGATTCCCTTCTGCCTCGGTCAGCCGAGAGCCCAGCAGGTACCCGTGTCGGTGCAAACAGCGATAAACCCGCCTACCTTCAGCACACACCTACGTGCTTTCTTTTTAAATGGCAATAAGTCTGTTGAAGCGGTGCTAGACTCCATCTGGTGCTTTAACATCTATATTATACCATAAAAACACTGGGTTTGCTTTAATTCCTGTCCTGCCGCTGAGCGTTAGGCCAACACAACGCAGAATCGGGTCCGACTTAGGCGGGGATCAGCTGCTGCCAGTCCCGCAGGACAGACCCAAGAGGGTAAAAACCTGGAACTGGGTAAAACCCCAAGTGTTTTCCAGGAGGCCAGAACAGCCCAGCAGCTCCTCGCCCCCAGCCCCCCCAGGAACGGCTCAGGAACCACCTCACACGTGCACACACCTGGGCCGGTGCCTCGTTTCCAGCTCTAAGCACACCTAAGTAGCAAAGCTGAGTTAACTCCATATTCTCAGGCCTCTGGTGCTCACTCGGCTTCTTTCCTGGGGAAAAAAGGGGGATTTTTTTTTTTTTTATTATTTTTTTTCCTTTCTTCGCATGTGCTCAGAAACAAGGCTGCATTCTAATTAGTTTGCATTTACAGCCTGCAGAATGGAAACGCGATCCCTCCTCTAACCTTTATCATCTGTTTCTTATCTTCAGAGCCGCATGGTCCCCTTAACTCTTGGTGCACAAGGAGGCACTGAAAGCCCTTCTGCCCCGAGGAGAGACGCGGTGGGACGGGAGACGCGTGTCGGGGGGCGACGGGGACACGGCTCTCCCCTCCCATCCCCATTTCTAATGGCACATCGTCCTTGGGACGTGTACGGGAAGATGCTGCTGTGTTAACATGGGATGCACTGTGATACCACCAAAGGTACAACAGCACCTCGTGCTCACCCTCTCTCAGCATCCCTCTATACCAACCACGTGTATATATATATATATTTATATATATATAAATACCTGCGGTGGCAGGACAGGGCGATGTGCCTCGGGGGAGGTTTCCGGATGGCAGAGCGGTGAACACAAGGCAGCTGTTGACACCATCTATCAGACATGCTTTGAATTGATCTCCGCTCTGCCCAGACCTTTGCACCAGGAAAATGCAGCAGGAAAATGCAAATACGCCCGGTCCCCTCGCTCTGCAGCTGCTAATGCCGCTCCAGTGCAGTTTAGCGAGTGATGAGCATCTCCGCAGAGCTAAAAGTTAAATCACTTGTTTAGATCTTAAATAAGCCATACGCCCAGAATAGAACATCTTTCTGCAGCATCTTCGGTCAGACGTTTGTATATATAGCCCCTTGGAGCCGCACGATAATTGTAGGTTGCTATAAAAAAGTTTTTTTCCCCTTGCACGTTTTAAATCTGTCAGTTTGGATTTCCATCACAGGCTCCTAATGCGAAATGTCCTGGGGACTCCCTCTGCGTGGAGCGGGGCTCATCCCCAGCCGTTCCTCCTGCCTTTGGGAGGGGAGGGGAGGAACCTCCTTTGTAGTCCTGGCGCTGATTCATGTCCTGGTCCTTCCTGTCCCCTCCCCAGGAGGGGTTTCCCGGGCTGACCTGACCCCCTCTCCCCTCCACACACCGGGAAGACCGAGTGACCTCCCCACATCCCGGGTCAAGGGGGAAAACCAGAGGAAAGCCTTCCCGCCTCCTGAGCCTTGGGCAGGGGGACCCGACCCGTCCAGATTCACACCAGAACCCGACTGGAGTCAAACGGATGGGAACACAACCTGTCGCAGCCTGACAAATACTCTGGTTTGGTTTGGGTTTTTTTTTATCCGGAAGGGATCTCTTAGGATCTTTTTCAGCACTAAGTTCCGGGGGTTCCATCAGCAATTATGGCAGCGAGACAAACAAAAGCCTCATTTGTTGGCATCTCTGAATCTCCGCGCTGCATCTCGCTTTGATAACAGAAGAGTGCCAGCTGGATTATTTTTTTTTTTCCTACTGTTTCTCTTTCTTCTTCTTCTTTTTTTTTCCTTTTTAAACAGTTTGTATTGCTTTCTAACCGTTATGCCATGCACGTGGTTCAGCCTTTTACAAAAGCAAAACACAACAAAAAATCCCTAGGTGTGAGAAGATTAAAGATTTTGAGATCTGGACATTCTCAAATCAGAAACACATGTTTAAAATAAACCGGGCTGGCAGACAGCCACTGCTTTTAAAAGCCAAAGAGCCGCCGCATTAAAAGGATCACCCGAAAGCCTGAAGAGAACAAGAGCATCAGCGGTTCCCTCCGCCTGCCGGGGCCGGGACGAGTCCCGAGGGTTTTATTGTGCATCTCCATGGTCTGTGCTCTCTTTCCTACCCACACGAATGTCACAATCATTTTTCGACCACCCTTTGTGATTTCTGCGCACACACCCTGTCCATCCATCCCTGAAACTTCGGCACACTCAGTCTCCTCTGAGAAGACCTCAAAGCCCAACCTCTTCCCTGCGTGGCCCAAATCAGCTCCCACCAAGATCTTGAGGAGAAACGGTGAGGAGCAAAAGCTCCAAAAGCCCCGGTCTCACCCAAATTCATCAGGCAAACCAGAGAATGACTCTGGGAATGCCCAGAGCCCTCTCTGCTCCCGTGAACAAAGAGCACGTCCCTGCAGGGACATCAGGAAGAAGCAGCCGCAGCTGAAGAGCATCGCTGGGTCCAGGTCTGTGGCTCAGCCGGGGAGGAGATGGCTCAATGTGCCTCTTCCAGCCCTGCCCAGCTGCTTTCTGCCTGTGACATCCCAGCTGTGCATCAGCTCACCTCCCAGCCCTGACCCAGACCTGAAAAACATCCATGCCAACCAAAAAAGACCCTGATTTAGGTCAAGATATGCATCATCTAACAAGTGGCAACTGTACAGCGCCAGGGACCCTGAGCTACCCTGAATTTTGCTGGTATGAGCGCTGAGCAGCACCTAGCGCGGCGCCAACGCCTGCCCGAGAAGGTCCGTCAGCTGCAGTCTGCTGGGGCCTCCAAAACAACCAAGTTTCCTCCTACAAGACCGGGTAGATGCATTTCCAACCAACAAGAGGACGCGCCAGAAAGAGCACCACGCACCTTGCTCAGCACCACCCCATTTGCTTCCTCCTGACATTCTCCCAGTCGAGGGAGCAGAACATCCAGAGCAGGACTCTGGGCTTTGGAGACCCAATTGTGGAAGAGAAAAAAAAGAATGAACATAATTACCTCGCCATGATGTTCAGAACCTGCTTTGCATGGAATAATATTCTTAATTCTCCGGTTGTTTATAGGGTCTTTAACTCTTCCTTTTTTATAGGTGGGGGGGGGTCTGAAATCTATTTTATTAGGGGAAAAAGATTTGAGTGTATTATGCAAAGTGCCAGTAGCCATGGTAACCTCGGATTTTTCCATCTTCATTACAAGTTCAAGTAAAACCTTCATATAAAATCTAAATGAAAGGGTACATTATAAGTCCATTTTGAAATGTTTGCCTGGAAGTAAAACTTTGGACTGCATCCTTTTTTCTCCGCTGAACATTCTGGTTCTATGCGGAACACATTTTTCAAGTCAGATTTTTGTTTTCTTTCAAATTTTATTCCGTTTGCTCATACAGGGTGGGTCGTCTAGTGGTTAGAGCAAGGCAGCAAGGCAACTGGTTTCCAGTCTCAGTCTGTTCCTGATCGGTCAGGGAGTGTTCCCAGTTCTATCCAGGTGACTTGGGCAAATGCTGTCAGCTATAAAATCCTTTTTTTATTCCCTTCCTTCCTTACCAGTACAACTGTGATGATAATTACTGACCTGAGGTTTCACCAGGATTCACTCATTAGTATTGACCAAGAAGTCGCTCCCCACAAGAGCAGCTCATCTCTTCCACTGCCTTTTCTCCTGGGTCTGGAAGCCAGGCTGAAAGGTTAAGGAGAAGTAGCAATTAGAAGATGGCATAATTGTCTGTTTCATTTTCAAATACTTCATTGGGAAATATGAAATTAGACGGCCTGGTGCAGATACAGACACAATGTTCCAGGAGATACTCAACATACTTAGACAACCCTTTGGCGCCACTTGAGCAGATTAATTCTTACACTTGTGTCATCTTTAAGTGCTCTGGTTTCATCCGATCTCTGGAGGAGGCAAATGCTGCGGCCACCTTTCATTTCTGGGCCAGAAAAGCCATGATCGTGGTGAGGACTTCTATCTCCACCGGTCCCCTCCAGCACACAGAGCCCAGCAGCTTCTCTACGGCTCAATCAGAAGGAGAAGCCTCCTCTCCAGCCCTGTCCAGCCCGTGCAATGCGGTCCAGCCCTGGGGAGCATTCGGGACTTTGGTTTTCCCTGGGAAACATCACAGAATCACAGAATGTTAGGGATTGGAAGGGACCTCAAAAGATCATCTAGTCCAATCCCCCTGCCGAAGCAGGACACCTAGGTGAGGTTACAACATCTCGAGACCTTGTCCGCAGCCTGTTCTCAAAGCTACAGAAAGACACGGGCTGATGCACTGTAGGGGAGCAGAATTCGTAGGAAAGCCCTGTGCCAATCTCCTTGTATTTCAGCCCATGGGTGGGTGTCATAGAATCTTTTTGGTTGGAAGAGACCCTCAAGATCGAGTCCAACCATTAACCCAGCCCCGGCACTAACCCGTGTCCTCAAGAGCCACCAATGGCCAGAGCTGCTTTGGGCTCAAGCCCAGCGCGTTTTGTCTGCGTGTGGGTCAAACTGGCATTTCAGGGCTTCACCCTGGCTCCGGGCTGGCTGCAAACGCTGCCACGCGACTCCCACCCACTCACCCAAAACCCAGCGGTTCTCTTCTCCAAGGGGGTTGTACCACAGCAGCGGTCCCCGCATTACACAGGGTGCAGCATCTGCTCAGGGTGGGGCTGCTCCCCCAAAGGACCACCCTGTGTGGTCCAGAGGGGCCGGAGATTGTGTCCCAGCGTGGTGGCGGGTGCCGGCGGCCCAGGCAGGACGAGGAGGGGACACGACCCACTGCCTGCCAGCACAGGCACCCCTGGACACCCCCGCCGGGCAGGGCCGGGGCACAGCCCAGCCTTTGGAGCCATTCATCCTTCCTAATGACGCTGGAAAACATTTTCCAACATCTGCCATGAGGCTGAAAGGAGACCCTGCTGCTGTTGAAGCTGATTTCCCTTCTGCTCCTTTACAGTTAAAACTACAACCTGCCGCCTCCTGCCCCGGCGCTCGGGGGGGGAGGAGGGGGGTTAGAAACGGCACGGGGGCTTTTTTCTTTTTTTTTCGATACATCCTTCCTTCCGCTCTTCGCAATCAATTAGTGGGCAAAGACTTCCGAAAAGCTCTTTCCTCCCTAACCTTTCGCAGCCTGTTGCGATAATGACTCTGGAGAGCTCGACCTGGGCCTTTGCGTGGGGTTCGTTACCTTCCCGGGGCAGCGGAAGGCGACCTTCATCCCTCCCTCCTCTTCCTTTCCTACCCCTGCAGCTCGGATGCTCTCGGGGAGGAGGAGGAGGGGTTGGAGCTGCCTCCCTCTCAGTAGATTGAGTTTCTCTCCAGTGTCATTTTTGCAATCGAAAGTCAGAGGGTGGTTCTAGAGACAACATAGACCCTGGGAGGTGGAGGGGGCGGGGGGCTGCCCTTAAAAATGATGATTATAATTATGCACACCTTGAATCTAGACATCAAGAGACGGAGGGAAAAGGGGCTTTCTGGTTTTAATTTGACATTTCTTCCTCCCTCTCTCACAAGGCAAGCTGCCTTCCAGAAACCAAGCCCCAAGCTGCTGCAGCTTCTCCCCAAAACACACTTTACAACTGAAGCAGCTTCTTTGCCCGCAGTAGCGGCTTTTTTTTCGGTCCCTCCATGATGCAAACACACAGGTAGGATGTACGAGCAGAGGTTTTCCCTGGCACCTGCAGCCGCTTTCACAGCCCAGCTGCCTGGGCTCAGTGCATCATGGGCTTCCCAACAACCACCTTGTACAAAAGCATCGCTGCTCCATGGGGCAGCTTCGTGCTGGCTCCCACGCAGGGCAAAGGACGGGGAAAAATAAAATAAAATCATTTTTTGAAGTAACCACCAAACTCAGGGGATGCGGGAGACGTTTTTCTCCCCGAGCATCACCTGGACCAGCAGCCACGTGTGCTCCAGCTCCTCCGTGTCTCAGCATCGCCCCGTTTGCTGCCCACTGCAAAGATGCTGCACGGAATTAGGGAATGGAAACCATCACATCCCGACCCAGCTGAGAGCGACTGGAACCGCTTCAAGGCGAGGAGCTTATTGCTGAGTTATAAAGCTCTCCCATCCTCCACAGGAGCCTTTCATAGGGCCAGCTAGAGACATAATAACTCAGACCCATGTGGTGAGAGGGAGAGAATACAGTCTCTCCACGTAACAAACATTTGCTTCTTTCGCTATTGTTCCAGCCGTAAAACGGATCTATTAAAAAAACCCAGAATTTTATTTCATTTGAATTAAATGCGAACGTGCTCCCCAGAGCGTTGCTTAATATTTAAACTACAAAGTCCCAGCTGAGTGTGTGCGGCACAGAAGGCCGGGCTCTCAATGGCTAAAACAGCCTGGCTTCGTTGGCACCAATGGATTAGCATTGACTGATGTTAAGATTGGGCATATGGTGGGTATGTGCAGGCCACATTTTAAATCACAGCTAGCCGTTAATAAGCCCACGACAGATCCATGCAGGGTCATGGATCCATCTGAGACTGAGATAAGAGCTACTGCTCAGGAAAAGTTCATCATCTTAGGACAAGGAGTCCATCACTACATGGCCGTTTAGGATCATCACTTTTCTGCTACATCTCCCATGAAATCTCATCTCTGGCCACTAAGAAGCAGAAGAGAAAGTCAAGAGACAAGCAGAGGACACGGTTCCTACTGCTTGGCCCCCTCCTTCGCCCAAAATCTAATAAAGATGATTAAATTACATGTCTTTTCCTCCCACTGAAATCACCGCACGCTGCTGGAATATTAGAGCTCAGGAAATCAGGCACGACAACTTCCCTCGTGAAACTTAAGAAGGCAGAGCAGGGGTCTGGAGCGACCGGCCTGGGAGACTGGGGCTGCTCTAATTAAGAAATCACCCCGCTGAGCAGAACCTAATCTAAATAAAATAGAAAAAGGGACTTGGTTCAAAACGCTGCCTCGCGCTCGCCCCCTTCCCCCCCGTAAGGAACCCATCCAAGTCACAGGGAGTTTTTCTCTCCTGCTCGTTCTTGGAGGGCGAGGAAGGCGCACACAGAGCCCTGTGTGTGCCGGGGGTGGCCACCTTCCAAAGGAAAAATACACCGGCCATGTATGGCAAAACGCTGCGATCTTTTTTTTTTATTGGTGATTTTTTTTTTTAAATGATACTTGGCCTGCTGTTTGCTAAGGAGGGGAAAAAAAACCCAACAACTCTGATGATGACATCGTTGGTATGGCTGGTGAAAACTGGTTTGGGACAGAAAACTGGAGGTTAGATTACACTTCCCCCTCCCCTGAAAAAGCTTCTGCCTTTCGTGGAAAAACGTTGAGAAAATGAATACTAAAACTAAGAAAACATTTTTTTTTTTTTTTACTATAGAACTTAAAAACAAAACGTTTAAGCCAAAAATCTCAGCTGATTTGATCATTCACCACCTCTCCTCAGATAATTTGCTTACGTTCCCGTTCACCCCAACGGATCAGATTCCCCGGATGGAAAAACTCCGCCCTGAAGCAGCATCCCCACGTCCCGTGTGCCGGGAGCTAACCCACCTCGTTTTGGAGACAACCCACCATGCCCCACGGCCACTCCGTCCATCGCCTCCTCGCATTCACCCATTTCACGAACATGAAGCCACCATGCGAATTGCTGTTTAAAAGCTCAGGCACGGAAAGATTTATAGCGATAAACAGAGCAGCACAGACATTCCCGTGTATGTTTCAAAAAAGCACTTACCTGCTTAAAAGGGAAAGTGCTGCTACTTGAAGGTTTCCTGGCCAGACCTGAAAAATAAATCAAACAAACAGTATTTGCATTTATTCATCATTCCCAGCAGGTTGTTGTTCTTGGTGCTTTTAACATCAGCAGAGCTGATCTGCCTCTTGCCAGCACGGACCGCGCTGGCTGAAGATGTTCTAAAGACATCAGGAACGCAAGGACACCAAAACCAAACAGCCCAAGTGTCTCTTGTGCAGGAAGGGACCAGCCGAATGACCACGTGGATTGAGAAACCTAAACTAGATGACACCTCCTTCCCTGCGTTGGATCAGCCTTAAAAAGGAAAGGGTGAATCTTTTGCTGTCTTCAGCTGCTTAATTTGAGGGTACAGAGAAGACAGAGCCAGGCTGCTCTTGCACAGGACAAGGGACAGTGGTCACAAGCAGGGATGTGGAGCAACAGGACAAACTGTCTTCACCGTCAGGGTGGTCAGACACCAGAGCAGGGACCCAGAGACCTTGTGGGACCTCCATCCTCGCAGATATTCAGACCCTGACAGGCCATGCCCCAAGCAACCCAGTGTGGGTGGCTCTGGTCGGACTGGAGCCCTGCAAGGGCTGAAATTATCCGTATTTCTGCATCTCTGCCCACCCTCCCCAGCGCTCCCAAGGGTCCTTCCAGCCAGCACTTGCTCCCAGACCCTCCCAGACTTGTTACTCTCGCAATTTCTTTCTGAACAGTAAAACCATTTCTCCATAACTCAGCTAAAGCATTAACGCTCCCATTTCAGTTTCTTTTATGATAACCCCGGGCTACTGCCAGCCAGGTTCCCCTCGCCACCCAGCCCACAGCACAGCAGCCCCGGCTCTCACTGCGCTGCCTGTTCTCCACTGGAAAGGAAAAAGTAAATAAATACGCTACAGCAGAACAACATCGGAGTTATTGGCCAACAGGAAATGGCAATGAGCCAGCACGAGCGCCCAGGTCCCGCTGCACCCACCCCACACACCAGACGTGGGTCCAACCTGCTTCAGCCGCAGAGCTGCTTCAGGTGCGAAGAGGACGAGCAGCGGGACAAACGGGATCTCCGCTGGTTTTCTCCATCGCTCTGGCTATAAAGGGGAAAAGCAGGGACCGGAGTGGAGCCCGGTGGGTTTTCTCCCTTCCGTGGTCTCTCCCATTTTCCACGGGGCTTTGCACAAGTCCCACAGCAGCTCCTCTGACTCGGCTTCTTCCCTGCAAAAGAGAAAAGAAGTTGGTATAACTTTACTGGGTGCTGTGAGAACGAAGCCCACTCGGAGCGCGCCAGGGGAGGGATGCCCACTGTCATATATGGGGAAAGATCAACTGCCCAGGTGTGCTCCGTGCGGGGAGCCCAGCCCTCCTCCCAGCTGCTCCTCCTCGGCCGGACACGCCGAGCGCTTGCGATGCACCACACTCGAGAAGTAGCACTGAACAGAGAACGCATTTCTGCCCTGGAGAGCGCATGGCCCGAGTCCATTCTAAGGATGGGGAGTGCGATGGCAGATCATTTCTCAGCTTAGTGCCGCGTGTGATGTTTTAGCAGACATGGTGTCAGAGGCATCCTTTGCATCTGCTCCGTTCTCGTTTTTTTAAATAAAACCAACAGGAGACTTTCCCCTAGCATGTAGCTGTTAGGGGAATAATAATTAAAATAAATATATTATGATAATATTATTCTTTTTTTGCTAAGCATTACTTTTTAACTGCACTACCCTGCAAGTATCTCCAGAGAAATTCCACCGTGCACCGAGAAGGATTTTTTTTTTTTTCCCTCCTGCTCTCAGCTCTTTCTTCTCTCCTTTGCTTTTCCTTTCTCTCCTTCTCCCTCTCTCGTCCCTTTTTCTGGTGGCTGGAACAATTTGGCTCTGTTCACCGCATTCCTGCGGGTCGGTGCTGGGGCTGCCCTGCCGGGCTCGCTTTGGGCACGGGGGCGGCACAAGCTTTGCATTCAGGCCGGGGAGGGCAGGAGAGCGAATCTAATGTACTGGGGGATGCTTGTGCCATCAACTTAATACCTGCGCAGGGAAAACAAAGGCGCTTTAGAGAAGCGACTGCAGTGCTGTGACCCTTCCCCCAGCCCAGAGGAACCTGAGAGATAACAAGGGCTGAAAGAAAAGGCACAAACATAATTAAAACTACCCGAGCAATTTCTGGAGGTATTACAGATGATGATAGCCCAGAGGATAATAGTATTCCTGGTATTACTAACATCCACTGGCACGAAGGGACAAGCGGTTTGTTTGAGTTTTTTTTAAGTCCTTCAGCATAATTATTTTGGAGGAGGAGGAAAAATTTCCTTTTTGGAAGGGAAAGTTGGGTGCAGCCAGAGCCGGCAGCAGCGCCAACCCCGGGTGCTTTCTGCACCCAGCGGTGGCGATGGGACGGGCACCCCTGGGGACACGGGGACCCCGTCCCCCTCCTCCAGCCCCATGGGCTCGGGGTGCCCGGGGGGCATCGAGACTCTTCCGTGCCAGCTCTGGAGTTCGAACCCGTCTGGCACAGCTCGCTCTGTCTCACGAGCGCGCTGAGCGAAACGCGCGGTTCGCCCTGCCGCCGCGGCTGGTTTCTTGCCCGCGGTGCTGCGGCTGCTGACGCAACCCGGCCGGGGCAGAGCGAGCTCAAACAAAGCCCAACAGGTGCAAGGGATTAAAGTCCCGGACGATCCTTTTGTTCACGTGAAACTATTTCAGGCTCTCGGTTAATGAAGTCCAGGATCAGGCTATTCACCTCTCTTAATCAGGCCAATTGATCCCCAAACCCGGGCTTGCAGCACGAGCGAGCGTCCCCTCCATCCCCGGCAGCACGTGCCGCAGGACGGGATGTCCCCAAGCACCGCGGCGCGGTGGCCGCGTGGGTGCCAGCCCGCTCCTTCCCTTGGCTTCAGATGCTTTTCCAGCCCCGTTCCCACCAGCATCACAGGCACAGAATCACAGAGTAATTTTGGTTGGAAGGGACCTTCCCAGCTCCCCCAGTGCCCCCCCTGCCATGACAGGGACATCTTCACCAGCTCAGGTGCTCAGAGCCCCGTCCAGCCTGGCCTGGGATGTCTCCAGGGGTGGTTCATCCACCACCGCTCCGGGCAACTTGTTCCAGCATTTTAGCACCCTCATTGTAAAAAATGTCTTCCTCATGTATAGCCCGAGCTAAATCCTGTTCTGCAAGGTTTAACTATTCACCAAAAGAAACACCATCAATTCCCCATCCAGCATTTTTGGCCCATCATACATGTTCAAACAAGCCAGGACCACGTGCCGCGATCAAGCAGACCTGAGCTCCCACAAGCTGGGAGCTGGACTCAAAGATCCTTATGGGTCCTACCCAATCTGAGATGTTCTGTGATTCTAATTTGGAGTTTTTCCCCATCAGTGCTGCCCATACTCCGCATCCCTTTGAGTCTGGATGTGCTGGTCCTGCGGTGCTGAGCAGCAGGTTGGGGAACCAGGTGGGAAAAGCACTAGCGAGATCTGGTAGAAAAGGGTCCCTGGGCTGGGCCAAATGGGATTTTTGGTCAGGGTGGCCCAAAGCCAAACAACCGCAACCCGTCAAGGTGAGAAATGGTGTCGGGAGCATCACGGAAGTGGAATTTTCCTGAGAAATCACAGAGATGTTTGCAAAGAGTTTTTCACCCCAGTTGGTTTCTAGATAGAGCCAAATTCCATCCTATCCCCATTGCATAATATAATTAATAGTAATACAAGCTCTGCCATTATGCAAGAAAACTGGGGGCATTTTCTGTTCCAGTTTCATCTCGCCTTAATCACTGTTTTCTTGCACCGGAGTTAACACCGTTTCCTTGCTCTGCACTCAGTGTAACCTCATTAAGCAAAAGCATAAAGTCTGTGTTAATTTATTTATTCCACATGATAAAACCAGGATATTACTCACTGTGATAACATGGGTTAATTTTCAGTGAAGCCTCTCTTGGCAAACTTTTAATACAAAGAATAACACCCCTATCAGATCTGAGATAAAAGGCTGTTGTATCGTAACCTCATTTCAGTCTTTGGCCCAGTAACGCTGCACTTCAAGGTGCTGTAATTAAGTTGCGCTGATTTTTTTATTAATTGTTACTCTTAAAAAACAAAGCATAAAATCAAATTAGTTTAATGTTATTTAGCACGAGCTTTGTCCAAAGCCAGAGCTTGTGTTAAACTCCACTTCCAGACGGGAGAAAAAGCGAGGAACAAACCTGACAGCTGTTAATTTGAGCCATTTCTGGAAAAAGCAAAAGAGGAAGAAGCCATTACAATTTGGGGGGAAAAAAAACAAAAGAGAGAGCTCCAAATTAAGAGCTGCCATTTTGCCCCCCCTCCAGTCGCAGTCTGGTTGCAATCCCAGAGCCCCAAACCCAGCCTATCCTCCCATGCGAGGCTCATTTAGTCCCAGCAGAGCCCAATGGGGCAGACACCAGCAAGATGGGCAACACAGTTGTTACCAACACTTTCTGAACAGCTGGATCTGACCTCAGATCACTTCTCTTGGCTTTATATTCTACCAGCATCAGCCAGCGGAGAAATGGCCACATGATTAGAGGGCAACAGGGTTATTTTATTACTAGAAAAGGCTTCGAATAAGCTATTCCATTAATCTATTTTGCAAGTTTACCTTTTTCTTTTCGAATATCTAGGACAGCAACGCGGTGAAAAACCCATGCAAGAGATGGCACGAAGCACGCTATTAAACCAGGGAAGCCTTCGCGAGGTGTCAGAGCCACGATAAGTCCTGTTTAAACTTTACCCAGAGCTAAACACCAAGTGTCAACACGAGCCGCTGCCCAAACTCCCTGATCAGCCCAGGCAAACATCCAATCAGAAGCATAAATCAAAGCCGAGACACATCCAAGGGAGACTGGAGCGTGTAACTCTACAATCCCCATCCGACCAGGACTTTCCCAGCAGGTTACCCACAGCCAGGCCTCTCCCCAGACATTTATTTATACAAGAAACCCGCCTGTGTGCATTATTTTTGTGTTTATTTTCCCCGGGTAGGCACAGACACAAAGCAAATGCTGGGCAGGGTACAGGGTGTCCCAGCCCCGCAGCATCGCAGGGATGGCTGCTGGATGTTTTATTTGCTTTTCCTCCCGCCCCATCTCCCCCCCCAACCCCGCTGGCCCCGGGAATCGGCTCCTCTCAGCCTCTCAGCCGGCCCAAAAACGCAAAAAACAGGAGGGAAAAAACCACAGTCCTGATCGCATTGAGTGGGAAAGGAGAGGGAGGGTCACACGTTGGTTGGGGGCTCATTGGGGTCCCTCCACGTCACCCTCCTACCTCTAAATCAGGGATTACGCTCCCCACGTGAAGGGGCAGGGCAGGGGGGTGCTCTCCTTTCAGGAGCTCTTTAAAAACCCCGGCACCCTGCGCTGGAGTGTGGGCACCCGCACACCTCAACATCCGAACGGGTTTCGGGCTGGCTGTCTGTCCACCGAGCTCACGAAGCTTTGGATTAAGCCTTCAAGCGATGTAACTCATAATTAAAAACCCATGTCAATATTCTGGGAACTTTCTTTTTCCAGATTAGGCAAAAGAAAGGGTAAAAAACACCATCTGTGACTGCAGGTTTTTTCATATTTCTCTGTCCTTTCCTCGTTAAAGGCAAGCAGGGAGGGGAGAATGTTCATTTGAAGCTTGCAACATGTTTTATTAATTGATGGCAAATAATCCTAAGATAAAGTGCACAATAAATTTTTTAATGAGAGCATATGGCTGGGAAAATTGATAGGACCGAGCCTTTGAAGATTTCCTTGTGAGCACGGTTACAAGAGGAACCGGTTTGCACGGAGGAGCCCGAATTCCCCTCAAAGGGAGGGGAAGGAAGGGGCAGGTGGGGGGACGAGGGGGTGGAAATCGCTGCCATCGCCAGCCAGGTACCAAGTGCTCCAGCTAGACACGATCCTCGAAACCATGCACCAAAACGTGATGGTTCACACCTCTCCGAACACACAAGTGTCAGCGCACACTAAACCCAGCGGTGCCACTGACCCGTGCGGGGTGACCCGGTGCCACCAGCTCCGGGGATGCTCCTCGGCATCACCTGGCTGGGATCAGGCTGAAGCCAAACTGAAAAAGAACAAGTGGCTTGGGAGTTTATGCCCATTCGGTCACTTTAGTTAAACAAGAATGAGTTTGCACATAGACGCAAGCTTGCTTTGGTGTGCTGTAAAGCTAACAGACCCCATCCTGGACTGACTTGGGTGAAATCAGAAGGAAAAAAATCCTGTGTTTTCACATTGTTTCCTGCTAAACCCCATGGATGACCTTTAGCTCCTCCACAACCTATTCTCTGCAAAGCCATGGAACATGGAGACAATGCATGGGACACCCCAACTGTGCCCTGCCCAGCATCCCCTTCAAAATACATGAGATTCACTGCACCTGTTTTGGGAAGGAACTTTACCTTGTACCCCACAGTGGGACACGGCCCTGGGCACTTCAAGACATTGAGCATCCCCTCGTGGGATGCGGATGGACAAACAGCGCCAAGGATTTGGGCTCAGGCTGGTGCTGCAGGGCTGGAGGCGACGCAAACCAGGTGTTAGAAGCAAGAAGAGTCCATGAACTCCATCAATCAGTCTCTTCAAATGATAATTAAATTACTCACTAAATGGAAATAAATAAATAAGCAAACAAAAAGGGCATTTGGCTTTCACGTCGTCCATGTTCACTAAGGAAAGCGGCTCCCTCCAGTGAAATTCAGCTTTCAGGTGGGAAAAGCCAGGATTGATGTGGTTCTGGGAGCTGGAGTTTTAAGGAAAATCTCAGCGTGGGGAGCCCGCTGCTTTTCCAGCCTCTTGATATTTCTTGGCCCTGTTTGATTCAGTCATGAGACCCGGCCGGGTCACCTCGGGTCAGGAGCTGGAAGTGCCAATTTGCATCTGTAACCCATTAACCGCGGGCAGATACGAACACTGAAAGAACTTTGATTTAAAAACATATCGCTCCAAAATAAGATGCCTTGCACCTGGAATTCACAGCTTTTTGCCATTCATTTGGGATCCCTGCCTAGTACTTTTAAGACCCTGATGAGACGGACAAACTGTTCTGGACCAAGAACAGAGGGGAGGCTTATAAATAAAGATATTTTTCAGTAACGCACGATAGAGGGTGCTTCCATTCTCAAGCCACCAGCCCCACAGCCCTTCAGGGAAGTGGTGAAAAACGGATTTTTTGAAAATGTGACCCCAAACCAACCACCTGCCCTGGGTGCTCCTGCCCATCTCCAGCTCCCTGAAGCCGGTGGATCCCGGGACCCAAACCCGCAGGATTCCTCTCGTTTTTCACGTGGACTTTCACCGCTGGAACAAAGAGGGGAGCTGGGGGTGGCGGTGCCGGGGGGCACACGGGCGGGCTCGGCCAACCCTGCCAACTTTCCCACGCTTTCCGTGATCCTTTTTTATCAGTGTTGCGACAAGAGACGTCAAGGACGTTCTAACGGTGCCAAAGGTGCCTCTCTGGCTTTGTGAGGTGGCACTGGGGAGATTTTGCCATCCTACAGACAGAGAGAAAGGTCCCCAAAACCTTTTTCTTTGCCCTCCCGGACGCGGAGGCCAGGACATCCCACCCTCAGTGCGCTCTTCAGTACAGACATACTATAGAAAGTGGAACTTCTCTACTAAAAAAAATATATTTTCTTTTTTTTTTTTTTAAGTTGGGTTAAAGATACTTTTCCTTATTGGCTGGTGCATCAAAGAAGAAATCATCAATCTTAGCTAATTTTAAGGACGTAGGGCTCAGAAAATGGAAATGCAACATGCGGCCCTGTCATATTCGGTTACTGTCCCCATCAGTAGCCTGTCCGAAGGGAGCCCCGGGAGGCCAACCATCCGCCCTGCGCCAGAGAAAAATTAATTTGTGACTTCAGAACCTCGGGCAGACCAGGAAATACGACGGATCTAATTTTTTGCAGACCTACAATAACAAAACCACTTTCTCTTCACAGTCACAGACAGAAACCTGCAGAAAATGCTTTGCCCATCTGCTCCTTCCCCACAGAGCGATGCCGTATCTGTGATTCCTTTTTTTCTGTCTAGAGGCTAGATGGCAGGTCCTTGGGAACCTCACCGCATCACTGTGTGTGTGAAACAGCACAGGCAACGGCAACAAAAAATTCCAGTTTCTAAAGAGATGGAAAATAAGGATTCCTGGGATTTTTGAGCACCCTGAACTGAAGTGGCTTCAAGTCTCACAAGGAGATGCTTTTCTTTTGTGATTTCCCAAGGTCTCTTCCAAACCAGCCTAAAAGCAAACTGCAAACAAGACGCTTGGATGTCCCTCACCTCCGCACACCCAGCACCACTACATGAGGAAAACCCACCAAAACCATGCAAACTTGCACCACCAACAAGGTTTCCCCAGATAAGGCATTTCTGTCACCGGTTTTGCCCTGATTAGCACCAAATGCCAAACTCACTTCTTCACCAGAGCTTTTCTGCACAGCGCTGGTCCCAAGCAGACACCAGTTCAGCCACGTGGTCCCATCACCACCCAACGCCCACCTAGTGATTTCCTCTGTACAAATCCTGCCAATTACAAAAATTCAAATCTTAGGGGGAAAAAGCTAAAGAAGGAGCTCAGGAGCTGGACTGGGGCTTTTTCCAGCTTCAAAACCTGGAGGTCTCACCTTTGTGAGGGAAGAGCAATGCCCACAGCTCCCTCTGCACACAAACCCGGCCCCGTGTGCTCGGTGGCCGTCACTCACCCACGTTTGGGACAGTAATTCCACCGTGTGTGTGTCCCCATCCCTCAAGGGGATCTCGGGTCAGGGGGAGGAGGTGGGAAGGGAAAGGAAGGGTGTTCAGAGGGAATTTCAGACTTTCTCATCCCCTCTCCAGATGTGCGGGGCAAGCGGCCGGGAGTGGAATCTGACTCCGGAGGAAGGGATTTAAGACATGATTTAGCAGTTTACCTCCAACGTTTGCCCTGAATTTTTTACGGAGTGGTTCGAAGTCAAGCTGAGAAGTTTCTCAAGCCCCTGTCCAAGGCGGCGGGGCCGTCACGCCGGTGCCAACCCGCGCCCTGTACCTCCCTGCAGATTCTAGGAACTTCACCCAAGCAAGGGAGGAATTTTTCTGCAACCTCCCCACCTCACCCTGTGCTTTTTGGCCGGGGCTGCCTAACACCGCTTGGCCTGTCCTGGCAGCCAGGTGCCAAGGTATATATGTACGTACCGATCCAAATGAATGGAGCTGCTGAATTAAGTGCTGGAGCAAAACCTCGCAGGACAATAAAACCCATTGATGGTGGAGCGGAGTCCAAGTCTCCGCTGCTCTGAGCCAGAGCTCCCACAGCAGAGCCCTCGTGGCCTGACCGTCCCCGCTGTGGGATGTTCACCGGCTGCATTCCTCCTGGGGAAAAGCCACTTCTCTCTGGAAACACGACGGGCAGATCTCTGCTGCCAGCTCAGGGTGAGTTTAAGTCTTCTTTCAGGGCACCCACCACCCCATAGCCCCCCTCAAGACTGCCCAGAACGCTGCTCATTCGAAGATCAAGTCCACACACAGGCAATGTCCTCCCGGCCACTTAGTCCACATAAGCTGAGACTAGGCATGGTTGAGTGTGCGTTGGTCTAAGCTGGGCCCAGCCCTGGCAGCCTGTGTGACCCGGAGCAACGCGGGCTGCACGTCCCTTTGCTTTCCAATGCTCTCCAAAGCAAAGACTAAAAGCAGCTTCCAGCTGTCACGCTGAATTTGGGAGGGGGAAATCTCACCGCGACTCATAAACAGAACAAATTCGATACGGACAGCTATTGACAAGGGATAAATACTTTAAAAAGTAAAAAAAAAGACTAGGATGTCAGTTTTACAGTTGCTCTCTGGCTCTTTTCTGACCATAACCACACTTTAAACACCAGTTTATGATGCAAACCTACTGCTGGAAGCTTGTGGAACAAACTACCCACTTCGCAGAGATAGCAACAGCCCAGGTAGGCCTGGGTGAGCCAGCTCGCTTGGCGGCTGAGCCAGGACAAAACGACTTGCTTGGCTCCGCGGTGCAAACCACAGCTCTGAGCCACCGATGCTGGCCATCTGCATGTGAAAAAAAAGCAAACATATAAATAAAAATTACTGCGAATGACAGAAAACGATGCTGGGGAGCGTTCCCGCCGGCTTGGCGTGTCCTCGGCCCGGGAAGCGGAGCTGGGGGGCGGCCAGGGCCCGGCCAGCACCAGCCGCAGCCGCTCGCCCACCTGGGCTGCAAACCCTCTCCCACCCACCCTTGTTGGAACAAGGGAGAAGCTGTACGCCCGCAGCTTTAAAAACTATTAATAAAAATGCCAATCGGCTAGTCAGAGCTTTTTTTTAAAAAAAAAAAAAAAAAATTGGTTTTGCATGACACAAACCTTCCTGTACTGCAAAAAGGGCATCTACCACCAGCCAGTTTTGCAAGCAGCAGAGGGCTGATCCATGGTCTGCCCAGATTTTGGGTGAGGATGGAGAACTCGCCCCCAGGACAGACCCGCTGCACGGCCCCACAAGCCCCTCTCAGCCCTGGCCTGGCCTGCTTCTGCTTTCGTCTTAAAGAAAAACCAAGATGAACCAAGAAGTGTGCTGGATACCCAACCTGAAAGCTGCCACACACCAAAGTGCAACCTCAGCATCTCTCATTTTCACTTGTTTTTCCTAAAGGACAGTTACGTAATTTCCCTCTGTCCATCTGTGGATCTGTCAGTCTGACAGCTTCAAAAGATATTTATTTAAAGGATGGAGCAATGTGGCAGGAGGCGGCCAGGGAGAGCAAGGAAGCCTGTGGATGTGGTGACTGTCACACAGATGCATTGGGCATCAGAGAATTTACCCAGAGAACGCTTTTGTGCATGCCTCAGTAATGGGAAAAGCCTCCACCCATCTGTCCTGCTAACAGAATAAGAGTTTCTCCTACCTTCACCCTACCTTTGGAACAAGATTTATAGGATGGGAGCAATTTATTTCTGGTCCTCATGAGGCAGATGTGCAACAGCACCGGAGCACAGTCTGTGCTGCACCCAGCGCTCAGCTCTCCCGAAGAGCCGTAACCTCTTCCACTTGCCGTTTGCCACTGTAAATCTGAGACTCTGGGACTCTCCAGCAGGCAAAGCATCAAAAACCGCCATAAAGACCAAGGAGGTCACATCGTGCCCTTCACACAGACTCACCAGCCCCTACGGTTTTCTCCACCGCAGCAAACCCGACCCATCGCTCGGCAGCTACCGGCAGATCTCATTAAGGCAATTCACCCTTCTGAAGATCATAATTTAAAAAAAAAAGAAAAGAAAAAAGAGAGACAGGTGGCACACCCCTAACCAGAGAGGTTTTCCTAATGGTTGAACGCTGGCCTGGAGCCAGACCGCAGCTCCGGGAGCTCAGGGGCAGGAGGACGAGGATCCCGACTCCGGATTTCACAACTGGTCCCGCGTGTGCACGGGACCAGCCCAAACCCCCACATTCAGGAGGTTAAACTCAGATCTCGATCTGAGTTTGGTGGCTTGGGCTGGTTTCAAGAATCACAAATTACCTCTACTTATTATTATTATTAATAATAATAATAAAGTGTTATTTTTATGCGGGAGCTTTGAGGCTCATTGTGATAGGCAGACGAGCGGTTAGACCAGGACGGGATGCGCAGCTGGAGGAGCAGGTGGGATTTGCATCGTGTCCAGCGCCGAAGTCTGCCTGAACTCCATGATGGAACACACCACGTGCAGGTTTGGCACCACCTGAGCTCCGCACCAGCCCCTGGCCCAAGACTGCAGGAATTCACCTCAAATCCCCCCTCCCGGCTGCACAAAACCAGCAGCTCAGCCTCCTGCACCTTCACTGTGAGCAGCACCGGCCGGGCTTGTCCGCTGCGGTGGCCACGAGCCCAGGGCTGGCTCTCGGTCTTCTCCAAGGGAAGAAATTTCACCAGCCAGAAGGTCAGACACCAAATCAATTCAGCTCAGCCCATGCCAGCTCCAGTCTGCGTACGCCAATCTTATTGGGCTTTGGGGAAAAACTTTGTGAATGTGGTTGGTTAGCCCTTCTTCTCACACTGCTCTATTTTTGGAGCTTGTTTAGTAGCAGGAGAACCAAAACTGCACAAAAATAAGACGTTGTTTTGGCCTACAAAAGAAAGAAGAAAGGCTGGAGCCTGGAGAGGACCCACTGGAGCTTCTCTTTCCAACCTGACTTCTAACAGACCTCCAAGAGCTCAGCATCATAGAACATCATAGACGCTCACAGAATTCATTTCATAGAATCATTTCAAATGGAAGTGACCCTCAGGATCATTGAGTCCAACCACCACCTAACTCCATGTCCTAAATGGCTGGAGGCTTTAACCAGGGCAGTAAGTTTTTTACGCCTTTAACCTTGGCCCCAGCAAGGCAGCACTTGTCAGAGCCCGGCCCCAACCCCTCGGTGGAACGTTTCGCTTCTCCTCTGCCTCTCCTTGCAAGGCAAAACCTCCCTCGTGATCTCCAACGTGCACAGCCAGGTTGATGTGAGCAGCCCGGCTGCCTCCAGGCTCGGAAACGTTGGACCAGACGATCCTTGAGGTCCCTTCCAACCTGGTACTCTAAATTTAAATTTACAATTTAAAAAAAATAAACATTAAGACCACTGGAAGAGCTGATCATGCTCCTCAACCACGTTTGCAAACGAGCGCTCGTTTCCCGCTGGCCGGGCGAGCACGGGCACTTTGTCCCTTTAAATCCGTGTCTTTGGCCAACGACACCAAACACCGAGCAGCCCTTGCTGCAGCCGCCCAACGCCATCAGATTCCAGGAGCGGGTAATTAATATGGAAAAGTGTGATCGCAGCCAAGCAGCCTGGCTAATCAGCTACTGATTTTGCTCTAATGTCCTAGACCATTAAGAAATACAATCTGGAGGTGGTGGGAGGGACAGGGGAGCAGTAAGTGGAATTACTGTGGAAACACAGGATCCCTTTCCGCATCTGAACACCACACAGTTACGGCAGCGACTCGGTCACCTCTGTATTCACCAGGCCAGGCCAAGTTCCCAACCCAAGGAACGTGGATGTATTTTTTCCTCCAGCCCTTTTCTGTACCGGGTCAAACGCAGCTCTGCAATACTGCGATCCTTTCCAAGGCGCTGCATTAGCAGTTGGATCGGGAAAAAAACCCCATTTTTCTGCAGACCCGCAAGCCCATCGCCAGCCACGCTGTGCTGGGACAGAAAACATTCCCCAAGCCACAGCCACGGGTCTTGTCCCACCTCGTGCAAAGGAGAGGAGAAACCAAACTGCAAACAACGCGGCTTTCCTTCCGGATTTCAGCAGATCACACTCTCCCGCCCTTTTCTAATTAACCAAAACAACCCCTCTGCAAAAAAACGTCCCTGGTTTTTCAGCCCGTGAGGGTTTCCAGGCCTTTCCCCTCCCGCTGTCGAAGGGGTGACAGCCCTGAGATGTCACCAGGGTGACACAGCGCCCAGACCTTTCCTCGCTGCACACGGGAACCACCCCCGGCCAGCCCGCATCCCACCCTGCGGCTGCTCGCGTTGGATGCCGAGCCTGGCGCCTTGGCTTGGACGTTAAATCAAACTGACCTTCCCTGTTTCCTGAGTCAACGGGCCGAGATCGGGCAAGTCAGGCGCAAGACGCTGGAAATTCATCAGCATCTGGGGCTGACGGGGAACTGCTCATTGGGGGATACGGCACGTGGTGGGAGCAAACGGCTTCGTTCTCTGTGCTTAAGCAAGAACCCCAAATGCTCTGCAAAAAAACACTCCCAGGGCCACCATGACCCATGGCAGAAGCTCCCACGGAGCCCTGAGCGGTCACGACCCACCACAGCATCAGCCGAAAGCACCCGGCATCCTGCATCCCAGACTCCAAGGGCTGATTGTGGTACGAGGTTAATCCTGCTGATCGCACAGGAGGGACGCACCGATTCCCACAGGGGCTGCGATGGAGGGCGGCGGCACCAAACAGGGAGTTAACGGGTCAGGCTTCGTTAGCCCAGTTCATCAGATTCCCCTGAAACAATCCAATAATTCCTGATATTTGCCTTAAGAGCCCCATCCAGCCGGAGGGGTCTCCTCTCACACACGGACACGCTCCCTGGTCAACCCAGCTATTGGATTTTTCTTTCACAAATGCTGCCAGACCAGTAAGACTGGATTTGATTTTCTTCGGGGCGTTTTTTTTTTTTTTCCCTGTCCCAAAATATATCCCTCCTACCCCAGTAATACAGAAAAAATGTGGGTGTTACCTGTGTAGTTTCGGGTATTTTGGAGAGCTCAGATTTGTCACCTTCTCAGAGAAAGAGATCTCTTGGAAATGGTTTGGTTTGGACACCAAACCTGGACTGCTAGACCCCGAAAGATTTAGAATCTGATTCTAGACCTGAAGGTCATTCTTCGAGCCAACTTAGGACAAATGATAAGGTGACAGACAAGAAACAACTAAATAAAGAGCCGTGAGGAGTCGTACGGGCAGCAGAAGGAACCTGCCTTCCCAGGGATTGTCCTCAGCACCTGCGCATTCCCTGAGGTCTCACACAGGGGAAGCTCATTCGCTGTTCATTTTCTCAGCACTGTTTTACTCTATCGTCACAATTACCAAAAACCCTGATTTCTCCAACATCCTCGCTGTCGAGTTTGGCTGAAATTGGAGCAGGAGTTCCAAAGGAGGACGCAGGGCACTGGTGAGGGAGGAGGAGACACACGTATACATCCATGTATTATGTTTGCTCTGAGTTCAGGCACACTAAAGGGATGCTGAGAAGCTTCGTTAATAGGAGATTGGGAATTAAAAAAAAAAAAAAAAAAAGCAAGCAACTGTTCTATGAAGAGCAAACACTGCCACTGCCAGGCCCTGGGGCCGCTGGTAGGAGGATGGTCCCATCCCAGAGCTGATCCAAAACCCTCCTTTGTTTCTCAACTTGGCTCTTTGAGTTTTCTTTGCTTTGGGGTTGTGGTTTGTTTTTTTTTTTTCCTTTTCCTTTCTTTTCTTTTCTTTTCTTTTTTTCCTTTTTTTTCCCCTCTTTTCTTTATGTAAGGTAACAATACCTCCTTTCAGGCGCTGCCAAAGTCCCGCTCGAGCCCACTCAGATAAGAGCTGGCAGGAGAGGAACCGCCAGCAACATTTGGGTGAATGTGAACGACCTGAGGACGGGCCGGGGGGGGATCCCAACAGTCAGTTTGAGCACCTGGGCTGCATTTAAAACCACCACGTTAAAACTCACCTCCCTCCCCGGATCCCCCTGAACGCCCAGTAGAGTCTCTCCAGCCTAAGTGGCTGGAAAAGACAGCGCTTAGCCAGGCGGGACTAAGCCGACACTCATGCTCCACACCAAGGTACGTTTTCATGATGCTTCTTTTGCGGCCGTTTCATTTACTCCACTAAAATATTATTCTTCAGCCAGAGTTTATTTTGGATAAGTGCGGCGAGTAGAATTTGTAGCCCTAAATTCTCAAGTGTGGGTTTCAGAATTAAATGT
This sequence comes from Pampusana beccarii, assembly GCA_013399365.1. Lineage (NCBI taxonomy): Eukaryota > Metazoa > Chordata > Aves > Columbiformes > Columbidae > Pampusana > Pampusana beccarii. The sequence continues at coordinate 192,904 of VWYH01010300.1, forward strand.
TAAAAAAAAAAAAAATAAAAAAAAAATAAAATTGGGGATGTCTCTTTTTGCCGGGGTTTCCCAGAGAGCTGCAGGCTCTCACTGCCTGGCCCCGGCTGGGAAAGCGGCCTCTTGTCTCTTTTCTGAAGGCAGCACCTGTTTTTATCCTTTTCTTCAAAGTCAAAAATCGTTTAGTATGTTATGAGTAGGAACCCAGGATTACGATAAAGAGCGGTTTCAGACTGACAGCAAATTAAACTGCAAGCCAAGGTATATACACCATTCGGAGACATATTTATAATACGTTTTTTCCTAAAACCAGAAAATATAATGATATTCTGTCATGGAGTCTGAGACTTTCTGTGTTATTATTAAGACACAGCAAACATTTCTCGGTAAAAAACTGGGAGCTGGATGGTGTTATTCTCAGAATAAGCTTTTCCCACTTAGCAGCAGGATGATTTTGTTTCTCATGTTCATGCAAAAAAAGTATGATTTTTGCCAAGCTAAATGGCCAGTGCATATTTCTAATCTGTCACAGATAGGAGAGGCAGATAGACAGACAGACAGACAGACGCAGGAAAACCAGAACTCCCTGCCCTCCCGATCCTTAGTTTTCTATCATACTCCGCTTTTCTATATTACTTTTAATGTGATGAGTGTTATGCTACTTTTTTTCTTTCAATTGTAATCACACTGCTCCTGCAACAGCCGTTCTTTCTGTTTTGGTACATTGATTAGGTAAACGAAAATAAAAGGAACATGGAATAAACGATAGCCCCCTGCAAAGTTTCATTGTTAAACGTAAATAAATAAATACATAGATAATAAGCAATTCTGTTTATGGAGTAAACAGTGATGTAGAGAGAACCGGCAGCAGCACCTCTGGCTCGGCTGCCGCACTGTCCTGCCCATCGGGGGCTCCATACGGAGACCCGGACCTCGGTCCAGCCCCAGGGCAGGGATTTAAACTCAGCCTTTAATTTCAACACCTTTTGAAGAAGGCTCACAGCCTTCACCCTGCCCCGGGAAACCCCCTTAATTAACAGCATCGGGCAAAAAAGGGAGGAAACGTGTGAAGGCACCATGAGCATCTCAGGGATGCAGGGTGGGCAGGAGCATCGCGCCAGCGCCGAGTCCTGGGTACCCAGCAACGCCGACCAGCCGCCACAAACAGGCACTTAAAAATGCCTCACAACGCTTTTTCCATGGGAAAGATCAGTGCTTCCCAGGACAGAGCACCCTCAGCATCCATGGGGACCAGGAAAACCATGTCCTGGGCTCAGCAGCATCCTCGGGGCTGGGAAAACGCTCAGCGCCCGCTCCCGTTCACATCCCGCTCCGAGACAGAGCCGCATCCCACGGCACAGGGACCGGGGCAAAAAGTGCCCGAATTTAAGCAAGAAAACCCAGATCACTTCAGTCTCAGCATCCTCTGGGGATGCTGAGCACACCCTTTGCTTTTCCTGCTTCGCATAACCCAGGAAAAAAAAAATATAATGCAAAATGCAAAATACTTTTTATCTACATTCTTAAGACACATCTGAAGATTTATGTTATACGTAAAATAAAATATTTATATAGCGCTGGGGCACGTAGCTGTGCACTTGGCATAAAATAGAAACAGCAAGACACAGATATACATATATTCAGTATATGTGAGCACGTGCATACGTGAGTCTGTGTTTAGATATATATATATAACTAAAACAAATCCCTGTTTATTACTCAGTAGAGAAAACTGCAGGTTTTTTACATAAATAATCCCAGTGTAAATAAACTCCCCACCCTGTGCAAACTAAAAGCGATCCCATAGCAGATTTCTCTATTTTTCAAATAAATCATCGTTCCACCCGAACATGGACCTGGCAGCTACAATTTCCAACCCGCTCAGGAGCAGCGGTGGGACGGGAGCTGGAAACAACCCAAACAAACAATTTTACAAGTTCCAGAAGCCGAACGCCCCCATCCTACATCCACCATCCTCTCTTCTTTTCAGTTTTTTTTGAATTGGAGGGGCGGGCAGCGCTGCGCTCGCTGGCCCACAGGAAAGCGGTGACCCGGGGACATCTGCAAGCCATTAGGACACAGACTTCAGGTAGCTCCAGCAACACGTGCTGGCCACATTACACCCTCCAAGGATATTTCCACAACTTTACTTCTCCAAATAAACAGTCGGGCTCTCCCTGCCTTAGCGAGGAGCTGCACAAACAGGTAGAGAGAATAGCAGTTTTATTCCCCCTTCCAGTTCTGATGGATTTCTTGTAAGCTGTTGCTGGGCTGTGTAATTTGAACTATTGCTTGGAAAACATAATAGGGCCGGTTTAAAATTACGGCCATTTATTTATGTGTATGTGACTATGAAACACCGGGTACGATCTGCACAGCGTGTTAGTTCGCCTCCACGCTAGAACCAAACTGCCACTTCTAGGAGCGTGCTGTACGGAGCAAATGGGTCAAAATAAAAATCCTTCAAAAATATACTAACTAGAGTCTACCAGGACTTATAATTGGGTTCAGAGATATTTTTTTAAAAATAATTATTATTTATAAGCACTTTTATATCTTCCAAAGCAATCCTATTTGTCTTTAACCTCGCTCAGAGAGCCAGGCTGAGCAGTGCGGGGACACGCGGTGGTGGCTGCAGCCGCAGTGACCACCGACAGCAGGGCAGCCACCCACTGATAACAAAAACGGGAAAAAGCAAAAGGTGATGCTGAGCACTTGTTGCCAGCATTGGCTCGAGGGCACCTTTCTGCTTCTGGAGAGCTCGGTATTGTTATGAATGAAAACTACGTCTTCTGTCCCCGTTACCGGAGCTCCGCTGCTGCCTTTGATCGCTTTACCCCGAGAGATTGGAACCAGATTGATTTGTATCGGTGTGGGGTGCAGAACCATGTCCAGCTCGAGGGGATGCTCAGAAGATGCTGTGAGCAGCAAACACGGCAAATCCACAGCCCCGAGCAACAGACACTGCTGAGCAGGCCGAAAGCGGCACGGGAGCTAGAGGTGCACCTTGGAAATTTAAAAAAAAAAATAATTCTCTTTTCTCCTACGAGGAAAAACTCAGCACTTTCAGGAGGGCATTTCCATTCCACTTTAGCTGAGCCTGATAAATTTTCCGTTTACCCAAGTTTGCAGAGCTCCGAGCCAAACGCTGCGAGCAAATAAATAAATAACCGACCCGAAAACGCAGCGCTTTAATCTCCAGAAAAGGGCGTTTGTGCAGTACGGGGTCTGGCGCAGCGGTTTCCAACTGCGGGAGCCAGAGCAGAAAAGGCCGGCGAGTTGTGGCCACGGAGCGCGGCAGAGCTGGGGCTGCTCAGACCCCTCCGCTCGGGATCCCCACCCCAAGTCGGGACAACATCACACACCCGCGGCTGCATCTTCCTGCGGGGGAGCAGCTCCGCAAACCGGGGAGCTGCCGACCAGCACCGCTATTTCTTACTAGTGAAAAATCCCCGTCTTTCCCTCTCCTTTTCACGAATTCTTGATATTTTTAGCAATTAAAAAGCTCTTTTCCGGGGGGGAAAAAGCTTTTCTCTGATCCAAAAGACCACAACGCCTTTACTCAGCCTAATCCCGCTGCCCCCGGCAGGATCTGGCCCCCGGTGACTTTGCGTTCCCAGGGTTATTTTTTAAGTGGTAAAATCTCAACGCTGTTTAAAGTGATGCTGTTTCACCAGCCACAATGAGTGTGCAGTTATTTAATAGCTAAAACAGACAGACATGGTCAAATTAACACTGCTCAGCCCTTGGAAATAATCAGAATAACTTCACTGGGGTGCTAAGATTATTCTTCTGAAACTTCTGAATTTCTTTCACTTTATTCTATGTAGTAAGTCCAGCAAGGTGGTATTTTCAGGCACGAATTATAATGCAGCAAAAGCAAATATCTTTCAGGCACTCGCCTTGGAGCCTTCAAGCTCCCTGTTATCTCACACGCTGAAAAAGGGGGAAAAAATGCTTTTCCTCCAGGTTTCTCACCCATTCTTAGGTCAATATTTGCCAAACTTAAATCAACGCACAGTATTGTCTCCAGCTCAACCCGTAGCAATTTTGGACGGTGGCGCATTATCACGACAGGCCAGAGAAACAGCTTTTTTTAAAATTAATGCAACTATATAAATAAACCATATTAAGGAATTCTGAGCTAAATTTACAAAATTAATGACAACTCTGCCTCCAGTACATCACCACTTGGCTACCACCTTTTTTTTTTTTTTAACTGTACAATGACCTCCTGATAAGGACACATCAGAATGTACCCAAGAAATGCTGTTGATTGAAAAATTTAAAAAAAAAATATAGTACAAAAGGAGAGCGCGGCTGGTCCCCCCGCTGTGGGGCAGGTGACAATAAACCAGCGCACAAGCTCCATCCCTGCACCAGAAATGCTTTTGAGATGGGAAATACATATTGCTTCACACAATAACACCCAAATTGGAAAGATATAGGATGTGCGCCCTGCAGACCGACCAGGGCTGGCAAAACGTGATGGACAAAAAGTTAACTAAAGCCTCAACATCTTGTGCTGTGCGGGAAAACGAACCAAGCACCAAGGTTTTTTGGAAAACCCCGAGAGCCTGCTCGGCTGCTGGAATTGTTCTGTGCTCAATGGGATGCAGCACAACTCCCATTTTTAATAACGGAAGAATTTTTATAGGAGGGGAGCGATAATTACACTGCAATTAACCGCCCTGCACCACCCCCAGGACCTGCCCGCCAAAGCCGCCATCCAAAAAACACCGGAGCAGATGATGCCCGATAAATTCAAAGGCACAATCGTATCTGGCATTCACATTTTGTGCCATCGCTCAACAATCGACACAGTTTTGATATCAAATTTATGAGATCTGGTGCGGGAACGCCTTTGTTTTTAGAGAATTCCGCTAGAACCCAAATCCCCCAGTTTTGCCCCCATTTTGCGCCGTGGCAAACACGAGCAGGAAAGCATTTCTGTGGATGGGGAGGCAGCACCAGCTCCTCCTTGGGTTTGTCACCGAGCGGGGGGACCCATTGGTGCTGGAGCAGGCGGCGCCACCATCCCGGGGTGATGTCAGAGGGCATGGGTGACGTCACAGCATCCCTGGTGACGCCACAGCATCCCTGGTGACGTCACACCCAGACACACGGAGGCTTTAGGACAGAGCAAACCTCACCGGACGCAAAGGGGGATCTGGATCAACCCCCCCAGCTCCCACAGAACACCCGTAAAATACAATTTATTTCAGCACAACCGCTCTGTTACACATAAATACTTTATTTGGGAGAAAAATCTCCCCAAATTCCTGACACGGATGCTATTCCCTCTGCTACCAAAGCTCCTGCCTCCTTCGCTCTCTGCTCAGGGAGTTGCCTAAAAACCGGTGGTTTGATTTAGCACAAGGCAGAAAAAGTCACCGAACAAGGGCTACAATCCACACGCTGCTTCTAAAAACCTTTCCTGATATCTGAGCTTGCCGCTTACTGTAAAACAATGTTAATTCTTTCAAAAGAAAAGAAAACTTCAATCCTGACGTAAAAGCAGCAACAGCTTGTCACTTTAAAGGAAACTTCCAACCTCGCAAAATGACTGTGATTAATCAACTTGTCCATATTGCCCAAATAGTCCACAGAGCAGGAATTAGAAATAATAATTCAGAAATTATAAAATTACACATGATAACATAACTGGAAAGCTCTTTTCCATTTCTCTTTTGTTTATTGTTCAAACTTGTCAAACCACTTTCTTTTGTTAAAACAGATTCTTTTGCAGCGAAAAGGCAGAGCCCCTTTCAGCGGATGGACTTTCAGAATGAAAAATGTTCTAATTATTACACTTTTCATTAAATCAATTATCCTCCCCAATTGTTTTGTGTTTATCTCTGCCAATCAGCAGTAAAGCCACGGAACAATCTGTTGTCACCATATTTTTCTCCTCCAGGTACATTTGTTCAGATTTTTGCTACAGCAGCTCCAGCTGAGATAAGAACAATCTAGCGCCTGAGTTTTCTTTGATGCTCCTATAACAAATACAATTATTAAAAGAGATTTGTTGAGCTAAATTCCACTCGTGCACCAGGCTAGAGCTGAAATTGCCACGGGAAAATATTTCAAAATTATCTCCTTTACGACTTACTATAAGTTTACCTTTTCCACTGCAAATAATGATACAAAATTCAGCGTTATCTTCTCTTGGACTACTGCACGTTTAGCAAAGTAAAGCTACGTAACGCTGTGAAAACCGCGTTCGGTGTCACAGGCGCGAGAAACCCCAAATGCTCATGAAGAAAAGTCCCCCCCTGCTCTCAGCCCCCCTGTTCTGTCAGACAAAGGCTCTGGAAACAGGACACTTACCTTTCAACTCCCCCAAAGAACACTACTTTCCAAAAGTTTGCAAGTGGAAAAAAAAAAACAACAAAACAACAAAAGTCTCAGGGAAAGATAGCAAAAGACAAGCAGGGTCTACCAGGGAGGTTGCTTTCAATCGCATTTATTCAGAGCTCCTTCCCCTGCTGCCTTTTTCCCTTTTTTTTTTTTTTTTAACTTTTTTTTTCATGTGCCATTTCCAATACCTTTGAAACACACTCGTTTAACGGAACGGTGACAATGGCGATAAGGGACCCACGGCTCCCGAGCGGCCGCTGCCCCGCGGACTGTCCGGCAGGACAAGGCAGCAAATAAAGCATAAAGCACCAACTTTAATGCTGGAGTTGAGATGAAAAATCAGCCTGTGTGTGTTTGGTGAAGGCAGAACTGCCGGAACGTTTTCCCCCAAAACTGGTGGAGCCCAGCATGCAGGGGAAGGAGAGCGGCTGGAAATTCGGTTCTCAGCAAACACCCCCCGTCCTTTAAACCTTGCACCATTAAACCTGCTTTATTTTCTGATAATGACACCTCTCCCGCCAGCATCCCTGGTATTTAATTCTTATGCGTACGGAAAGCAGTTTGCTGATAAAAAAGCAAACGCAGTGTGATTCGCTATAAAGAGAAATATTTGCGTTTATCTGGGGATAACCCTGGGAAGCTCCCAGTGCTTGTTTGCTACTTTGTTGTTTTGTTTTGATGATAAGAGTTAGTAGACCCGGCAAAACTTTCTGAGGTGGANCGCGGGGTCCCCGGGCGCCGCCACGCTCCTCCATCGCCGCTCCGCGCCCGCGGAGGACAGCCCGTGGGGGAAACTCGCAGCNCTCCTTCCCCTTGCAGAGCTGCAGCACCAGCTTCACCAGCGGCAGCGGAGCCGAAACACAAAGTTAGAAAGAGAAATAAATGGGGGGGGAATAAAGGGGCGGATTTACAGCGCGGCGGGATGGGCGCGCGGGACGCGCTGGTGCGCCCCCCTCCCCAAAAAAAAAAGAAAAAGTAACTTTGGGGTATTTTGGGTTCCACGCACCCCCCGTGTCCGCCCCCGCACAGCCCAGCGCGAGGGACGCGGACACCCCCCCGCCGCGGGTGCGCAGCGCTCCCCGCCCCCGCGCTCCCCGCGCCGTTCCTGGGCCTTTGGCGCCCCCTCTGGACGGCG
>VWYH01010302.1:0-195038 GCA_013399365.1 Pampusana beccarii
CTGGGGTTCTTCCTACCCAGATGAGAGACTCTACATTTGCCCTCGCTATATTTCCTTAAATTTTAACCTGCCCAACTCTCCAGCCTGTCCAGGTCTCGCTGGATGGCAGCACAGCCTTCTGGTGTGTCAGCCACTCCTCCCAGTTTGGTGTCACCAGCAAACTTGCTGATAGTACACTCAATTCCCTCATCCAAGTCATTGACGAATATATTGAACAATACTGGTCCCAGTACTGACCCTTGAGGCACTCCACTAGATACCAGCCTCCAGCTAGACTCTGCTCCATTGACCACAACTCTCTGGCTTCTTTCCTTCAGCCAGTTCGTAGTCCACCTCACTACCCAATTGTCCAGTCCACACTTCCTCAGTTTAGCTGTGAGGATCCTGTGGGAGACTGTGTTAAATGCTTTACTGAAGTCAATGTAGACCACATCCACTGCTCTGCCATCATCTATCCACCTAGTTATGTCTTCATAAAAGGCTATGAGGTTGGTCAAGCATGAATTCCCCTTGGTGAAGCCATGCTGACTGCCGCTAACGACCCTGTTATCCTTGATATGCCTTGAGATGGCACCAAGGATAAGGTGTTCCATCAGTTTCCCAGGGATGGAGGTGAGGCTGACCAGTCTATAGTTCCCCGAGTCCTCCTTCTAGCCCTTTTTGAAGACTGGAGAGACATTTGCTTTCCTCCAGTCCTCAGGCACCTCTCCTATTTCCCAAGACTCAGCAAAGATGATGGAGAGTGGTCCAGCAATGTTTTCAGCCAGCTCCCTCAGTACCCGCGGGTGCATCCCAACTGGACCCATGGATTTATGGGTTTTGCTTAATTGCTCCCTAACCCAGTCCTCATCAACTAAAGCAAACTCCTCCATTGTCCTGCCTTCCTCTGGGGCCTCAGGGGCACGGGGCTCCTCAGGACAGCCTCCAGCAGTGCAAACAGAGACAAAAAAGACATTCAGTAACTCTGCCTTCTCTGTATCTTCTGTCACCAGGGCACCCACCCCAGTCATCAGTGGGTCTACATTGCCTCTGGTGTTAGTTCTGTCTGCCATGTATTTGAAAAAGCTCTTTCTGTTGTCCTTGACTCCTCTCACCAGGTTTAACTCTAAGGAGACCTTAGCTTTCCTAGTTGCCTCCCTTCATCCTCTAACAACAGCCTGATATTCTTCCCAAGTGGCCAGACCTTCCTTCCATGATCTGTAAACTCTCCTCTTCCACTTGAGCTTACCCAGCAGTTCCTTGTTTAACCAAGCAGGTCTCCTGGCTCCCTTCCTTGACTTCCTATGTGTCAGGATGCTCTGATTTTGAGCTTGGTAGAAGCAGTCCCTGAATGCTGACCAGCTATCTTGGGCCCCTTTACCTTCAAGCAACCTTACCCATGGGATTTCTCCTAGCAATTGTTTGAAAAGGCCAAAGTTTGCCCTGCTGAAGTCCAGGGTTGCAATTCTGCTTGCTATTCTGCTCCTGCCACACAAGATCCTGAACTCCACCATTTCATGGTCGCTACAACCAAGGCAGCCCTCAACCTTTACTGCTTCCACCAGAACCTCCTTGTTAGTGAGGATGAGATCCAGCAGTGCACCTCTCCTAGTCAGCTCCTCCACCATTTGCATGAGGAAGTTATCATCAATGCACTGGAGGAACCTCCTGGATTGTGGCTGGCTGGCTGAGTAATCCTTCCAGCAAACATCAGGGTAGTTAAAGACCCCCACAACAACCAGGGCCTGTGACTGTGAGGCCACTCTCAGCTGCCCATAGAAGGCCTCATCAACTTCCTCACCATGATCTGATGGCCTGTAATAGACAGAGGCCATATTGCTGTCTTTTTCATGGGTGTGTCCCTGAGGATTAGGGATCAGGAGCTGTGGACCTATGCTTGTGTTTGGGAAAAGCTCCCCCTCCTCAGTATCTTCTGTGTACCAGCACCTGAAGAATAAAGGGATGAGAAAAATGTTAAGAGCTGATTGTCATGGCATCCTACAAGGATTGACAGTGATTTGTTATTTTTTCTAGTGGTAGCTAGCATACCTCAAATCCTGGAAGAATTAAACTACTCTGCTCTTTGTTTGCTTTTCCTGATAATTGTTCTAGCAGTGATTAGATGAACCAGTCAAATGATAAAAAGTGCAGCTTTGTCACAGCTGTGAAGCCAAACCAACTAGCAGGAACTGGGATTTTGTATGTGTTACATTGCTTACAGTTTTTATATTTGATATTTTTTCCCTGGCTGCAAACCTTAAAAGGCATTATTAATATTAAATAGATAACCAGAGAATCTTGAGAGAAAAGAAAAATATCCCCGTGAAGTTCTGATTCTCATTTCAGTGGCCTAGAGCTGGGACAGAATCTTGTGTCGTACAATTCAAATGCTCCTAAAATACTTAAAATTGTATCTAAGTAAATGAAGAATAAAAGTCAGAAATTTCACTAGGGCTAGGGATTTCACACAAAGCTTGAAGCACACTTAAAAGATTACATAAGTTTATCTATGTATATACACTAGATGCACACATCCCCCACCTATTTATGTCCTTACAATCTAGTATTAAGGTGAAAAAATAGTTGCTTACTAAACCTATAAATAAAGTGGTTTCATTTTTTACCAATCTTTCCATTAGAACACTGTGTAGCTGCTGCCTCTGCACTCTTCAGCTCTAGGTGAAATACAGGTAAGCAAATTGGTTGAGGGTATGCTAGGAACTCCCAAGTTTTTGAAAATGCAGTCTGTTCCTCAGGACAGAAACATGAACATCAAGAACAAGAATCATAGATCCTTCTCACAGGATAGAAGACTGACAAAAATATATATATATTTATCACAGGACCACTACAAACACTCACTGCATTTAATTTCTCAGACCAAGTGATACATAGTACAAGGGGCTTCTGCTGGTCTGACTAGGTTCAACATCCATTTGGCCATTCACTTTAACAGTCAAGATTTCATTTAGCAGCATTGAATTATTCAAGTGTATTCACATTTATTTCAATAAGCCTTTGTTTCAGTTATAGCACCTTTCAGTCCAAACGGCTCTGGTCCTGAGGCAGATTTCATATAAATGACAGACAAATAGTGAAAAGATGCTGCTCTCTCTGAATGAATGCATAGGTACACTATCAGAAATGTAACCAAAGAAAAAATATTCGGGAAAAATCTAGAAAAATTTATCAGGGCAGTATTTTGTACCTTTTTTAATCAGAAAATGTTTGGTTATATCTGAGTCATAAATAATCCTGTCACAGAATTTTTGTGGCTTTTTCCATGCAATGTTGCAATTAGTGCTGAACTAGTCCCGAATAAGTCCTAGATAAATCTCAGCTAATCTTCTGCCTACATGAATAGTCATCATTTTATGAATTTAAATAGCACTACAGCTATTTACTTCACTTAAAATCTTGCCTATTATTACTGGATGATAAAATACTAAGTTATTATCCTGAAAAGACTGTGTCGTATGTGTCATATAAGGGTTTTTTTTCTAACACCCCTATTGTCTTTTTAGGCTTTCACTTCATGTTCTTTACCCCACTTCAAGCTTGCTAATATAGTGTGGGGAAACATTCACAGAAGTTTTCAAATAACTGTCCACAGACAAACTCATTTATTATCTTGAAAGATCACAAAGGATCACAGAACTATTCAGGTTGGAAGGGATGTTGGGAGGTCTCTAGTCTAACCCCCTGCCCAAAGCAAGGCCAGGTCTGGGGTCAGACCAGGCTACTCAGGGCTTGGACCACTCAGGGCTTGAAAGCCTCCACGGATGCAGATGGCACAGCCTCTCAGGCCAACCTACTTCACTGTCTCCTCTCCATGGGAACACAAAGAGTTTCTCCTTATAGCCAGCCTCAACCTTCTGCAACTTGTACCTGTTGTCTCTCACCGTGCTCCGCTGTGAGGAGCCCAGCTCCGTCTCTTCGATGATCCCTTGTAGGTACTAGGGGGCTGTTAAGTACCCCTGAAGACATCATTTCCCTAAGATGACCCAGGTCAGCTCCTCTAGCCTCTCCTCACAGGGAAGTGCTCCAGCCCCACTGCCGTGGAGGCATTCCTCTGAACCACATAATTTGTGTTGATGTAAAAAGTTCTCTTGAGGAAGCTGAATATTTTCTTTCCTGAATAGAGATCTTTAGAAAAATCCTTTCAGAAATTATTTAAGTTTCTGGAAGTCCAGCTTTATTCACACAGGTCATCAAAGTCAAGAGACTGTAGGTGTGCACAGAATGTTTAAATACTCAACTAAAATAGGCAAAATCTTTAAACTGTAGGTTTACCTTATAAACAACCATAAACTTCAGAGCTGCATTCATCCCATTCCAGCCAGTAAACTATGTCAGAAAATAGCTGCAGCTGCAAATTACACCCCTATGTATACTATGCATTCCCTCAAAACAGTTTAAGATGCTACATGATTTCATTGGCACTTCTCACAGTTAACTCTACCCTGAAGTTAACTCTACCCTCCAGTTCTGAATCTTCAGAGAAGTTTTGCTACTCAGTTATAAATAGCTGGTAATTGAGCTAGCTGTGAAAATGCTGACACAACATCAACACTAGTGGGATCCAGTTAAAATGAGAAAGACCCTGGATGGTGCAATCAGTGCCACTTGTATACATGAATTCAGTCCCTGGGGAGCTATATGGTAACATGTAACTATGGAATATATTTAAGGATCCAGAATAGAAATTTCACCTAAGAAAAACTGAAAATTCATGTAACAATAAAAATAGTTAAATAAAGTGAATGGTGACTCTTATCAGCACAGGAAAATCCTTTCTCATCTTTGAACGTAATTTTTCAATTATTACTGCTAGCAGGAAGTAAAATGAAAAATGTGTTGTTTGTTGTCAGAATTCAAAAGAATTCCTGTGGTTGGGTATATATTGATCCATCTAGCTGTCTTTTTTGCAGGGGCATACATATGCAAGCAATAATGATTTTGCAGGGCAAAGACTAACACTGATTTATTACCACAGGTCAGAGAGCACTGGTGTTAATGGAAATATTTACAAGAATGAAGGTCACAGGATTTGATGTTGTGCCATGAGCAGGAGTATCTTTTCCACAACGGACCTGCAGCTCTGTACTGCAAAGTTGCGTTGAACTCAGCAGGCTAGGGTGTTGTTTGTTGTGTGTTTTTAATCCTCTTTCCAGGCAATTTAGCAGACACGTGTTGGAAGGCAGCTAAAGCGCCATTTTTTTGTCCCTGACATAATCGCTGAACATGGAAACATTAGGGGATCTATGAACAACCTTGTCTCTCTTTGGTCTGCTGTGAATATATTTCACAGAATCATGGAATGGTTGTGGTCAGAAGGGACCTCTGGAAACCATGTAGTCCAAGCCTCTGAAAAAGAAGGCACACCTATAGCAGCTTGCACAGGAATGCATCCAGGTGGGTTTTGAATGTCTGAAGAGAAGGAGACTCCACATCCTCCCTGGGCAGACGGTTCCAGTTCTCTGGCACCCTCAAAGTAAAAAAAATTCTCCTCATATTCAGATAGAGCTTTCTGCGTTTTGAATTGTGCCTTATTGCCCCTTATCCTGTCAGTGGGCACCAATGAAAAGAGTCTGGCCGCATCCTCTTGACATCCACCCTTGAGATATTTATGAGCATTGATAAAATCCCCTCTCAGCCTTCTCTTCTCCAGGCTGAACAGACTCAGATCTCTCAGCCTTTCCTCATAAGATGCTCCAGTCCCCTAATCATCTTTGTAGACCTCTGCTCAACTCTCTCTAGTAGTTCTTTCTTAAACTGGGGAGACCAGAACTGGAAACAGTACTCCAAATGCAGCCTCACCGGGGAAGAGCAGAGGGGGAGGATAGCCTCATTTGGCCTGCTGGCCACACTTTTCCTAATGCAACCCAGGATACCATTTGCCTTCTTGGCCACAAGGGCACATTGCTGGCTCATGGTTCACTTGTTGTCCACCAGGACTTCAAGGTCCTTCTCTGCAGAGCTGCTTGCCAGCAGATCGAACCCCTACCAGTACTGGTACCTAGGGTTATTTCTCCCCAGGTGCAGGACCCTACATTTGCCTTGGTTGAAGTTTATTAGGTTCCTCTCCAATCAACTCTTCAGCCTGTCCAGGTCTCGCTGAATGGCAGCACAACCTTCTGGTGTACCAGCCACTCCTCCCAATTTTGTATCATCAGCAAAATTGCTGAGGGTGTACTTTATCCCTTCATCCAGGTCGTTGATGAACAGGTTGAACAAGACCAGACCCAGTACTGACTCCTGGAGAACACCACTAGCTACAGGCCTCCAATTAGACTCTGTGTTGCTGATCACAACCCCCTGAGTTCTGCCATCCAGAAAGTTCTCAATCCATCTCGCTGTCCTCACATCTAATCCACGCTTCCTGAGCTTATCTATGAGGATATTATGGAAGAAAGTTTAAAACCCTTGCTGAAGTCAAGGTAGACATTGTACACTTCTCTCCCCTCATCCACCCAGCTAGTCATGCCATTGTAGCAGGCTATCAGAACGATCAAGCATGATTTCCCCTTGATGAATCCATGCTGACTACTCCTGATAACCCTATTTTCCTCCACATGCTTGGAGAAGATGTCCAGAACGAGTCATTCCATCATCTTTCCAGGGATGGAGGTGAGGCTGACTGGCCTGTAGTTTCCTGGGTCATTCTTCTTGCCCTTTTTGAAGACTGGAGTGACATTTGCTTTCCTCCAGTCCTCAGGCACTGCTCTCTTGTTCTCCACAACCTTCCGAAGATGATGGAGAGTGACTTAGCAGTGACATCTGCCAGCTCCCTCAGCACTCATGGGGGCATCCCATTTGGGCCATGGATTTGTGGGTGCCCGGTTTGCCTAAATGATTCTCTGACCTGATCCTCCTCAACCAAGGGAAAGTCTTCCTTTCTCCAGGCTTTCTCTCTTACCTCCAGGGTCTGGGATTCCCAAGGGCTGGTCTTAGCAGTAAATACTGAGGCAAAGAAGCCATTCAGTAACTCTACCTTCTTTGTATCCTTCATCACCAGGGCACCCTCATCATTCAGCAGCAGGCCCACATTTTCTCTAGTCTTCCTTTACTTCAAGTAGGAACTTGAAGAAGCCAAAATTAGCCTTGCTGAAGTGCATGGTTGTAATCCTACTTACTGGCCTTCTTCCTCCATGCAGGATCCTGAACTCCACCATCTCATGGTCACTGCAGCCAAGGCTGCCCCCAACATCCACATCCTCAAACAGTCCTTCTTTGTTAGGACAAAGTCCAGCGGCACACCTGTCCTTGTTGGCTCCTTCACCACCTGTGTCAAAAAAGTTATCATCAATGGTCTGCAGGAACCTCCTGGACTGTGTGTGCCTAGCTGTGTTGTCTTTCCAGCAGGTGTCAGGGTGGCTGAAGTTCCCCGTGAGAACCAGGGCCTGTGATCGTGAGGCTACTTCCAGCTGTCTGTAGAAGGCATTAAGTTCCTCTTCCTGATCAGATAGCCTGTAGTAAACACCCACAACAATATCACCCATATTAGGCTGCCCCTTAATTCTTACTCATAAGCACTTCACTCCTAGACAGAGCTTGATGCATTCCAGTTGCTTTTGTTAGCTGTGTGGAGGGTGAGATTCAGTCCTCAGCATCACCTTCATTTACCCTGTGAAGTCTACACTACTTGAGCTTGAGTGAGAGCCAGTACCATCTTTTCAGAGAGTTTCCTTGCCTGGAAAACTAACGATGCAGTAGGAAATATGGGAAATCCAGAAGTGTAAGCTTAAGCAAGTAGCTATGAAACTCCGGGACAACATGATCTTGAATAGCTTTTGCAGATCAAAGAGGAAAGAACAGATGGGAGAATCCATGTTAATCTTCTCTCCAGTCCTTGTAGTTTGTGATAACTGTGGAAGATGTTCTTCAGGCAACAGCAAAGGTCTAAAGCGGTCTTTCAAATTACTATCTCAGAGACAGTAAATTCTGCACCTTATCCAGGTTTCTTTCCCTCCCAGAAGTGACTACTGACATCAGAGAGCTCAGTTTCTGATAATCAACTTCAGACATTTCAGCTAGCCCTAGAAATTCTGTGTAATAAGCATTCAAGTGCACTAATGATATCTTGGATCCTATAACTATAGGACAACCTGGGAAAAAGAGAATAATTAAGAGCAACACGAGTCCCTCTCTTTATCTCACCATAACTATAATAATATTTTCAGAAACTCTTAGTATTAACAGTAAATTAAATCCTAAGATTAAAAATATCTAAATAATAAAAAATACTTGGTTCTGATGTTCACAGCACTTGAAATAGAAGTCCATTAAAATAAGCCTGCAATTTAGATGGACAAATTAGAAGATGCAATAAAAATTAAAACAATATGATGTTGTGGTCACTATATACAACGGTATAGTGTTTTGATACACTCTTTTTTTAAAATAGCATCTCACTTGCTGTCTTTGTTTGCAATATAATTTCTTATCATTTTCTGCTCCTATCTCAAGTTCTTGAGATTAAGTGCTTGGAATATGTCACTCCGTTCCACATTATGTGAAGGCAGTTTTTCTTCCTGAAAAATACTGATCAGTTCTACCTCAAAAAATACCCAAAACCTTGTATATAAATAAAATTAAATTTCTGAGCATTGGATTATTGTCAGGAAAAATATATAGTCCTTTCTATTTCTTTGAAATGCTCACAGAACCTTTCCAGATTTGCAATAGGTTAATTCCTGTGATACCTATGACAGCTATCATTGATGTTGTTTCCATTCAAAGTGGTGGACCCTGTGAAGCTACGTTAGATTTGGTCTCTTTTCTGGAAAGAAAACAAAAACAAAAACAAAAAAACAACCAAACAAAAGAAACACAAAAAACCCCCACAAACAAACAGTCAAAAAACCCCACTTTTAAAATTCTTCTTAAGACTTATGTCATATAAATAGACACCTGCAAAAAAGTCCATGTGATAAAATATGAAACTGCTCCATCGATTATAAGAACCACTCTGTCAAAGTCAGGGGTTGATTTCTTGCTGGCTTAAAGTAGCCTGGAATTTCAATCATGATTCTTCTGTTTCTTCACAAAATTTTCTAATGGCTCATTTATTGCACATTTAAATATTACAATTTAGTAGGTGAAGGGAACAAGACACATGCTTTTGTTAAAACATATTTTTTTAGAATTGCATATAATGACCAAGTTATCCTGTTAGTTGTGACATATTCTTCAAAAACAATTATTGTGCTCTTCAAAGCAGTACACCAACAAAATCCCACACTTCTAAGTAAATTTTAATTGAAGTTAATGTTTAATAATGTTCAAATGCAGTGTTTTATGACACATGCTTTTCAGACTTTTTGGTTCTAAAAAGCTGTTTTGGATGAGTCTAGGGAGAATTTCTATAATATTGCATTTGCCAACAGAGAATGCCATAAAACAGCTAATCACAGCTCAAAAGATGGCAAGCAGAGAGAGTGAAGTCTTAACAAATTTTGGAAGTAAGGAAACAGAGTTAAACTTACATTTTCTATTTCAAGAAGTTAATTTGTTTAACTGCAATATGAATGAATCTGTAATATGTGCAAAATATTATTTATATTTTATGAGGCTGAAAAATATTTGTTTGATTTTTTCTCCCTGTTTATACTTTTTTTTTAGTGATATTTGTGTGGATGTGCACTTAGGCATACTGCTTGCACAGATAGCTCCTTAGAACTACAAAATGAGAACCAGAAGCTTTGAGAGATTATCTGCCTTGTTCCTCTTCTCCAGTTTAGGATAATCTGAATGCATACCATCCGTCCTGTGGTGATCACACTGTCAACAACCTGGGAGTCACTTTATGATTTCTGAATTCACATAGAGACTGACTTGTGTGTCACTGACACAAAAGGTTTCAGGGCCATCCTGATAGAAGACGTCACTCCATCAAACTTCAAGAATAAGCTTCAGGATGGACTGAGACAATGAAATATTGGCACTAGTTATTGTAGTGAAGGGTTTTCAAACAGTCCATGGGTTGAAAGGTAATTGCAAAAAACATTTTTATTAACACATTTGTAAACATTTAGGCCTGTTCTCAGACAAGCCATGAGGAGATACACCTTGGTAAATGCATTGCTGTTGTATTCATAGTGCACTATAGGACTGTCAAGATTCATGCTTTCACTGTTTCCAAAAAATGTATAAAAATCTCAGATCTCATTTTCATGAAAAGGAAGCTGGTTGTTGGTGGGCACACCATCAAGTCTGCTTTGTTAGAACTATTCTTAATGGAATTGTATGATATAAAAAATTGTGTTTATAAATAATCTAACAGAGCTTTATCTCTTTGAGATGCCTTGATGAAAAAAAAGTTGAGATAAAACAATGACATCTAAAAGTGGACACACATCATTCTTTTTAAAGATGGAGAGCAGAGAGAGGAAAAAACATGTTTTTCCTATGTGTTAAGGTAACACCGTACCAAAATACACAAATATCACAATATTAACATTATTGATAGCATAATCAAGTATCTGAAAACATGGAACATCCTTGTGCCAATGACCTAAAAGAATCAATAGCAGTTTCAAAATATTCTATGAAACTGTCACTATATATTATGCAGGGGAAAAAAATGGGGGGGGGGGGGAAAGTAGAAAAAAAAAAATAAAAAAAAAAAAAAAAAAAGGGGGGGGGGGGGGGAAGTGGGAAAAAAAATCTAGGAAAAAGAGTTAACTAAAGTGTTCAAGGAAAATATAGCTATTAGCAGTTAATGGGTCATTGCACATCACACATTCCACAACTACTAATAGCAAACCTTAAATTAAATTATGGCGCATAGTCATTTTGTAAGATTTAGGCTTTAGCTGTAGGTTGTTTAAATTGGTGTAATGTTAATAGGAATTACAAAGCTCAGATTCATCAAAAGAAATAATGATGTCAAGTTTGTCAACTGATCTTACTTAAATTTTGTAAGCAATATTTTAGTTAGGTTCAGAACAAATTTCCTATTGTAGGAAAAAGCAGAATAGAATTTGAAGTTACACTACTCACATGGTTCTTCAATAAAACATAGTGGGATGAGCCTATTATCATGGAAATTAAATACACAGAATGAAAAACATGGAAATTTATCCTAAAATATATCTGCCTACATTACAATTGAAATGTGGAAGTGAATTTTTACTGGATGATTACTAAACAGAAACAACATTAAATAATATTAATTAAAAAGATCATGAAGAAGTTTAGCAAGTTCCAATTCAAATAAACTTCTGACAAATATGAAATTTTGTACTATAATTAGAAATCATGGGCACTGAAAAATATAACTTCCTTGGCAATCATGAGCACAGTTGTTCTTATATGTTTATGACAGTTCTAGCTCAAAAATATATTGTCATTCTTCAAGGAGGTCCACATTAGTTCTTATAAAGAAAACACAGTTGATATAACCTACTTGAGTGCCCGAAAGTAATTTATCAGACCTTTATTAAAAGTTGCTATGGAAACTGAGCAGTTAATAAATTAGAATCCAATTTATGCACCAATATATAGGCGGCTACAGTGGAGGGAAGTTACCAGCAGACTTGTGTGTGCATCTGCTGTGAGATACCTGCTACTCAGTTCTGAGTAAATTTGAAGTGTAAGTGTGGCATAAAGTTGTCTTTCCTAGAAAAATCTTGGCTATAACCGTAACAAGGAACAAGTATGTAAGCACAGAGCAGTAACAATACATACCTTCTCTGAATAGATTAGTATAGACTAACACTCAACATAACACATCTCTCTTATCTTCTGACCAGATGGGCTTTTAAACTGCTGTCGTTATTCATGTTTGTCTTGGCACTTGTGGAAAATAAACCACCAAGGTTGCACAGCACATAGTTGAAGGAATGAACTCATAGAGATCTCCTATAAGCTTCACAGTTACTGAGCTGCTGAGGGACTGGTCGTTGGTGTTAACACACTCCCCTTGCTAATGTATTGCAGTCGTATTCAAATTTCTTTAATTCTGAGCTTCCACATCTTTCTTTTTTTTTTTTTTTTTTTGTGTGTGTCTCACTTTTCTCACTGACCTTTTGAGTTATCCTCAGTGAATATTCCTGACTCTTCTACAGAGGTTCAATTATTTTTTTTTTTCCTTTTAGGTATTTATTTGCCTGAGAAATAACCTAAATCCCAGATTAAGAAGTACATGTATTGTAGAAACACGTGCCAAAACCTTTAATTGACTCCAATGTGCATTGTTTCCTCAATTTCCTGACAATATGGAAGGCCCGGCAGTGCCGTAAGTGCAAAATGAGAATAGCAGAGCTAATAAAAAGAGCAATTATAATTGTTGTAGCTGACCACTATTAAGGTCGTAGTTCCAAGAACAGCAGCAGTGGACGACAACTTATAGATTTGTCTGCAGCCTTCGTTTCTCAATTTTACTTAAGCTTTATGAGAAAATACAATACAAATAAGACTTAATAAAGCATACCAGTAATACACCTGGGCCTGGAAAAGCAATAAGTGCTAGCAACATATTAAAATTACAGAAGGAAAAAACTAATAATAAAAAAAAAAGTCTCTGTGAAGTTGCACTACTTACCCTGACATTTTGGTTTTATAATAAATATTCTTTAGCAAAAATTGTTTGACTGGATTTTGTCATGCTTTTTTTTTTTTTTTCTGTTTAAACTTTGAATCTTAAATAAAGATTTAACTTTATGGCCCTGGCGAAGCTGTCATTGTTGACTACAAATTCTGTCATGATTGATAATCTAACACCAACTGACTTCCCATTTATATTTCTGTGTTGGATTTCTTGCTATTCAGCATTTTAGTATATGTAGAAAAAGCTGACCTTTCAAGACAAAAAATATGATACTTTAGAGAGAGAAGTATGGAAATTTTGGAATTATTTTCTTGTTTATTCTTCTTCTACTATTGTTTTAGGTCCTTTTTGTTTATTTTGCACAAATACTATGCTTAGGTTCTCAGATAGAGCCCGATACAATCAGTAGCCATCAAGTCGTTGACTGCTGAGTCCAAAAATTCAACATGAGATTGTAGTTCCGTCTGGATACCTTGAACAGAAATAATTTCTTAGAGAGCTGCTGGACTACAATTTCCTGTGAATTCGTTGTCTCCAAAGTGATTTTACTTTTTATTTGTTCTGCCAAGTTGGATACCATGTTATTACTCTGGGAAGTGACTCTTTAATGTGACAAGATCAAAGTGTTCTGTCTCCATTTGATGCTCTCTGGCATTGGTATCCAGAGCACTCCTAGGCTGTGTTTCTGCTGCTCATCTTGAAATGATGCCGTATTGGTACCTGAGGTATTGATCTTGCCTTCTGCTTTCAACAAAAGAGGAGCAGCACTGCTGTCAGCCTAAGTTATGTCTCAACATCTGAAGGAATTAGTTGGCTGACTCCTCAGCCAAGTCATTTAGACACCTATTCAGCAAGCCAACCGTACATAACAAAATTTAATTTAAGATTAACTGTATTTTTCACTTTTGATCTTTAAATGAGGTGGAAGTCTTATCGGTAATTGGGCCTTAAAAACAATTTTTATGTACCATTCAGCATTTTTAAATACTTACAACATGCAGAAGAATTAGATCAACATTTACCTAAATTGAGTAAAAATAATTCAGAATTACGTAACTGTGACACACTGTTGTCTTCCCAAATCACCCTCCCAGGTGGCTACAGTAGCAAAAGTGCATATCTACTCAAACTACATTGTTTAAAACTTCCAATTAGAGGGCAGTCAGCTGGTGTTCAACCTGAATGAACTGAAAAATCCACTTCAGCAGGATAAATTCTTCCCCTCTGAGCTCTGTTCTGCTGTGAAAACTGCAGCTCAGAATCAAGTAGACACCGTGGCATCCATATGCTTCTTTAACCCCAGGCCTTCCTACAAGCCTCTGAGATCTAACGGATGCCAAGATGATGGGAGAAACACAGAGACCCAGGATCATCAGATTGTTCCCAATTATGCGGGTTGAAGGTTTTCTGCAGCAATTGCTCTGGGCAGGAATGGATTCTGCTCTGGCCTTTCTACAGACCTTTCCAACTAGCCCTCTGCTTGTTGTTGAGACATTGACCAAGCAACACTCTCAGAAGTTCCCAAAGTGAGTGTCTGCCCTGGTTTTTCAAAGCTTTTTTCCTTCATGCTCCCTCAATATGTAATATAAACATTAACGTATTTTCTGTCTCACCTTTGATCTTGTAGTAGCAAATGCTTATTTCTTTCTAACATGCATGGTTGAATTAGGTGGAAAGAAGAAGAAAAACAACAACAACAACGACAAAAACACACACCAGGAATTTTCATTTCCTTTCCAAACCACACCAAGAGAAATCTTACCTATATCAAAGTTTTGAGGCACTTTGTGACAAAATTTCAGAGCTGAGCTGGAACTGCAAAATATTCTGTGTCTTTAAACCTAAAAATTAACCTGACCTGGGTTTTTTGTTTCAACATTGGATGAGTTTCTCCTGTAGCAATGTTTCCAGGAAGCAAACCACAAGTTTCCCTAATAGTTCCTGAAAATTTGGAACATATTAACTGCTGCCTGTAAACGCGTGCACAAAGATGCTTAAGATTACATCAAATGGGTTGTCAACCACTGTACCAAACACACTTTTCAGTGCACTGTGTCTGAGAGAATGTCAAGCTCCAAAAGGAGACTTGACTTACATATTTCATAGACGCATCTGCAAATTAACATTTTTACCTTGTGTGAATGTGCCAGAGAATATTAACATTAAACTTTGCACTTAACTCATCAATATCATGGAGTAGAACTTACTTTAATTATATCTCAGCTAAAGTTTGGCTTAGGATAGAATGGTTTTTTAAATCCTAAAATACCCTCTTCCGTCTTTCCTATAATTTCAAAGAGGCCCTTGAAAAGCTTGTGTAAGACATTATAATACACATCAATAATGCTGATACGTAATTCCTTCTATCATTTATTTTGAAGTCAGAACCATCTCTTATTACATGCTTGCACATTGCTTCATACAAACAAGCCCTGACTTCAATTACAGTTGCTAGATGCTACTCTGACTACTCGTAATGGAATCAGGTAAAATATACGCTTTATGGAGTTCCTATAGGTTTAGTTAATGGTTTATGTTAAATATTTATATGAGTTCCTTTCAATACCCACACAGGCAACCACATCATAAATGAGTACCATATGACTCAGTAAGTCTTTTCAGTAATTGCTGTAATATAATACTGCAAATGCTGTCTGTGCTTCCAGGTGAATCTTTGTGCTGAAATTCACTTGTCACTTGTAAGGAATGAGCATGTGGAAGGCTTCGGTGTCTCTGACAGGGAACAGCAAGCCCTTCTACTGAATTGATGCATATTTAGGAAGCTACATTGTACTGATTTTTAATAAGATCTGGGATCTTCAGCTTTTAGCCCTCAAAAGTACAAAAGTATTTAAGGACTTAGTGGAAATTAATCATCAAAGGTAGTTGGGCTCCTAGCCACATGTGAGAAGCCTTGTCTAAGGGTTGAAGTTACTCCTGAGAACAGCCATTTCAAGAACTGTAAAAAAAAAAAAAAAAAGAAACAAAAAGAAAACCTTACTTATCATTGCCCCTACTTAAAATGCAGCTTTGCAGAAACATTTCTTATACACTAGTTTGGTTTTCAGATGATTTGTCCACAAAGTAAAAAATCTGGGTTTAGTTCCTGATTCAGCCTAAGGATACTCAGATCTTCCATCTCCCAGCTCCCTACTTTCTCCCTGAATTACACATTGCACTAAAACAAACAAACAAACAAACAAACAAACAAACAAAACAAAACAAAACAAACCAAACCAAACCAAAACAAACAAACAAAAAACCCAAACAACAACAAACCACCACACACAAACAAAAAAACAACCACAAAACCCCCACAACCTTGGCAGCTCAAGCACCCTTCTACCTGAGCTGAACATCATTACAAGGTTATAGATGCCCCAGCTCTGGTGATAGTGTTCTAACTGAATGGGGCATCATAACCTTTCTTCCACACTGATCCCCTTGCAGCAGCTCACTAGAATTAGCTATGCGATGACACATGTCCTACTCTCTTTTGTAATTTGCTGAGAATAACCTTTCTTTTTGTTTTTCTCTTTTTTTTTCTTTTTGTGCACTTTCAGTTGCAGGGCATAATGCCACAGATATAGAAGATGTTTTTTCACGTGACCAGACTGAGTTTAAATTGGAGGTTTTGATTTAGATTTAGCCAGATCTAGGTGAACGTAGGAAACCAGCTTTTGAGGCCAGGTAGCCCTGGTAATGTGCATCAAGTTGAGCTGCAGACACAAGGGGAAATGAGGAAAAGTTGCTCTAGATAATACTTTTCAATGCAAAAGCCTAGCACTGGTTTGTACTTAATCATAAGCTGCTAAGATATTATTACTAGAGTCATTGTATCAGACTCTGAGGTGCTTTGTGTGTGAAAAGATATTGCTTTTATTCCTTCTCTGGAACGCACATATGATTGCTTTTATTCGGTCTGCTGCCTTCATGCCAGCACAGCATCTTTTTTCTTTCCTATTTACTCCCATATGGTTTGTTAATTAACTTTTCTTCAGAATTTATGAAAAATATTAACCATATTTGCTGAGTCTTTTATTAGCAGTGTTCTCTTTTCCTTTGCCAAAGTATACATATCTTAACAGTTTTGAAATAACCAATTCGTAATGTTAGCATGTGGTGTAATAT
Organism: Pampusana beccarii; assembly: GCA_013399365.1. Lineage (NCBI taxonomy): Eukaryota > Metazoa > Chordata > Aves > Columbiformes > Columbidae > Pampusana > Pampusana beccarii. The sequence continues at coordinate 16,664 of VWYH01010302.1, forward strand.
CTGGTATGCTTAGTACACAATTCAATAAGCAATACAAAATTATAGTTTGAAAGCTGACAGCAGATAAATAGCTTATTTTGCTAGAAATCCTCAGCCTTGTTAAAAAACATAATCTGCTTAAAACACCAAGAAATCAAAAGTAAATTTTGTATCTCATCTATATTAATATTTGTACCTCATCTTTTGGTGGAGTTTTCTGTAGGGCGTTGATAGAAAATATCTTTAAAGTCAGATATAATGTATTATAAATATTGCTAAAATTATTGTTCAATGTGTTAAGCCAATGGAGGCTATACCATGAACAACTCCGCTTATCTGGATTTTGAAGCTAGTCTGACTTTTGGATGCATAATTTGAATGGGAGTATATGCTAATTTACATGTAATTAGCATTGGCATTTTACATGCAAAGCTGATAGTTTTATGCCTCATTTGGTTATCGGTTGTAAGCATCCTGACAGAGCATGGAACATACTCTGCACCTCTTTTTCACAAAACACATATCTATTTTTTCTAAGAAATCTATTGGCATCAAAGAATCACAAACAGCCACTGCTTTCCTTTGGTTCTACTAGGGCTTTGTACTTCTATCCCATGTTGCCCTCTACCCTTTTTGTCATTTATACTTGGATGAAATTAATACCATATGCCAATAAATACAAGTGGAAACCTTCCACATTTATTCTGCAGTGGCTACAAAGGGTGCAGGACAGCAGAGAATCAGATTGAGATTAAGCATCTCTTTAGCTTACTTTATGCATTCAAAATGAAGTATAACTTTTTGAATTGAGAAAGAAAAGGACGTTAAAATAGACTTCAAAAGAGACAAAAATGAAGAAAAGTTAACTCTGCATTAGAATTCTTGTTATTGCATTCAGTCTTCCTCACTATGTATTACACCTGCAGCATATGTTGCTCACAACAGCCCTGCTGATAGCAATGGAGTTATAAGATTTTCATCAGTTTAGGACATAATCCGGTATTTAAATGTAGTATCTGCATACAATTAGCCATGAATTACTTTACACAAACAAAGCCAAAGACACATTATTTTAGTTTCCTCCATAAAGTTAGTTTTGCTTGCATATTAACAGATTCCATGTATTTCCTCTGCCAAAACTGATGTTATATTGGCAACAGAGCAGGGAATCACACATTTAAATTTCATGTAAAAACACTACTTTAATTAACTTCTGCCCACTCCCAGAGACAAAATACTAGACGATATGGATCTCAAGCCAGACCTACTAGGGTCTTACGTTTCTAGATTCTTCTCTTTTCATAATTCAAAAGTACATTGAGGACAATTGGCAATGAATTTTTGTGGAGCACAACAATACAACTTATCCAGTATAGCTGGTATTCAGCTAAAAGTCTTTTTGTTCTCTTCTAGCTTTCAATGGGCACCAGAATAAGACTCAAAGAACACAGTTCAGTAGAGAAAGACCAAACGCTCAATATGTGTAAGAGGGGAAAATAGAGGATACACAACTCTATCCACTACAGAGATCAAGTAACAAACACCTGGTTATAACAGAGAAAAAGAACGTCTCTTGTGATTTCTTCCTTTACGCCAGAAAAATGCTGAGGCCTGTCTCAGGCACACTCTGATACCAGCCAATATGGCTGTTAGCAAAACCATTAAAGTGAAATCATAAGTCTCTTGTGTTTCTTTTTCCAGCCATAAAAAGGTGAGGCTTGGCTCGTGCTTATATCAAATGCTACATTTAAATATTGTAGTTTACTTTCTGTTCATGGAAATCACCCACCAGGGTCACCAGGCTAATCACAGCTCACTTTAAATCACATGAAATGGGGAGAAATTGTGAGAGAGGGAAAACAGACTGATATATTGTTAGTGACATTTCCCAGCTTTGTAATTTGTTTTCCTCTGAGAGCTCTGTGTACTTCCCAGCAGCTTAGAGAGGATGATTCCTTGTCCCCTGAACGCCCATTTACAAACGATTCTGAGCCAGAGACTTTCTGAAGAAGTTTCACAAATTCTCTTTTCCTTTTTCCATGTAGTTCATTTATTCTGCCTTTCTTCTCTTTCTTTTCTCCCAGTGTGGTTTCTCACTGTCTGATTCACGAAAGCCTTGCACCTCACCTTCTAGAAGCAGGAGCACAGCAACTGGGTGACACTCTACCAATAACCATTCTGGTTGGTACAGAGGAGACCTTGCTTTATTTTTCCCTGCTGACAGGAGTAGGAATGTACCCAAAGATTATATCTGAATTGTGCTTTGAATGACATACTGCAAGAAACCAAACTAAACTAAATAAAATATAAGCATTGATCAACTGAGACAATATTTCCTTCCAACATCTGCTGTTTACACTCATCCAGGTATTAAAACAACCTTGCTCCAAACTGTTTCGAATAGCTAAACAACCTGGATGAAAATAAACTTTCTAAAAACACCCTTGGTATTTCATACATAACAATTGCAATTGCAGTTTTAACTTTTTCTTGGTCTAGAAACACAAATATGTCTCAAATTCAATCTTTTCCAGTCCCATACAGAATTATCTACCTTAGACTGTATCATAGTACTTCTCTCACGTTCTGCCCATTCAATGGCATTCTGCTGCTGGGAGAACTAATGAGCAACTATTCCTCTATAGTAGGGTACAACATCACAGTCTGTCTTGAGGCTGTGAATCTATGTCTCATTGTTGAAATGGAAAATATACCAGTCTACAAACCAAAGCAGAAGTTTATGCTGTTGTTTTGAACCATGATCTTCCCAACAACTGCAGCTGGATCTACATATACAATCCATTAAACACACATTCTTTAGCCTAGAGTACCCTTTGATCACCTTTTGATGTTTAACTGCATGGGATATTTATGAATGAATTATGACATAATGCATAAGGGTAAGCTAAAAAAATGAAAAATTGCATAAACTTAGCAAAGAAAAGAATGTAGGAATTCTGAAGCCACTGCAAGTCTGGATTCACTTCTTCTGTCACTATGCTTTGTTTGCAGGACCAGGCTAAGGTAAAAACAAAGTAGAGTATTTTCAGACTTAAAAGATTTGTTCCTCATTTAGAGAAGGAATAAATGGTACAAAGTGAAAGGTTTTTCTCAAGAGTAATCTCTACAGAGGTTTTACTTCTTTGAAGCCAGGCAACAACAATCTTCATGCAATCAACTTACTCTAGAAGGATTCTAGCATACTACATCTTACCCTGCCTTTAGATTAGCTTTCTGGTAAATTTCTGGCCTCTCTGGCAACTAACCATGTCACAAACAATGCCGGTACATTCAGGGTTTTTTTCTGGATTTATAATTCAAATGTTTCTACCATGTTTTGGGAGAGATTTTAAGTGTGTGGGTGTGAATCATGGTTTGTCAGTTAGCCTCACAGCCAGAGAATGGTCCATGGCTTCTCTCATTTTGAAGAAAAGACGTGGCCTTTCACTCCTTAATACCTCAGAAAAATCCAATAAATTTAAGTATTTTCTTATTCTCAGTCACCTGACTTTCGTATTTGAGGAAATTCGTACTCCATAGTTTTTCCCCAAGGCAACACAATCTAGAAAGTTTATTCCAGATATCTGCCACACTTCAAGGAGCTTAAATCCTTTTACTGCTCTGTTATACCACCTGACTCCAAAACAGCTTTCTCTGTAGCCGCTGTTAGTAGGCAAGTCAAAGAAGTGCTGCCTGGCTCCTGCTTCTTTGCATCTTCAAGTGCCAGATGCCATGTTACCGTCACACACAGCTCGAAGGTAACTGCAGTGTTGTACCTATCCAGATCATGTTGTGATGACACAGCAGAGAGCAACATTCTCCTCAAAAGTGAGGCAGTCAGCTCTCACTTCAGAAATCACCAGAAGCTGTGTGACCACGTTTTATTGAATGCAAATTAGAAACTAATCAATAAATAACAAAACTTTAAATAAAATGGTACCTCGCAGGAAAGAAAACAAACCTTCCCTTAGTATGTTTCAAACTTGTATATCATAAGTTTCCATTTTTACTTCCAACAACAATATATTTTAGTTACCATAACCTTCAGCTTCTTATTGAAAATAATAGTGAAGTTAACGTATTTCAATACGCTTTCTCATTAATTCATTTAAACCATTAAATGTACAGTTGCTTCAAGCAACTTTCCTAAATTATGAATGCCATAAAGAAAAGGCAAAGGATGACCAAAGGATGTCAACTTCTAGCTGCTGAGAGATGCAGTCTCCCAGATTCTCATATGCCTGAGAGTCCTATATGCCTGTAATGCTTCCCTTACTTCCTTGCAAGTCAAACCCATCCTATTTACTTTTCCTATACACTTCCCCTTTTAGATTCCTGTTTGAATAGAGGAGGATGCCAGTGTTCAATCTGTCTTTACACATTCACTAAGTTCTCTGTCAGCTGCCAGTATTGTCAGAGCAGTTTTGGAAACACTACTGTATCTGGGGTGCTTTACCAGCATAAGGTATGGAGACAACCAGAGGTCTCTGACATAATGGATAGTAGGAAGAAGGTAGTAAGTGAAGTGGTTAATTATTACTCCTCATAACAAAACAAAAACTAATTAAATGACAGGCTAAAAATGGAACATAATTCAGTTGCTGAATTCACTGTCACAGGATACTCTGTGGCCAATATTGTAAATAGATTCAAAAAGTAAAATCCAAAGATAAGCTTCATCAGTGGGATCCAAATAGAGTGGGCAGAACATCACCACTACTCCAGAAGTTTTTAAACTTCTAATAGCCAGAACCTAGGTCATATGATTCATTGAGCTGAATGAGCAGTTCAGGTTACTGTGGTAATGGAGCTTCAGTCTGAACCAGGTAGACACACTTTATCTTCTTACCTTTCATGTTGTAAAGTAGGCAAATAGTATATTTTTCATTTAATAGGGCTGGACAGTGATCTCTGGCTAAACAAGCCTGCTTTTAACCCAAAAAATGCTTAATTCCTGTCTCATATCGGGAATATGCATTGCAGAGTGCAGTTTGTATCTGGCACTGACTACCCATATCTATGTAGCGCTATCAGGCAACTCCCATTTCTAAGCTGCCTGCAGTCTCTCCCATTGGCAAGCTGTGAACATCATGTACTTTGCACAGCCATCAGAAGCCTACAGATGTGTCTGTAGGCATCTCCATTTATTTCAAGAAATTTATATTTCCTCAGTTTTTTGAAGAAAACTTGCCTAATGTCCACGTTTATTTCAAAATATCTCTTCTACTGCTGATTTAAGTTGACGAATCCTCTCCTTTATCTGCCTGTTATATATTAACAGATTTATTGTAAGGTGTTATGCTCTGCTCTGTCACATATTTGTAAGTAAGCATGTGTTGTTCTGAGTAGGACATAAAATGCTTCTGCAGTATGACCTCTCCTGTCAATCCACAGGTATAGTAGGAGCAGTCTCTTATTTTCTAATGTAAAAATCAAGGGTGTCTTTCTTTGTTCACAGTACAGCAAGACAAAAAAAAAAAGAATATATTTCAAGTGTTTCACTGAATAAGCCATTACCTTGAATAAGGCTTTTGTAATGCCAATGCACTGTGACTCATGTAATTCAGATCTGAAGTTAATATGCTGTTTGAAAATGTACCCGCTGCTCAGATTATTCTTAAACAGGGAGGCAGAGAAGTGATTATTAGATAGGACAAGACATGAGCTGAATTACTGAAATGTGCAATAAAGAGATCTCAGCCTCTACAATTTGCCTGTCAAAAATGAAGCTTTTAATCAATTTAATCAGTGTAACAATATATTAGCTCAGCAGCCTGCCATCTCAGCATGTAATTTTAACTACAAAGAACATTCTACAAACACTATAAAGCCCCAAAGTGCTCTTTAAAAAAGCCTCTAAAACATAAACAAGGTTTTTAATAGCCTGTGTCAGCAGGACTAGAGCAAATCATAGGAATGTAATGAAGAAGCTTTTTCTTTTTTCTTTTTTCTTTTTCTTTTTTCCAAAAAGGATTCTACAGCCCTTGCTAAATAATCTGACTAAAATTCTCATTCTTTCATGGAGGCAAAATTTAAGCTCGATTTGTCATCTTCTCTCCAAAATCTCACTATTTTTCACGTCTCATGGAACTACTTATGCTAATCTCCATTAGTTCTCTCAGGGTGTTGAAATCATCCATTCCTAATTCCAACAATGTCCTGGCATGTACCCTGAAACACGAAGGAATGTTATAGAACAGTATTAAGGGCAGTAAAAAAATTCACTCTCAAACTGCACTGTTAGAAAAAATTCTTATAGGAAAGTATTACTGTGTATTATCAATAAGTTGAAAAAAAGGTGTAATCATCATTTATATTATTTTGTTGCTTTAAAACATTTAAAAGAAGGAATTACTGTAATTAACTTTCCCTCATGTTTTCACTTCTCCAGTGACTCACTGTGAAAATTAGGTCCGTTAGCCTCCCACATGCACACAAGTCACCATATATTTGAAAGTGAAGAAATCTAATGGATCAGGCACATATACAAGAAAGCTTGGCACAAAAAGTGGCCTATATGAGCATATTTTTCTGTGTGACCACAAATACTTGCAGTAGTATTTTAATGCAGTATGGTCTGCAAAACGAACTTCAGATTCACAACATAATTATACAGTTCCCTATGTGCAGGTGACTCCATAAACTGTTTTCTACTCTTCTACCCTGCAATGCATCTGGCCTACACCACAATTATGGGAAAAGACAGTTGTGGCTTTGACCTTCTGTGGGGCTTCCCCTCTTTTGGAAGTTAATCCAGGGAGCAGTGACTGAGCCTCGCACAGGGATGGAAAAGTGTTCTGAGAATTGCCTTTCCATCAAGATGAGTGTGCTGAAGAGCCTAACGCAAACTAGTCCCTGAAGAAAATTATTTGTATCTTTGTTCCGTAAAAGGGAGAAAATTAATTCTTGAGTCTCAAAGGAGGAGACAGCATGTGCAAAAGGCCAACAGCTGCACCATCACGTTTGAGTCGTAAAAGTCTATTCAACTGGAGAAACAAATGTGAATTTGGAATAAATTTAAGGATATGTCTCCCTCAGTGCAGTAGTAACAGGGACGCTGGAGGTAGCAGATTAAATTCCAGGTGTGCCATTTATGCCCAGGGAAAGCATATATGTAAACTGCCACATTAAGGAAACTTTACAGTTTCACGAACCAGCCTAATCAACAATGGGTTTCCTTTAAAATCGGTAGTTTTCACCTTTAATTGAAATGTTCACAAAAGAAAAATAAGTTAATGTAGGTAAAGTATTTAGGATCATGTATCAAATTCATTGCACAGGCCACTTTGAACAAGTACTCCACTTACCTATATGCAGCAATTGCTCTGCCTGTAAAGCTCAGTGGGATGCTGGCATGTTTACCATTTCATGTTTGTTGGGCAAATTGATTAGTTGCTTGGAGAAAGCTCTGATAATGTGATCAATTTTGTAAAACAGGATTTTCTGGAGTCCCTGCAGATTGCTGCTCATTTGTACTCAACTATTAAGGAATAATTTGGGTTTCATTTACTTAGTTCCTTCTTATGTAGCTGTTATCATGTGACTACATATGAGAACATTTGTCAACATTGGTGAAAACAGCTAGGATGAATTTACTTCTATGGTATCTATAACCCTTTTTTTCATTTTTTTGTGACCAGTGATGTGAATATAGACATACATGTATATATGTGAATAAGATTTTGTGTGTGTGACATTATTTATCAGAACTCTAACAGAATAATTTTATCAGTAACGTAATAACTGAATCAAGTGCTGCAGCTTCATTGACATCAGCCACCTTGAGCTCACTTTAACTTCCCTTTTCATTTCAAATGTTTTAGCTAATTGATGGAGGAATAATAATAATTACAAGCAATTCCTTTTTTTTTTCTTTCCGTTGAAAGTTGTTCACTGTTTCTGTTGGAAATTGGTGATGTGTATTTTAAACTATATTCATCAAAAACATCTAGTCTATGATGAACAAATTTATAGGGCTTGCATGTGGATATTTCATAAATTCTGGCAATGTTAAACATACTGAATAAATCATTCACTTAAAGCAGTTTGCATGGTCGAGTTCTGTTTTAGGGCTTTGTGTCGTAAAGTAATAAATACAGAAATAAAATTCTGCTAGTACACACTATTATACAACTGAAATGGGTAATCAAATCCCACAAGGTATTTCCTATTTACATGTTTTATTAATTTGATTGACCATAAATGATGTGTTAGTCTACTCTAAATAGATCCCATAGTGTCAAAAACACATCTGGTAGGGAATTCTACAATTCTAGGCACTATAACTCCTGTAAAATAACCCTGCTGTATCTATCATCAGCTAATTATTTTAGACAGATAATCAATTCAAGTATTAGCCAAATATTTTGAATGTTTGGCTTGGTAAATCTTAGTTTACTGTAACAAACGGTACAGTCACACAATATATTCTCTCTGGTAGAGAAGTTAGCTACAGAAGTCTTAATCCTCCCTCCCTATTCTAGTGTTCATTCCCACACTAATCCTTTGTTCACTGTCCTTAATATCAATATTTATGAGGCCACAATGTAAATCAGGTCACTTAGATTATTTTGATTTCAAAAAGAAACACTGAAAAACATTTCTGCATTCCTACTTACAGGGCAGAGCAAGTGTGAATACAGATGATAGTGATAGAGGGCAGAAAAGTATTCAGAAAAAAGCACATCTAGATCCTGTACTGCAAACAGTCTATGAATATTGAAATACATGTGGCTCATTTCTCAGGAGAATGCTTTAATTACCTGCTTACAAAATACCTGAAGGGGGCCAGACGCCAACCTGGTAAACCATCAACCAAGAACTCAGGGCTAGCAGGACTGGCAGAGGATGGCTGGCAGTGGCAGGTCTGTTGTCTGATAGGACATGTCCTAAACTCACAAAGAATTTTCCGTTTTTAAATTCCAGTCACAAAACATAAACAAAGCCGAACTTGGCAAAAGTGAACTGAAAACACAAGTCTCCGTCTTTAACTGAGTGCCTAATCATGAAAGTGAAAGAGTTGGGTTTGTGTTTATTTCCTCCATTACAGATCTTTTATTCCTTCTGGTATCTTAGAGGCGGCCAAAACAGCAAACACATTTTTGAGTTTGATGTTCCCTATCAACTGTAATGGCTCCCTAGTCAGAATCTGGCTTTTTAGATGCTACCTATCTAAGGACCAAATTCTCTCTTCTTTCGATTATTTGTTCAACTAAATTTCCTTGAGTCACTTTGCTAGGGTCAGGTTTGTAATTTTTAGATATTCTCTTTTCAAACATCTAACTTTCCTCCTTGTATCTTGTTCATAGCTCATGGTGTTCTTCGAAAAGTTCAATGAAATGAGTTCTACAAACAAAAAGTCCCTACTGTTAAAGAAAAAAAAATCTAACAAACTAATCACTGTTGAAAGACATTAAACACTCCAGAAGTTTTGCAATTATTATTGAAACAAACTTAACCTTCTAGCACAACTTATCTTTGCCCCTCACACAGTATCTATATCTGCATTAGTAACATTTATCTTCCTGTACAGCAAAAAAGGAAAGGAAGGAGCTACACAGTTTGATTCTTCTGACCTGTTTTAGACATCAGTACATCTAGAATCATAGAATACATTAGACTGGAAAAGACTCTTAAGATTACTGAGTCCAAACATAAACCTAGCACTGTCAAGCCCACCATGTCCTTGAATGACACATTTACACATCTTTTAAACACCTCCAGGGATGGTGATTCAACCACTTCCCTGGGCAGCCTGTTCCAATGCCTGACAACCCTTTCCATGAAGAAATTTTCACTAATACCCGATCTAAATCTTCCCTGGTGTAAACTTGAAGCTATTTCCTCTCATCCTATCACTCATTACTTGGAGGAAGAGACTGACACCCACCTCACTACAACCTCCTTTCAGGTAGCTGTAGAGAGCAATAAGGTCCCCCCTCAGCCTCCTTTTCTCAAGGCTAAACTACCCCAGTTCCCTCAGTCGCTCCTCATCAGACTTGTGCTCCAGACCCTTCACCAGCTTCGTTGCCCTCCTCTGAACTAGCTCCAGCACCTCAGTGTCTTCCTTGTAGTGAAAAGCCCAAAGCTGAACAAGGTATTTGAGGTGCAGTCTCACCAATGCTAAGTACAGGGGGCAACCACTTCCCTAGTCCTGCTGGCCACACTGTTTCTAATACAAGCCAGAATGTCGTTGGTCTTCTTTGCCGCCTGGGCACACTGCTGGCTAGTATTCAGCGAGCTGTCAACCAACACCACTAGGTCCTTTTCTGCCAGGCAGCTTTCCAGCCACTCTTCTCCAAGCCTGTAGCATTGCACAGGGTTATTGCCACCCAAGGGCAGGACGCAGCACTTGGCCTTGTTGAACCTCATACAATTGGCCTTGGCCCATTGATCTGGCATGTCTGGATCCCTCTCCAGAGTCTTCCTGCTCTCAAGCAGATCAACACTCTCACCCAACTTGGTGTCATCTGAAAACTTCCTGAGGGTGCACTCAACTCCCTCATCCAGGTCATTGATAAAGAGATTAAACAGAACTGGCCCCAATACTGAGCCCTGGGGAACACCACTCACGACTGGCCAACAACTAGATTTGACACCATTCACCACAACTTTTTGTGCCTGGCCACCTAGACAGATTTTTACCCAGCAAAATGTGTGCCTGTCCAAAACATGAGCAGCCAGTTTCTGCACAAGAATGCTGTGGGAAACAGTGTCAAAGACTTTACTAAAGTCCAGATAAACAACATTCACAGATTCCCTCATCCACTCAGCGGGTCGCTTTGTCACAGAAGGAGATCCGGTTAGTCAAGCAAGACCTGTCTTTCATAAAACCTTGCTGACTGGGCCTGGTTGTCCTGTACGTGACGGCATTCGAGATGATCTGCTGCATGACCTTCCCTGGCACTGAATTCAGACTGACAGGCCTGTAGCTCCCCAGATGCACATTTGTGTCACATTTGCTAACCTCCAGTGAATCAGGACCTTCCTGGTTAGCCAGGACTGCTGATAAAAGGCGGAAAGTGGCTTGGTGAGCACTTCCGTCAGCTCCCTCAGCACCCTTGAGTGGATTCCATCCAGCCTCATAGACCTGTGTCTGTCTAAATACACCTCTTTACTGCTTTTTACTGGGTATGGAGAGATTATAGACAACAAGTTCAAATGTAGAGGCAAACTACACTTTTGCCTGATCAGATGAAACCTACTGCAATACATCTAGCTTCTATGCCTTTGTATATTGTTTTCTTCATACGTCCTACCACTTTTAAACAAGTTTTGAGTGGCTACATGACTGTTAATCTTGTAAAATGTATTTGATATGAGCAAATAGAAAGAAGACAACAAATCTATTTTTACTTTCCACTTGACTGGATTCTGCATTCTGAACCCCTAAGGAGTTCAGAATAAACCCTACTAGGCCAATTTTTAGATCAAGAGCATATATGTCTTTAAAGAACTATACGTCTTTACGTAAAGAGACAAGTTACATATATATTTATATATCCTTAAAATACCATGTTTTTAAATGGAAAAAAAAATATGTATAAGAGATCGAGGTTTTAAGAACATTCAAATTACTCTACAATGTAGTAGCAAATAAATATGTATTTGTCTAATTTGTTAGCTTGCTTTTTAAGAAAGGCTCAAGATCTAATATAGTCGTGGGAAAGACTATTCTTAAGTGGTTCAGCGTATCAACCTTTATATATTCTAAACATCTTTCTAGCTTTTTTCTTGTGGTTATTCATGGGGAAACTGGTACAAAAGATGTTGTAAACTAAATAGAAGTCTGGCAATTCATGTGCAAATGCTAGAACTACTGGACATTAATTCTCTAAGATGACAGTTACAGACAAATATGATGCGACTTACATGTCAGGGGTGTCATGATATAGACAAAGACAAATCTTCAAATTAAGCCTCCAAACAGTAATATTATAAAAGCCTGAGACTATTAGTTTTTCCTAGGTACTTATTAATTCCTTTAAAATAGAATTGCTGGCTTTGGTTTCAGTCCCCCATAAGCACAGCAAACCATCATGTTCTTAGCATTATATGTGAAAAGGTAAAATTAGGAGGAAAAAAAATATTCCTTTTGACTTAAAACCTCATAATTAGCACATCTTCTGTAGCCCTGCCATTAAATGCCATCCCTCTGACTCCCTTATCATTTTTCAGCAAGATCCATTTATCCCACTTATCATTCTGTGTCATGTTTGAGCAGACCTACCTTTCCTCCTCAGAGGAATGTGGCGACATCTGTTTTCTGAGGTTCTGCAAAACATTATACTGAGTTCTGTGTGGATCTCTGACTCTATCAGAGTGGCCTCACATTCACTGTCTGACCATGAGCCTTCAGCTCATTTAATTTATAACCGTTCTCTCATTTCAAGACTTTGTTCTTATGTCAAATCTTTCCATATGATAATCAGTCAAAGGGAAGTCTTGGTTAATAGCTCTGATGAATGTGCCAACTCTATGTTTTAATGTAATAACAAAAATGGAAGTTTTTCTGTCATGGGAAAAGAAAAACCTAAATTAACAAAATAGATGGTGTCTAGACTTCTTTGTGTATTTTTGTTGTGAAACCTGCAAATAATGCTGACTGATCAGCACCTCAGCTAGGATTCTGCTTCAAAATCAGCAATGCAAATAAAATATCATTCTCATTTTATGATACAGTACATTTAACGCCATGCACATTCATAGTCACAGATACAAAGCACGTCCGTACTTGCTCTAATTATTAATGAAATTCTGCTCCTACTGACCTAATCACTATTTTTTTTCATTGACTGATTTATGAGAAAAGGAATCCAAGCTTCAGTTGAGAAGGGGTAAAATATACAGAAAACATGGAATATTCCAAAACTTTTCTAAAAATGTCATATTACTGTAGCCTCATCTGAACCAACATGACAACAGCAAAATTCAAGGTGAACACAATAGTATAAGTAAGTAAACTTACATAATTTTTAAAATGACATGAATTTAGTATTATTTCTTAACATGTCAAGCCACACATTTGTCCTGGACCCCAAGAACACCACCAGTCTTTGTTACCACTGCCCTGTCACCTCAGGGCTGCCCCACCCTGCCCAGGGCCCAGGACCCCATGTCAGCCCCCTGGGGCCACCAGCCCCTTCTCCAACAACTCTGCAGCAGGGCCAGTCTCCAGCTCCCCACAACCCTGTTCTGCCTGGCCATGGGCCCATGTCCCAGTCAAGCCTCATCATCAGCCCATACAACTAAATACATGAAAGTAATGTATTTAAAAAACCTCAGGTAACATTTGCTACAAATTTCATTGAAATTATAAGCTGAAGAAAAAATAATTGGTTTAAGATTTCTATCAGAATAAAAGTCTGCAAACTGCAGAACTGATGATGTTTTCTTCCCAGAATAATAACAGAAAAAAAGTAAAAGAGGAAGTTTACCATTACATATAAATTGAGCTACAGATAATGAAAAGGTATGTGACAGAACTGTAATGGAAGTAGCGAAAATAATAAATAAAATTATGCTAATATGAATTAGTAATAGACCGAGAGAGAGAGAATGAAGATACATGATCTTATCTGCAATCTAGTGTTCCAGTAGAAAGAAAAACATCCTCTTCAAGAGGCTGTCCTTGTGGTGATGCCCAGCCTGCAGCATAACAAAGGTAGTTAGCTTAAATACAGATATAAGTATATTCAAATATAATATGAGTCTTCACATGAAGCATTATTTTAGACCTTGTCTTAATGTTTACTAAACGGTATATCACATTACATTTGAGAAACAGTAAACTCATTCAAAAAATTGTAAACTCACTTAAAAGCCACAGTGTGCTTTCTCCTTCTGGGTATTTTTTTTTTCTTCCTCATAAGACTGAAATCTAACTATGTATTATGTCTAGTACGAAAAAAATACGAATCATGTTTATCTCTAACCAATACTGAAAATTATTCCAAATCAATCATTCATCAACACCATGAAACATAGACAAATGTTCTGATCTTGGTTGTACATTCATTCCAAAGGTTTTGAGAGGATTCAGAATGAAGACTATTGTAGCTCTAGGAGAAACTGACTTCACTTTCCAAAACTGAACCTCTTATAAAACAATGATGGGCACAACTCTTAACCAGGACATATTTGTAGAGCAGTAACAAGTCTAAACAAGTTACATATAGAGAGCAAAATTTAAATAGGTGCTCATTTTTTTTCCCCCAGTATGCCAGTATATACAATAAAGCAGCAAGAAACCATCTTCAACTACTACATCTTCTGTCCTTTCTGAGTTCAGTTCTGCACCCATTCCCTTCTTTTGCCCTGACAGACCTATCTCTTCCTTGAAGTCATCCACACAGCTCTAGTGCAAAGCCTAGGTTAATATTCATATTCAGGCCAGTTTACAGAACGTGGATCCTAAGGAAGAATAATCATTTGCCTTATTTTTTCACTATAATTTATAGAGATGCATGTTCCAGGTTGGATTATCCAAATCAATATGAGGTAGGAGTTAATATAGTTCATAATATGCTAGCTGGAGTCTAGTAAATACACCATGTAGTAACTGAGGTATTGGTTTTCCTTATGTCTCAGTGAAGGTAATCTGATTTTACAAGCAGATGAATAGATTTAAAAATCTTCAGACTTCAGTTTATTCCAATATAAATCAAAAGTAACCTGATGAAATAAAATTAGTTTTGCTGATGTGAGATAGGTGTGAGAGGACACACAAAAATGAAACTGAATGTCTAACTTTTAGATAACAACTTCTAAGTGCATGCAGAGATAGAGAAAGAGAATCCACAGTAACAGTGCTAAGCAAGGAACAGCTGGAATACTCAGAACATGTTGACACAAACCAGGATGCCTTTAGTTTTCACTCTTCCGTTTTACAGCTCTTGGTTACACAATGATGTACCTCTAGCTGCAGTGCACAGTTCTGATCAATGTCGTCTAGTTAGTCCATTTTCAGAAAATGCAGGAAGCAATACATATAATTATAATTACAAATACGTGTGGGCAGTATGAGCACACATACATCTATTATGAATTTAGTTATGTCTCAAGTGCATATGTAGTGTACATACAAGAAGGAGCCGTCTTACAAACTAGCAGCCTAGGGAATCACTAGTAACTCAGGAAGCCATTTCTGAAGTAATCTGAAATGGGTGAGCTCACCAAACTGTTCATGCTGAATTGTTCCATTTTGAAGGAAAAAATAAAATTTTCATTGCACCAGAGAGACGAACACAAGTGAAAATATGAGCATGGCTTATTGGTAACAGCATACTCATGTGGGTTCCAACTCTCTTTGTTGGGTGCTGTAAGACATGACTGAACAACTCACAATTTTTTTAGGTGAAACATGCACACCTGAAAAAACAAGGTCAGGCAGGCTATATGCTAGGAATGATAATACTCACAGTAAAAGTTTATCACCTCGCTCTTACTTTAATCTTCCTCTAATTATCTGAGTTTGTGCCAAAATATTAAACGTTTGCCCAAAATTTCCAAAGTTTCCTACAGCTCAGTTCTTTGAAAGCAACTTTAAGAATCGAATTAATGATCCTGACACATTGACTAAACAAGCAGGTTGAACAGAGAAAAACACAGGTATTCAAAGTAATTTTTTAACCACGGTAAGCTGAAAATACAATGCCTAAAAGACTATAACAACTCCTTTAGATATTTTGGCAGCACCACTATTCCAGTTCAGTTTTATCTGCAAAAACTCTGCATTGTGAGATGATTCTTTAGTACCCACCTATGTAAGGAATGACACAGTATTTCATCAGTAACGATAGCTTTGCTGTACATTATAAATCATAAAAATGTAAGATCTCTCTTCTTCCTGAAGTATATTGCAAAAAATATCTGACTTTAAATGGGGTAAGATAGAAATTACTGAACTTTTGAAATCACACATACTAATGAGCTTTATTTTTTTAACTAAAAGTTAGCTTACACTAGTTAAAGCAAATTGTGCAGTATCCTTTAGACTCATGTGCCGTTTTAACCAGAATGATAATAAACCACCCTTTTTTTAGCTAGTGTCTGTATCTCTCACATGTGACTGAAGTCTTTTAAATCTGGAAGCACCGATGAGGGGTAAAATTGACCATATGGTGGAATTTTTAAGTTCCTCTCTCCTACATCCCTAATATTATGGCTTCCTGTGTCAATTATAGCAGCCTAATGATTAGATTTTTAATGTACAAATACAACTTTTTAGGGACACACGCGCACACACACAGAGATGGATGGAACATATCTATCTCCAAATATATGTATATTTGGAGATAAAAATATGTATACACATACATATGTAAATATGTATATGTATTTGGATAAACACACACACACACACTGGTGGATAGAATTTTTTTACAGGCTTCTTGATGGCCAACTGTTTGGGATTCCATTTGAGGAAGCTAAACAGCTGAGGATCAAAGGTGCTTTTAAGAAAATAAAACCTACAGGTCAAATAAGTACACTTAGAGCACAAAGAATGTTAAGGAAAAGAGCAAAGATGAAGAACTTCTTGTTTTCAGTCATATATCTTCTGTATATTAAAACTCAAAAGCTTACCAAACACTCCAGAGAGTGGATATTGGGACTTATATTTAAATATGTATATATTGGTTTATCTACCCATACATGGGTTTACAGATGCTCTGAGTGTACAGTCCTCAGATGTGAGAGCATTTGAGAGGCTGATTGTAGGGCAGAAAAGCAATAGCCAGTCTCTGCAACACAGAGATCTGGAGTAAGTGTGCTGGTCATTCAAATGGCATATAATTTTGCTTGGTGCGATGCATAGATAACACATGGAAGAATGTAATCAGAAATTAAAACTTAGTGGTATGGATAATGAAGTCACACAGAGAGAAGGGCATACACATGTACATAGAGTCAATTGTATTAAATAGGTTACTAACAGAAAAAAATAAATTAGGTTAAGTCAGCCATTTAAATCCTCCTGCTTTTATACAGGTTCCTTTAGTACAGACTCTGGATCATTCCTAGATCCAAAACACATATACATGCTATGGACAAAACTGGAACATGGAACTGAATGTAATTCCATGGAAGAGCTAAAATAAACAACACTTGAGCTCTATTTTTCCAAATGATCCACAGGTATACAGATTTTAAACTTTGGAGACACAATATAACAGTTGAATATGACTTCTTGCATAGGATAGCCATCAGAACCTTGCTGGTAATTTCTTCACTGCACCAACAGCTTCAAGTTCAGACATGTTATACTTTCTAGAAAGTAAAGCTTTACCGTCTCTGCTGTAGTATTTGTGTTGCTTGAAGCACTTTGAATTATTATAACAGATACAAGTTTGTTATGAAAATGGAAGAGGCACATATTAAACTTCTGTGAGGTTTAAAAAGCTCAAAATACCAAATGAACTTCAGACGCACATTAATATTATTTTTTAGAATGTATGCTCTTCTGGGGAAAAGAAAATATCATAAAGTCACGGAATTGTTTAGGTTGGAAAATACATTAAGATCATCAAGTCAAACTGTTAACCTTTCACTGCTGACTCCACCAATAAACCATGTCCCTAAGCACCACATCTACATGTCTTTTAAACACTTTCAAGGATGGTGACTCAACCACTTCCCTGGGCAGCCTGTTCCCACGCCTTGACAACCCTTTCTGTGAATAATTTTTTCCTAATATCCAATCTAAACTTCCCGTGGAGGTTGAAGCCATTTCCTCTTGTCCTATCACTTGCTACTCAGGAGAAGAGACCAATACCTTCCATGCTATAACCTCCTTTCAGGAGGCTCCTGTCTCAAAAGAGCACAAGACTGATGTTACATTTCATCAAATGGAAAGCAACATAAAGTACCTTACCTTTTGGTGAGTTGTTCACATTATAATAAAACACAAATAATAAACTATTTATGACAATCACTTCATCTCTGTGCTGAGCTCTGATTTTAGAATCAGATAAAAATCTTTCTAGGTCTTGTGTGTGTGTTTTCACTTGAAAAAAAGGATCATTATAAAGAATGACAAGTTATAGTTAGATTAATTCCGTTTTTCCATCATGAAAATTAAACTCTCATTAACTTCAGAGCTGTATTAAGGTAAATTTACTGATTTCCACTGTGGAAACTGTCTTGACATGCTGGAAAGCCAGGAAGCATTTTCAGGTTTTTTCTCCATAAATCCTAGTTTGGGTGACTTGTAGGAATGGAGCATGGATTTCTTCTGCCTTACTTAAGCTACTTAAAAGGAAATTCTGCAGCATAACCTATTCTGGACTACTTAGATAGGTGTTTTACTGTAAGCATTAGAATCACCTATTAATAGGATCTAAAGGGCAAATTATTGAAAGAGAAAACCTAAAAAATTGTTTTTCAGGTAGATGGAATTAAGATGAGTTCCGTTCTGAGATAGGAGCTCCACTTCAAGCCTGTCTCCCATTAAACTTCTGATGAAAGCACTAGTTGGTATTGGTCTCCTACCGTAAACTTACTAGGAAACAGATACTTTCCATCAGTTCATTTCAGTAACAACGGTCATGGAAAAGCTATGGACTGTAATGACTTTTAACCATCTACTTGTTTTGTTGAGATCTGAACAACTGACTAGTCCCCTAGGAAATGAAAATAGCAATATATACCTTAATCACTCTTTCCTCATGATGATTCCCCTGACTTTAAAACCAAGCTTCATCTAAATTTGCCATATTTACCACTACATGAAAATATGTTACATCCATTTGGCTTGTTTCTGAAAAAGAACAATTCATGTCTGGTTGATCAGCCAGCTCTCAGGTACTAATGTCTGACAATACTGAAAGAGCTGCATTTGCGATAAACATTTTGGTAAGTGCTAAGAGGCAGTCCATAAAATTTCTCAAAAACTCCCTATCTGGTGCACACATCTGGTCCTGAAGACACCATAGTGTGGGGATAGTTTTGTAAATGTACATCTACATGATAACAGTGTCTGACCAAAGATACAGGTAAAGTTGTGCAAACGCTAAAAACATAGCCCAACTGCAGCAGCTGCCTCTGTGAAACCTGGAAAAATCTGATCAAAGTGCAGGGGCAAGTCAGCAGTAGCTGAGAAGAAGGAGCCTGAAAGAGAGCACAATCTTACCCCCGGATCTTGAGTTTGCTCTGTGAAGACCCAGTCTCCAAGTCAGAGAAACTGTAATACGTTCTACCAAATGGTGCTAAAGATGTGACACAACAAATGACAATAAGGACAAAGAATCAGCATTCAGTTCCCTTGTTCTAGCCATGTTTCACACACTCTCAGAGCTTAGTGTGTGACCGTATCTGTTGACTACACCACTGAAAGACTGTCGTTTCATTGTGAGGAGTGACAATAGCCAGATCTGTGCTATAAGAGATGAGAAATAACACCTATCAGTAGATGTGGCACATTGTATCAGCTACACGCTACAATCTCATATTTGTTACAGAATTATAGGTCATGTCTACATCATTAAATTAAATGTATCTAAGGAACAGCTACTTAAATTAAGCATTGCTACTTCCAAGCACTGGAACTTGATCTCTACTGTTAAATAAGTAGAAGCCCTGATATGTCCTTTGTACATTTTGGGCCTTCACATTTTTCTTCCAAACTATTCCCAGGACTAGAGAAGAGTTGACATGAGCTAGAAGCCATCCACAACAAAGTTTAAAAGCAGCCTCCACTTTTGCAGGACAAGATTGTTTCGTGTTACGAATGTGGTCTGTTCCACATCAGCTGTCCTCAGCACTAGAGAATAGTCTCCAACACATTAATGTCCAAGATGGAAAAAGACTTTGCAACAGAAACATCTTGCAGCAGGGAGATTCTAATTAAATAAATTAAAAACTTGTTACCATAACAATGGTCAAACATTAGTATAGGTTGCTCAGAGAGGATGTGGGGTCTACCTCCTTGTATTTCTTCAAGATTTGACACAACCATGAACAGCCTGATCTGCTTCAAGAAGACAATAGGAATAAACGACCTCTAGAGGTCACTTCCAATATCAATTATTTTGTGATTTTATGATTCATGCTCTGATTCAAAATCCATGCTGAGCTATGCACACAAGTAAGGATAATTTAATCTAAAAAAATCCGTATTATTTCTTAAATTAGCATAATGGATCAGATGGATGAATTTTCCATTTATTTTATGAGAGCAATTCACATAATTTGAATCCCAAGAAAGACCACTATAGAAAGATGACATGAGAATCATATTACATGAGGTAAACAATAGAACTTTGTGCAGTCACTTAACGGACACATTCAATCAATACATGAATTGCATCTGGCGAAAGTGTGAGAGGAGACATGAGAAAAACTCTTACCAAAACTCCTGAACTCCATATGTAACACTACTGAATGCAGCTGAAGAGGATCTGAACAGCCCTCTATAAAGACTGATTTACAACATCTCTACCTCTAGCAAATAGATCTGCACAGACAGGAATTTGTGTCATGTGTGAATTTTATATGTAAACTTGGTTATTTTTTTGAAATTGTGATTTAAACGAGATTGGTTTGTTGGGGTCCTTGTTTTATTGACTAGAGTTTTCAAAAGCCCTGGAATTCCTCAGAGAAATACAACCCACTTTCAAAAATAACTAACTCACCTAAAAAGTGTTTCCCACCAGAAGTCAAAACAGCCTTTAAATTCTACATTGTATGTAACACAGCTGTATGTGTGTGTGCATATTTTGCTCCTACCAGATTCATCACAATCAATTTATACAAAAAGATTTCAAATGAATTGCCTTTGATGGCAATGATAATAATTTAGATTATGAAGACACACAAGCAAACAGCCATTTCCGAATTCTTGCAAGACTTGAACAAATATTGTGAAAAGAGGGATACATACCGAATACTTCCTGTGAAGTTATAAATTATGTCTTGAAATTAGCTTGCTTTCATGCAGATTTTGTTATTATTTTTCTATGGCATGACATGATTAAAAGCACAGAAACATTTAAATGAAATTTATGTATTTCTTACATGAAATTTATTACCACCACTTTCTAGACTCTGTGATCAAATCAAAATACATGATAAATTGTCTTTACCCATGGATCATTTACAAAGTGTACAAACATTATTAATGATCATATCATTTCATGCTTACGGAGACCTTACTCACGCGGATCCCTGGCAAAATAAACTACAGCAGGAACTGTGTTAATGGTGTCCTTAATCTGCAACTCTGCAAATGAACCAAGTCGACATAGTCATGGCAAACATAGTGTTTTTCAATACCGGAACTGTTGATGGCTAAACAAAAAAGTTATTTAATATTATGGAATAGTGACTTCAACTATCTCCCTTCTAACATAAAGACATTTGAAAACAAGATTCCACACACAGGAGATTCAAAAGCTGAATATTTAAAGAAGTACTTCCTTCCCAGTTTGAACTAGGAGAAGGAGTACTAGATCAGCTAAAGCAGAGATTTAAAGACTCTGTGTCTTGTAGACATTGCTCCTCTCTGAGCTTAGGCACTTCAGTCCAGTCCAGTCCATTCCCCCAGTCCCTCAGTATCTTCTTAGAATACTTTGGTTTGGCTTCACTGCAGTAGTCCCTTTCTGACCTATTTATTTCCCTTACCACTTTCTTCATTATCTTGCATACCCTTCTTACACTTTATTTAAGCTCTTAGCTAATAATGTCCCACAATTTCACTTCGTGACATTATAGCCCCAGCGTGTTGTTGTCTGCCACAGTATGAATCTTCCAGTGTATTTTGCTTTTGTTCTTTTGGTCCTTCTTTTCTTGTTTATTTGGACTGCAATAAGGTTAGGGAAGGCATTATAGAATCTGATTAAACGTGACCCCATTCCTGTTTGTTCACAAGTCACCAAGAACTAATAATGAAAATTGTGACCCTTAATAAAAACTTACCAAATGTATCTTTTTCAACATTGGGCAATAAAATCCTCCTTTTAAAAGTTCTAGTTTTGCAATATATGCCTACAATCAGCTGGACATAGTTAATACTGTAAAACACAGCCATTCAGGAGAAATGCTGGAAAGCATTCATCAGGAGAAAAGTGCCAGTAAAAGAAGGTGCTCTGTGAACAAATTAAAAATCACAGAAGAAAGGAAAATGACTGAATCACCAAAGAAAAATCCTAAATAAATAGTATATTTTCTTGTATATAAGAATATGTAAAACAAAAATGAATCTGTTAAATTATGTATTAATTGCATGGATTTCATAGAGGTTCAGATTCTAGACTATATGTTAAACCTGATCATTTTCTTCCCCACCCTTTAATTATATGGCTTTAGAAAGGTATTATGCTGTCAAAGAGGATTAAACTGGATTTGATATCCATGATGTTCCTATTATTTCAAACATTTAGGAGCAGTCTTTTGTTTTTATTCAGCAATAGGCAAACTGACAGCTTTCAACTTATCCTTCCTGCTGCAGTACACTGTGTGATATCTGTAGTCTACTTAGCTGGGTCTAATTTCTGGATACTTGTCGTTCTGTTTTTTCTCTTAATCTAGTCCATTTGTAACATTATAGAGAAAGACTATTAACATTCAGTTAAAGCTTATATAAAATATAGGTTAGTCTATCTAGCAATGTTAATCTTGGCCCCAATACATCAAAGCTCTTAATATTTCTTAATATTCTCACTACATCCAGGAGAAGAAATGAAAATCAAACATATGCCTAAGCACGGAGTCAGCTCAAAGCTTTCAACATTATCTGTGTTATAACAGTGAAAACCGTAAGAACATGGAAAAACACAACATTGTAAATCAAGAAGGGCATAAGAAACATTTCTGAGATTAAGTTAAAACCAAAAGAATACACGAATTTCATTTTTATGCTAATTAATGTAGCTTGAACACAGACTCTTAAACTAGAGGTAGTTATGTACTGCTGATACTGATCTTTGCTTAAAGGTCTCTCTTTCATCTGGAAAGTCAGATGGCTCACAGTGGTGTTAAGCATAACATATTCCCTAACAGTGGATAAGGCCAGGCTAAAGATCTCTCTGGGCTCCTTTCTACTGTATTACAAAAAAGGGCCAGAGACTGAGGTCAGCACTGGACCATAGCATCCTTACTGCCTAATTGTTAACAGCACTTCTTGGCTCTTTTATTTGGAAGACTCCAGCTTGCACTCTCCAAGACAAATTTCTTACAGAGGCGGTTAGCCCTAAACGCTGCGGACCAGAGCCAGCTGGCAGCACTCAGGCTTTCAGCAAAAGATCAATCCCTGGGCTTTTATTTAGCAATATAGATGGAACTTCAGCCTCCATGGTTGGGAAATAGCTCAAAAAATTAAGGTCCCTTTGTGAGGTGCCTCGTTAGAGATCACATGTCTATTCTTCCCCTATTTTTTTCTATTCATGGTCTCTCTTCTATTGCAAAGGTTGTGAAATCTTTTTAACTCTATACACAGATTTCTTAGCCTCTCTGTCTTTCTACAGCTAAAATAGGTTAGCCTGCCTCTGGTTTGATAAAGCTCCTGAAAACCTTGCAGAAAAGAGGACTTTGAAAATGACCATTTTAGGTTTTAAGTAGTGCTTTCTTTATTCCGTGGGGTTACACAACCTAAAACCTGAAATCAGAAGTTTCATAGAATCATCAAGTTCAGAAGTTGTTTTTACTCTTTCTGTCTTACTCTTGACTGTCTCCCAAAGGCCTAAATCAGATCATGACAGGAGACAAATCTTTCAGTTCATTGAATGTTTGGTGCACTTTTTAGGCGCAGTTTAGCCTTATCAAATGAATAATGACCAACTGAAGGACAGAATGAATTTTCATATTCTTGTAGTGACGTGAAGCACTTAAAACACAGCTAAACAATGAGAAGGGAAATAAGTTCAAAACAAATCGATCAACTTCCTCTGGATGTTTTAATGAGATGCAACATAATTTCCTTCAAGATATTTCCAATAATCATGTATTAGCTACCTCAATCTGTTAGAAATTCTCAGATACCTTTATTTTTTGTTATGCCTGACAATGAAAATAAAACTGCTCTCCATGTTCATTTGTACATATTATTTTTGACTAGGTACAGATAGAAAGCATCCTCTTGATCTGATTCATAACAGGAAAGATAGTTCGAAGAGTGGTGAGTATACCAAGGAAGAGATGATACATTTCTTAGAAAAAAAAAATGCTCTCAGAAAATCAAAAGTACAACAAGAAAACAAGTGCATGCACTAAACAGTATATATCGCCTTGCTAAGCAAGCACTTGAACTGCAAGATGGTGTCTTAAATAAACTGAAAATAACTCAGTAAATGGAGAAGTCAGCTATCACTTCATTTAACTGATTGGTTTGTTTGTAGGCAGGATAACATGTTTATGATACTTCAAAGTGAGTGAAAGAAGGCTGAGATAAATTCTTGCCATTCAGAATGACATAATGGTGACAGTGGCTCTGAAAAAACATGAGAGATTATTCTTGAACAATTGCTGGAAAATGATACATGTAATTATGGTAGATTACATTAAATAGATTTCTCTAACATAAAGAGAGAGGTTTTGTGCCTATGATATGTGGGTGATGACATTAATTTTCCTTAATTTATTGTCTTGTATAAGATAACTTGTACATTGTTAGAAGTATACCAGTCATTTAGGATATAATGTTGACTTTAAATGTGTCTATCAACAATGGTCAAAGACACCATTATATAATGTAGATAATAGTAATGGGCTTGGTAGCCAAGTGTTACCAAAAAATTGCTGCTAAGGGAATCAAGAGCTAAGTATTCTCATTGCTTTGGATTTCACATGCCAGGAATCTAGTAAAAATAGCAGTGTGTATACATACTTCAGAAGTTGTTCATAAAGTATTCAAATGAAAGTTTATATGTCAGGATATAAAATATGAAGCATCAGTCACATCACTGGATGTGTGTTTTTCTTCCCTAACTGGATGGATAAGCTATTTAGGAGACTGCTAATGATCCTGGAATATGATATGTAATGTTACAGGCAGTAACCTTAACAAAAGTGTTTTATTTTTTCGAGGCACTAAGTCAAAAAGACATAAACACGGCTTATCTACCCCACAGTCTCAATCTGCAAAGGCACAGCAATTTGCTTCAGTCCGGCTGATCAGATAGAAACTACAATTCCTTCTGGAAGGAAGATAATCAGAAAAGTTTAAGGTCAGATATAGTGAGAAAGCCAAACTTTCCAAAGAAAACAAAAGTTCCTAAGAAATATAAAGAAATACTGTTGAATCAAGCTGCCTAAATTCAGCACACAAACAGTAAATTTACATATGCTATCTCAAAGTAACAGATATTGAAATGTCCGGTATTCAGTAAAGATCAAATCAGAGAATATATAGAATTATTAATAGTTTTGGAACTCTACCCAAGCAGCAAATGTAAGAGACAAGGAAGTTCAAAATGTTCCTTAGGTGAATGTTTCTGCTCTCAATCATGACAGAACAATGACTCCATTTCAGCTCTGCAAGACGTCACCTTACAGAAAGAATACTGAAGTTTGTTCAGCAGTGTCTCTGTTTAGCCAAATCCAGTATAATTGATTTTTCAAAGCATTCAAGATTACAAAGAAAGATTCTAGCAACAGCAGGAAACGAGGCTGTAGCTGAGGTTAGTTTCAGTCCTTCTGTAATAAGCTTTAACAGTCAGAACAACACATACATACATGGGGTGAAGCCAGTGACAGAAAGCTTCTGCATGTAAGAAAAGTTGTTATGTCCAGAAATCCAGAGCTCAGATTACTGGAACATTTTCAGGTTTGTAAATTTTTCTTTTTACACCTGAATTTTGAAGAAGTATTTTTAAGACATAGTGGCACACAACCACTTTAATAAAAGTAAGCTGAATTAGTTTCTCATTTTCCCTTTATCTATTATCATGATTCCTGTCAGGCAGTAGTGAGGGGGATGCTAGGTCCCCTATCCACCTCCCTCTAGCTGTCTTTTGTATTCGTAATCAAGTGGTCAGGCTACCACAGAACAAGAATAAACAGAGGGTGAGGGAAAAATGAGAACAGAGTAGAAGAAATCATTTTATTTTGTGAAGAAAAAGCTGAAAAACTAGGAAAACAGATTTATGATGTCCAGAGCTCATTGAGTAATGCACATACATCATATAAGTGTAGCAATGCATCTAAATATTAATGTGTTTGCCACATGTATGTATTTTCAGAGTTACTGGAGTTTCAGATTTCAGAGTTACTGAAGTTACATATTTTGCTCATAAAGGGAAATACCAAAATGGGTACAGGCAGCTCATACAGACTGGGACTTCCTGTGGCCCTAAGTACGCAAGCAAAACTTCTTTACCCCATTTCCAGAAGGTCTTTTTTTCTTTTGTTAGCATTTTACACATTTGACCTCTAACCTGAAGTTTGCTGCAGAAAGACCCCATCACACCCTTTCTGAGTTACGAAACAAGCATGAGAAAGATTTCTTTCTTGAGATTCAGTTGTACCTCATTCATCTTATCGTTGTGTTCACTCTGCAAAGATGTACTAAGCTTTTTCCAAGCCCCCCAAGGCAGCACTACTCTATTACAACATTTACCGAAAGCTCTCAGAAAGACCTCCTACACTGCACTTCCTGGTTGGCTGGCTCACCCGTGTGTCAGTTCTTTTAAATCATATGCCTCAAGAGGTCTTACACACATACTCAGTCATAGCATATAAGTTTCTTGGGTTCGAGGGCTCACTTTCTTTTATCACAGATTGACATATTGTTGAAATCAATCATAGGTCAGTTTCCCTAATGGTTGCTTCTGGGATGTTGGGTACATTGGAAATCCTGTCATGATTTGGGATAAAACGTTAATATCAATAGCAGATGTTTTGTGTTATAACGCTCTGTAGAGCTGAAGAGTAGGGCAGTTAGGAGGCTATCCTGGCAAATTACTATTTGGTATATTGTCACACCTGATCTGAATAGGCCTTAATCGTGCTTTTATTTATCTTTCATTTGCAGGTCTTATTTCTATATAAGGACTACTTTTTTTTGACAAGCAACTATCTATGACTCGAAGTTTCTTAAAGTGCTGATGTCCATTCTTATCACCTTTATAGAACCTTATTCTGGCAAATCAAACCCAGGCTGTTCTGAACAGCATTCAGGAACATTTACTCTTGATGATCATTGGACTATCATGTGAACTAAACAGTTTCTAATGTATCAAACCTGAATTCTGCCCTTCAGTTGCAGAATCCAAACAACTCAGAGGTTCAAGCAGATGTCACCTGGTGGTGTTTGTGTCCATTTATTTTGGTCCAGATATTTTGGTCCTTGCTCACTTGATGCTGAAACCTATCCTATCTTAAAATAATTTAAAAAGAGGTGTTTAGAAAAAACAAACAATGCATGAAATGTTTTCCTCTGTAGGTTATCTCCAGTTAGAGAAACTGTAAGCAGACCGAAAAAGTCCCTCAGAATACATAGTCTGCATGCATACTCATGATAGAATATCATTTGCTCCAGGAAAGTTGAAAGGCTGTTTTGGAAAAGGACATAGATCAGCTGTCCTGTTTTACTCTGTGGTTTGGGTTTTTTTTACCCTAGAGGTAAAGAAGAAAGCAAGAAACAGTCACTGCAGTGTCAATTCCTGGACAAATGCTCTCCTGAAGAGGGATGACTTACTGTGATCTTTCTTTTGTAGAAAGACACAGACCCTATTTCCTGCGAACATTTTAATATGACTTCTAGACAGATATTTCTTCAGCATGTACATGATAGTGCAAAGGTGGTGAAAAAAAGATACTAATTTTGGGGGGTCAAAACTGATTTTGACCAATTTTTACTGGGAAGATACTTTTGTGCTGCTCCTGCTACTATTACTGTTAGAAAAGCAGATATAAAACACGATTTTAATAGTAGGCCTGTGGTCCTTCCTTCGTATTTCCTTTGATGTTTTTTGCCTTAAAGAATCAGGTAGTTGGCTCTGGCAGCCCAGTCATCACCTTCTGCTTCAGAAAGTGAGCAGCTGATCTCAGATAAGGAAACAGCACTTAATTATCAGCTTGTGCCACACAGCTGATCTCTGACTCCCTCAGGTGCCTGTGGTGTCTTTTTTCTAAGATCTTTTCAAAGTTTGGTTTTGAGATACAACTTTACTCCCAGCATCTACCAGCTGTGCCAACTGCTGTCAGATCTGACGTCTCATCAATACAAAAGTATTACCAATCTTTCCTTAAAGCCAATCAAAAAGCAAATATGTACCGCTATTAAGCTGTCAGTATGACCAACTTCCCATCTGAGTCCTTCTCATGACTCTTCCCACCCTTTGCAGCCTGAAAAGAACATTTTGGGGATAGCTGTATAGGAAAATATCTCCACGGAATCTACTCTGCCTTTTGACTGAGTGTGAATTCTGCACCGATGTCCAAGCAACTCCATGTAAGCTGGAAATCTGGAGATTACCATTTTGTTCCAGCTTACGTTTTGCAGCTTTGTTAGAAAAAGCACGCCTGAGCATGGCTTTGAATAGCTTTGCATATGCAGTTAACCAACTCAGATGTGACCCAGTAGACCAGCCTCTCTTGTGATATTTTGGAGACAGAAAGAACAGGGGCTACCACAGAGCATGAATATTCCCTGGGCATTAGATAAGAAGAGGTCCAAACCATGCCAGCAGAAAGTATTACAAATTACGTTTGTCTTAGTGTGGAAATGCGTCCATATAGACACTTCCTATATGTGTCAATTTTCTTCCTGACGTTAACTTCCAACGCAGAAAATGAATTAGTGGAAATCCAGATGACTAGACATCTGAGCCTTTTCTGTGGTCTCTGCTACTAAATAATAGAGAGAAGAGAGTGGGGGAAATTTCTGTGCAGTCTTGGAACTGAGGCAAATACCTGATGTGGGTCTATTCTCCCCTGGCTCTACTCCATCCTGGGTAGCTGCATTCAGTGGCCACATACACCTCTCTTGCTGCTAGTAGAGTGTGGTGCTCACAGTTTACCACCTCTAGGATCCTGCTAGCTTGTAGTAGCCTGTGGAAAAGAATAAACAATCTGTCTCTTCAAATAAAGGTCTGGGAAGGTGACAGTAGTTTGTCAAATGCCATGACCTCAATCAGAAAATCTAAGATGTGGCTAAATTTTCATCAGCACCTGATCGGTATTTCTCTTTGCTACCTCTGCTCAGTGATGACAATTTTTTTGTGGTGTCAAGAAAAGAAGTAAAAACAGCAGTCATACATGCAAGATCTTTTATGCATAAAGAACTGATGACAAGTATGATGAACAAATGAGGCACAGGGTGAGGGAGAACTGTATTGGCAGCATGCAAGTTCATCCTGTGGGTCCAGGGCTGCCCAGATATCCAGAGATGTTAAAAAAGCAACTAATTATTCAAGAGTACTGCCAGAATTAAAAGGCAGCTTGTTGACTGACTGGCCTGGACATCTTCCGTAATATCTTAGAAGGAGAAATTCATGGAAATTGGGCTCTGCATATATCAGAATTAATCTGGAGGGTGGGATACTCTATACACACTTTGTTATTTGAAGCATAAAGGAACAACACACTTTCTTCTTCATATATTCCATGCAGTTTATAAAGAAGCAGTTGTGCCCTGAGAAAGAAAACTGAAAAGTACCAATCACACTCTCCTTTTCAGAATAGCCAAGGACTTGGTTCACCAGACTGTGTGATAGAAGTCACCTAAGTTGTCTTTTCTCATAGAAATTATAATTCAAATGTTTCTGCTCCTCAAACATTTTTTTAAGTTAAAAAGACCCATTTTATTTTTTCCTTTGCATTTATCTAACAGGAAGAAATCCCTACTTTAACATCAAATCTTATCCGTAGGGAAATCTCTTATCCTGTTTAGAAGTGTAGATTACTCAAAGCCACTTGCAGAAGGTGTGATTAAAAAAAATACAATAACGTTGAAAATATTTTCTATTGTTACATTTAACAAATGCATTTTCTTTTAGAATAGGAAGGAACACCATGGTATTAATGTAGTGTACTAAAACCACTGAATGATACTTCTATAATCAGAAACTTAGAAAAACAGAAAGCTTCTTGATGCTTAAAATGCTGTGTAGCCCAATTCAGATTAAAACAGCTGAGACCTAAAAAACTTCTAAACATTCAGATGCATATTGCAAGTGGTGACAGATTTGTACTAGAGTTTCTATACATGTGTCCTAAATTGAGACTCAAATGATTGAGCAATCTGAGCAAAACACACAAGATGGGCAGCCTGAAAAGATGTTCCCTAAGACAGACTGTATATGATCCACAGTAAAACATAAAATGAACATAAGCATCATAATAACAACAGTAAGCAGAGCCTAGCAAGCTAACTGAGGAATTTATGCTTGTAAATGTGTCCCATAAGTCTAATTTTGAAATTGTGAACACAATTTTACTGCTTTATCTGTTAACAGGATGAGTTAATACCCTAGTTTTCAAAGCAAACAATGCTTTGAGTGCGTTAGTTGTCTCACCTTAGTGGCAGAACACTCAGTTTTGTCTCTGTCTTGTCCTGTTTATCCCTTGTCAGTGTTTTCAGATTGTTAACCTAAAAAAGTGATTTTTCCAGTCTTCTCAGCTTCCATATCAGACTTATACGTAACAAGGGACTTGTGAAAACAGGTGGATGTAATTGCTTGTATGAAACAGAGTTTCAACAGAAAATACTGGTTTGTCAAAACTGAAACTTGGTACTTTCACTGCTGTTAACAGAGTGGAGAGACGTGTTCACCAGAGGAGTAGAAGAGTGGCCAAAAATTCTATTACTTATGGCCTTTGAAATTACTCAAATTTATGAAGAACCTTGTTTAAAAACCTAAAAGAATGAGAATGATGTTGAAAAATGTGAGTTTGAACCTTTTTAGACAGAAAAATTAATGGAAATGGGTTCCGCAAATCCTAGATAAGTGCTACAAATATAGATGCAGTAAAAAACCTGTCAGAAAGTTTTGAAAATTGCTATTTGCAAAAACCCCAATACTGGTTAATTTTTAAAAGCCATCTCAGGTGGAAGAAGGTTCATTACTATGAATTCAAAGCAGAAGTTATGGAAAGAAATAGGGTTAAGAAATAGACCTTATTCTAAAGGTTTTCTATCAGCTTAGTTTAGGTGGCTCCTCAGCATGCTGACTGTCAGCTCTGAATCCAGTTCTACACTGCATCGCCCTCATACTTCAAGCAAATACAACATTTGGGCAGGATTTTATCCTCCATCAGAGCCTTTGAAGGTAACATAGACAGATATAGAGATCCTTGTTGCCTCTTCTGAATTTATGTTTCATAATCTAGAAATTATTATAAGGAAAGATTTTTTTGTTAGTAAATATGGTTATGGAAGTCTTGATAACATTCAATTGTACGCTGTATGACATGCATATAAATGTTTTATCAAAAAATAGCTGAAACACTATTCAGTGTTGTTTCTCCATCGGGGCCTAGATGTTGGCAGTAAGTCATAACATGCGTGAGCAGAATGCAGCTGAAGCAAATATCAAATGTTCTGAAAAACACCATTCAAATTTTCTCTCTCTCTCTCTATATATATATATCTAATCCATATCTATCTATATCCATCTATCTATATCGATATCTGTATCTGTATCTATATCTATCTATATCTATCTATCTGTATCTATATCTACATCTACATCTATCTCCTCAGTTTTCATTGCAAAACATTCCAGCTTGCAACATTAGCTAGATTCATCTCTGGTTCAAAATAGTTATCACTAATACTTAAAACGGATTTCTGAATGTGACTATGTAGGTTAAGTATTCAGGAGGCAAAGAAAGGACAACAGAAGATAGATGAAAATGCTGCACCTCTGAAATTAACAGCAAACCTCTTATGTTGTTAGAAGTTCAGAAATACTTGAAATGATGAAATTAAACATTTTAGATCATATTTCTGCTCTCTTAGACTATGAAAAATTGGAACGTTAGGGAACTACATATAAAAGTTTTTGATACATACAGATTTTTTCAGTATTAAAAAATACATTTGGATTTCCCTCACACATATTCTTTACCTTTTACTGTACATAGATTATGCAATTTTGTATAGTGTATAGGGCATATGCAATACAATGGCATAGCAAACTTCTTGTTTAATCATAATCTGCATGAGTATTTCACACAAAATTTTCTTTAAGAACAGCCTGAGTGTTATATGAACATAAGACTGAATGTTTTTATTTCCTATATGTTAATAGTGAGAAAGTAATCTTTAATAGCTCCTTCTGATGAACAAGTGGTAACGAAACCCTCAGCCTTAGAGATTCCAGTAAGTGATGCTGTTCTATCATTTCTCTTAATTTTTGATGATCTTTCAACAATTATTAACATTACAGCCCCAACAGTCGTTGCTGAAAGCTCTTTCAACAGTACCACAGCCATGGATGTCAGTAGAAGAACACAAAGATACTTCCATCCCCTTCAATAAGTGCATCATTAATATCTGACTAACGTAACAGGAACTGTCAAAAACATTGTTTTCTGGAGGTTATTTGGGGGGGTGGGGGGAGGGTAAGCAAGCAGGTTTTTATCCTGTAAACCTACAGTATACTTTTTAAGACATCAAATTCTCTAAGAATGGTGGTGTATTTATAGGGTTACCTGCCTCTAGAAGAATCTGTCTTTGCTTTTTGCATTTGAGAAATTAAAAAGCCAACACACAGGTGGCCAGGAAAGACTGGACTAACCTTTTCCAGTTATGAACTAGCTGGGTCATTGGGAATGTCTGCTGGCATACATTATATTATGCAGGGCAACTGATGGCAATGCAACATGCCCAAAGTCAATTTTTAAATACAGGTGGATTTACACGAATCCCTAAAAACACACACTTTGTACCAGAACTGTGTACTATTGAAACATGAATCATTCCCATAACTCTGGTCTAATACTGATCACTTTGAGTCCCTGCATGTTCTCAACAGGAACTACAGAGTAGCATTTTATATTTCTTCCAACAGCCACCATGTGTTTTCAATAAAAGCAGCAGTCTGCAGGTGCAGTTATCTTTTGTAGTACATAAATCTTAAGGAGACTGAATTCTTTTTCTCCCTTAACAAAGACCTCTGAGACTTGCCATGCAGTTGAGACCTTGCCATTGAGGTGTAACCTCTGACCTCCAGTGCAACATGCAGCAGAATAAAGCAAACTCCCTGGTCTGTACAGAACACCTGCCTCAAACATCTGCAAGCAGCAGAGTCAGCAGTTTAATGAACTGGCTTGCTTATAGCCCCTCTAAAGGAGGCCAAGACTAGAAATGCTCAGGATAGTACGATTTATAATACTAAAATTTTGACCTGTTACAGCCGTAGTATGATCAAGCATCATACTTCAGGTTGATATAGCCTGTTAAAAACACCAGCCCTTGTGCTCACTGGTTTTATGTTCCCTTCTACTGATGGACTTGCACACATTTGGAATACCCATTGGAGTGAAACCTCACTGTAAAATCTTCGAGAGAAAAGCTCTGTTTTCCCATTTCTCCATTTGTAACAGCAATATTTATATCTGCTTATATAATGATTTGAGATCCCTGAATATAACCATTTTTTTTCTTAGAGTTTTCATAATCCAGGTCACTGTAAGGATGACGTAAGTAAGTCCCTATAGAATCTTGACAATGTCCCACAGATCTGTCTTGTTTCTCAAGTGTGCTTGGGACTCTACTGTGAGTAACTTAATATTTCCACCCTTTGGTGTTTTGTTTGCTTGTTTGTTTTCTTAGGTTGTGTGGAGATGGGGATGATTCCTGAAGGGAAAACAGTATGTCAACCTGTTTTGGTTGTTTCACAAGCATAGTTTTCTTGGGAAAGTGTTCTATTGTGGGAGCACACAAAGCTTTTTTGACACCTCTGTGGGTCACTTCTCTCTACCTACCAGGGCCTATATGTGTGCATACGATGAAGTAAATGGCACTTGTTCTCTTAGCTCTACTTGGCTATACTTTATGAAAATCTAGTCAGATATGAGCTCTTTTTAACAGTATAGTAACTGAGGTTGCTTAGCCTGGAGAAAAGGAGGCTGAAGGGAGACCTTATCGCTCTCTACAACTACCTGGAAAAAGGTCGTAGCATGGAGGGTGTTGGTCTCTTCTCCCGAGTAACAAGTGATAAGACAAGAGGAAGTGGTTTCAAGTTGCACCAGAGGAGGTTTAGGTTGGCTATTAGGAAAAATTTATTCACTGATGGGGAGTCACCATCCCCGGACGTGTTTAAAAGATGTGTAGGTGGGATACTTAAAGACACGATTTAGTGGTGAGCTTGGCAGTGCTATATTTGCAGTTGAACTCAGTCATCTTAAAGCTATTTTTCAACCAAACAATTTTTTTTTTTCCCAGTGGGGCATACATTATAAAAATAATATGTCTTGAGTTAATTTGGCATTTTCAACTGTTTGAACTTCTCAGAATTTTACTATATGCCATATTCTGAGTAGTACATCTTCTGCTGAAGTTAATATTTCTGACTTGCTGAAGACCTGTATTCACACTGAAAACAAAGAACAACATTGGTAAGCAAAAAAGACTACTCAAGAGCAGGTCCTATGTGTCCTTGCTATAAATGCAGTATAATTCTTCTTCAGCTGAAAAACTTGTAAAACAATTTTCTTGCTGAGCCTTTGCCAAATATATATCTTACTTAGTTATCTAGAGCATCCTAATTGAGTCGTTAGCTCTTCCCACTTATCTGATCATTGCTAAGCTTATCTTTCTTATTTTGCCACAACTTTTTCTTTGCTTCTTTCTGTTGCGAAAAGTGAACAACATAGTCCATCCTTTCCACTATAATAAGGCTGATAAACCTCTAAGGTCCCCAGGATCACAAATTAGGAGAACTTGCCCTTATATAGCCTTAGTGCTTGGAAGTTGGGTTCCCAGATGTATTTATGTACTGCAAATTGCAATGTTGCAGAGCATAACTTGAGTCCCTGGCCTTATTTCCTCAGATAGATTATTTTCCTAAATCTCTTAAAAACTAGGATTTATCCAGTCATGGTCTATAGTGGCACCTGTAATGCTGGTATCCTGACAGTCTTACACCAGGAGATCTGCTGAATATACTGAAGTTCCCTCTGTTTTTAACTCCTAAATCTCCTTCTAATTAATCTAAGGCATGGGAGTACGAGAACACAGGTAGAAGACTCAAGAGATGGGTTCATTTTAGCATGCTACACTGTCTTGGTATGACAAAAGACCACTAGGTCTGAGAATTGCTTGCAGATGCTCAAGATACCCCACTCAATCTAATTTGAAAATTAGATGTTTGTTTTGAGTATTGAACAATTCTTAATGTCAGGGAATAAGGAAAATCTGTTAAAAATATTTCTTTAGCTGCATAATCTCTTATGAAAGTTGTTTTCCAGCTCAGTGTTTAACGTACCAAATAGGCATGGTTTATTTTAAACGTCCCTGAAGTTCCCTTCCTACTGTTCTGTTGTGGGAATGTTTTTAACCTAATTACAATACTTCTTTCATCTGATGGAAAAGTTGTGAGTGTGTAGGGACAGAAATACCTAAGAAAGGGCAAATTTACAGGTTCTCAGCTAATTCCATTCCAGACAGTTCTCTGCTAATGACCCTCTTTCCCACTAGGTGGCTGGCAAAACATTGACAGTGGGTCAAAGAAGGTGATCGTTCCTCTTTGCTCAACACTGGTGAGGCACACGTGGAGTGTTGAGTCCATTTCTGGGCTCCCCAGTACAAGAGAGGTATGGACATACTGAAGTGAGAGCAGCAAAGGGCTGCAAAGGGCCACAAAGTTGATTAAGTGACTCTTTCATCTTCAACATCATGAGAGGCTGAGAGAGCTGGGACTGTTCATTTTGGAGAAGGTTCCAGGGGGGGAACTTAAGCATCAGTGTGAATACATGAACAGGAGAGTGAAGACTGAGGTAGACACTTCTCAGTAGTGTCCACTGACAGAATAATGGCACAAATTGGTACACATAAAACTATGAACGTCAGAAAATGCTTTTTTTACTGTGAGGGTGACAGCACTGGAAAAGGTTACCCAGGGAGGCTGTGCAGTCTCTGTCCTTGGAGACATTAGAAACCTGAACGGACATGGTCTGGGCAATCTGCTGTAGTTGACCCTGCTCAAGCAGGGAAGCTGGACTGGAGAATCTCAAGAGACTAGACAATCCCAATCGTCTATTATGTGTGATTCTGAGAAATCTGGCATTTTCTGTTAAAATTGGATATCAGTTCTGGGATCCATCTTACAGGCTACATGGGACAGATGGCCAAGATGGCTTTCTGATTTCAGTACCGAGCACTGATTCAGCAGTTTTAATAACCATGCCATTTCTCTGTGCATAATTTCTCTGGCTACACGAAGCATGGCAGGTCAGATGGAGTCATCCTCTGTGACAGGTTGCCACTTCATTCACCCTGCTTCAGGGTGGGTGGTAGGAAAACCAGAAAAGCAGCATCTGTTCTTAGGTGGAATAAATATGTGTGATACCCAAGACCATTCTGGCAGTACCTGCAAGTTTTGTATCAGATACTTGATCCTCAGTCATCAACAAAGTAATCCTTCCCACATGACAAATAAAGTGCTGTTTCCTTTTGACTTTATTATAAAAGCAAAACTTGTTTTTAAAACTTGAACATCTCTTTTAATTCTTTCTTTTTTTTCTCCTTTAGAAAATGTACAGGTAAAAAAAGACATTTACTGGTGGAAAAGACTGCTTTTCCTTAACAATTACTGGCATGACAGAACAAACCAAAGCAAAACCCTTCATAGGTTTAATTTCAACAATTTTGCTTTTCTCAATTTCTAAGTTCTTTAGTTCTTTTAAAATTATAACACATAGAGCAGAAAAAAAATAGTCATAGCAAACTACAATGATAAGATTTTACCAAAAAAAAAAATCAGAAATTAAAGACTATACTGTGAAAAGTGTAGGAAGTAATTAACACATTGAGCTGTTCTGAAAGATTCTGGCTCTATTTGGAGTTTAAGTCAGCCTTTAGCATTCCTGATCATTATTATTTCAGTGTTGTATTTTTAAAGGGGGATTATAATGAAAAGCTATTGGATTAATATTTTTTTTTAAATGTTTACTTTCTGCAGCATATTTATAAGGAAGGTCCATATTGGTGGCAAGGGCAACCAAAAGAATCTACCTCTGGTAATACAAATTGCTAGATATGCTTCATGCTGAGTTTTTACCTGAAAATACAACTTTGAACAACAGCTAGTTCATCTGTGATCTGGGGAAACAACTGAATCTTTTCCTTTGCAAAAGAAATAGAACGAAACAAACCCAAAACTGGCTCAAAATGTAACTCTGAGACATTTGGCAATTTTCTCTTGAAAGGGAGTTTCAAAGAATGTGTTGATTCCTGGAGATGTGTTTCAATCCATTTCCTGATTTTCTCATATTATGCTTTTTCTTTGGATTTTGGATGAACTGTTGACTTCTTACTCTTTTCATTGAAAATGGAATTTTTATTTTTTATTTGTTAGCTTAGATATATGAGAAATGTTTGGCAATTCACAAGCCTCTCAGAGCACAAGGTCTGAGTTATCAGGTATCGGTTTTACAAGGGGAATAGCCATTAATGTTTGTGAAAGAGTTTGTGAGGACAATGTAATTGAATCACACTCAGAATCAGCAAATTTTTCTTGTTTTCTGTTTATTCTGTTAATGTGTTACACAGCTGTCTAAGTACAAATATATATTGAAAAGAATAGATACTGAAATTGAGCTTGCATAAAGCAATTACTGAATTTAGATGGGATACACTAGCTCACTGGAGATACGTTTGTGTATATTCATTGCAGATTTAGGGAATACTAGGGAAGCACTACGTTAATATGAAATACTAACATCATCAGAAACTAGGGACTAAACATAGAAAAGAAGGTTTGTCATTGCCTCATTCCATCCAGTCAGATTAAAGCAAAAAGGTGGTTTTCAGAGTATTAATGTTTTCTTCTACAGGAAATCATACAACTTCCTACAGGCACAAATGACACCACAACTCAGATTTCCAAAAATCCATTGGTATTAGTGTATAGATAAATGTTGCTCACCTTTTGCTGCCATCTTCAGTTTCATTGACTTATACAGGATTTAAGCAGCTCCTGACGTGAATGAAAATTATTTCCAGAGCCTCAGCTAACATATTTTCATGAAACAAACCTCACCAGCAGAGAAGCCTGTAAGCTCAATTTAAGACAAGGTGATTATCATGTTGCAGAATCCTCAAAGGAAAGCCTCTAAAGTCTGGGAACCATTTGAAATATTAGCAATAACTTCTCTGTTTTTCTTTTTATGCAGGGCAGAATGCTTTGGAAAGCACTTTTAGCTGTACTTTCCTTTGAAAATATTTACTGTTATTTAAATATTGCTGTCAGCTATACTACTGTGAGGGAATGGGATGGGAAGAAGATAGGGTAGACCAACAAGGCAGAAATAAGTTTTTCTTTTAAGACCAAATAAGTTAAAATCATAGAGAATTGTGTTGTTTGTGGCTTTTAAGAAAACTGTTCTGCTAAAACACAAAGTAAGTCATGCTGCTTACAGAAATCTCTCTTCAGTTTATTCTTCAGATTCCAGTAAGGATTGTGATAATAATCAGAAATAATGATAGATCTCAGATACTATGGATGTAATGAAAATCTGTTTCCTTTGGGACAAGAAACATCTATTCCAAAGGCATCTTACAAATAAATTATTTCCGGGTTACAACACAAAAAATGGAAACAAGGGCTATGTTTTTCTTCTATTTTATATGTTTCTTTAGTGCAACTTGGGAACTTTGATAATTTTGTAATATTTCTTAATCACTTTGTTCTTATTTCTTTTATAAGCTGGTGGAAAATAAAGTAATTAGATATCTTCTGTTAGCTACTTTATACCATCAGCACCTAATTACACCAAAAAGTTAACATTCCTGAGAGAACTTTACTTTTTACTAGGATGAAGACAAGTCTGAGGTTTAACATTTTACCAAAAAATCCTGTATTCTGTCTTAGAATGAGGTAATAATTTTATCTGCCAACATTAGGCAATGCAATTTTTTTTAAATGCAAATATATGTGAAGCAACAACCCATACAGATTTAAATCAGAAACAAAGTTATTCTATCCGTGATTTTATATTAACTTCTCATTAATATGGTAACGTCTTACTCGGTATAAATGTTGGGCTTAGAATCAAAGTAAAAATGAAATAAAAGTAAACAACTCTGTCACAACCTCAATCTTTTATAGGTACTTTCCAGGTAACTACTACGCCTGACTCTTAAACAAAGCAAATATGGACCATTTGGAACTACTTGCAAATCCTTTCATCATTTGCTTGAAAGAAATGTGTCCCAAATAGTTCAGCACATCATCGTCTGGAAACCATTTAACTTATTCATAAAAGCAAGACCGCTGTTGGGAGTGTGGCCTGCATCTACCAGGCATAACGATGCTGCCTTATGTTTTGTTCATTCTGGAAACAATCAGTCGCACACGTGCCAGGAATAATAGTTACTACATGTTCAGAAAGTACCCAAACACCAGGGACACGTGTATCTCATTGACTATAAATCTACACCAACAAGCATTATATTCTGATATTCATAAGATATTTTATTTCAGCTGCTGACAGTTTCAGATCATTTTTACATCTAATGCACCATAGCTCAAAAACACCATAGAGATAAAACATGTGTGTGAGAAAAAGAGAGGGCTGTGCTGAAATGAGAAGTGAAAACTGCAGAAAAAAGACAAACAGAAGACAAATGACTAGTTTTCTGTGACAAATTTTCAGAGCAGCTGGAGATATCAAGCAGACATCAGTAACAAAATATTCTATTTCTACAAATTCCATGTAATATGCAGTTATTATAAAATAAATTCACACAGCCCAATAATATCTGTTAAAGATTAAAACCAGGATGTCTCAGAAACACAATCCACTTTCCTGGGACCACTCACAGGATTAAGTGTTGTACAATTTCAGGAAACTCAACAGAATCTATTCCAAAACAACTCATTTCATAAATATTACTGGCAGGAACTTGCTTCCCTAAAACTCGCTAATAATCAATTTAGAAAACTGGGCACACATTCTACCTTCTTCTAAAGCTTTTCCATCCCAGTTAACAGAGTGAACTGGGGAACATTGCTGTATAAAAAGAAAAAAGAATACTACATCAGTTGTATCTGATAAGAAGGTTTTTGTTACCTTGCCAACAGTTGATATGTTCCTGTGGACTACAAAGATTCTTTTGCTCTTTAATCCATTTACCCTATGAAGAATCTCAGCCCTTGTTGGAACTGGAAGATACTTTATCTTCATGGGTGATGGGCGGCCACAACACACTAGCATTATTGACAACAGTCTTTTGTTTTCTTGTCTAGTTCACAAAGTATTTATGGGGATATATCATCTGGTGACAGGATTGGCAGCACAGTCTTCCCTTTAGCACTTTATTGGGAGAAAGTATATCGCTTTAGCTACATGACTCAGTTTAACATATGTTCAGGATAACTACACACAGGGCAATATATTGAAAGAGATGTAAATTAGCATGTCTGAGTCAGATTGGGTAGGTGAACTAACTAGAAAAACGTACTTTTACATCAAGGCAATAGACAGAAAACACAACTCAACTACTATGGGCAGGATACAGAAGTTACTGTCTAGGGGCCCACAGGTTACCTTAACATAAAATCAATGAGGGTTCAGATTTGATCTTGCAGGATGAAAGGCTTAGTGCATCTGAGAAATGTCAAAGAAAACAAGATTACAGTGCATGTGATGCATAAAGAACTGAAGGTTAAGTATGCATGGGGTCTCCGCTGGGTCAGTTTGCTGGATCTGCTCATTTTCTCTGAAGGCAGAGTAACCTACTAGCAAATCTTCACTGGAAATCCATTATTAACTCTGCTTGCTTTATGGTTCCTCTTAGAGGCACTATACATTTCTTATTGAGAGCTGCATCTTTAAAGTGTGATTAATAGAGAATTAGATGCAGTAAGCTAATGGAGGAGTTGATTACTTTGATAAGACTACAGCTCCACGTGGCCTGGGAGTGATTGATTAGTTGGGGTGATCCTACTGTTTGCCTGTGGGACTAGAGGGCACCACCAGGCCCCTAGAGCTCCCCGCACCCTGGGTGGCCGGCTCAGGAGAATGCTGCCAAGGGACTGTCATGGCACTTGTTCTCCCTGCTTCTCGTGTCATTACTACCATGTGGGTTTTGCACTAATCCCTCTGGAATAGTAAGAGGATTGTGTTGTAGGTCACTAGTGTGGTTTTACTATAAAATTATACTGGTGGATAAGTGACACTGCCTGAGCTACCACATGAAGGGATGTTAGTGTTATCAGGCAGGGGGGCATAAACAGTGTGGTTTAACAAGATACCCTGGTTCCATCTTTTCCACACTGCCTCTGGAAGGTAGTGCCAAGAAAAACTTATCCAAACTCTGCTCTTTGTCCTGGGCCTCACTAGTTGGAGAGGTCCTATCTAGGACATGAAACAAATCACCAATTAAACAATGTGGCTGGTCAGGCATCTAGTACTGAAGCGTGCTACATGGACCTCCTTCACAGAGACTCATTCGTGGCTGAGTTTGGAAGGGATCTTTGAAGGTTATCTGGTCACTGAGTCATAGAATGATTTGGGTTGGAAGGGACCTTAAAGATCATCTAGTTCCAACCCCCCTGTCATGGGCAGGGAGACCATTAGACCAGGTTACTCGAAGCTCCATCCAACCTGGCCTTGAGCACTCCCAGGGGTGGGACATCCACAGCTTCTCTGGGCAACCTGTTCCGGTGCCTTACCATGCTCGTGGTGGAGAATTTTTCCTTATATTTAAACTAAATCTACCCTCTTTCAGTTTAAAGCCATTACCCCTTGTCTTTTCACTACAGACCTTAGTAAAATGTCCTTCTCCAGCTTTCTTGTAGGTCCCCTTTAGATACTGGAAGTCTGCAATAAGGTCTCCAAGCCCTCTGCTCAAGTAGGACCAACTAGAGACATTTGCCCAGACCATTTCAAGAAAGCTTTTAAATATTTACAAGGATGGAGATTCCACAACCTACCTGGGCAACATGTACCAGTGCTCAGTCACCTTCATGGTGAAAAAATGTTTCCTGGTGTTCAGAGGGAACTTCCTGTGTTTTAGTTTGCTCCCATTGCCTCTGGTCCTGTCACTGGGCATCACTGAAAAGAACCTGACAGTTTTCTTTACACTCACCCTTCAGCTGTTTGAACACATTTGTACCTACAGTGGCTTTGAGCTTGGGAAGGGAGAAGCAGAGGTAGGGATCTCTTCTGTGATAATGAATTAAAGACACAGTATGAGGTTCAGGATGAAATAACTGACTTCTTCTTGTAACTCCAGAAGTAACTTTAACCCTGGTATTTCCTAATTTTCAAGTACTCAACTTCTCTATTTAAAAATACTTTAGTAACTTTGGGGGATGTAATAGAATACACATTTCCCTCCAGTTATAGCACAGCATAAAATTCAAACAGTATTGCAGTTTTTACACCCACATTAGATACATCACTCACTAAGAACTGTGTTTGACTAATTATATCTTTAAATTAAAGAGGACTTATTTTAATATATTTTACCATTTGAAAACCTTGTGTCAGCCAAATTCTCTTCTCAAAAGCATTTGTGATAACATAAGCAACAATAAATTTGTTCTGGTCTCACCTGGAGATACAGCTTTGGTATCATGTTTAAGTTACAAATCGAAACATAATAGTCTTCCCTTTGCAATTCACATTAATTCCTATTTTACCTGAAAAAAAAAAAAACCATAAAAATCAATGTCACAAATATTTCTTATTTCTATTATTTAGTTATTATTCTGCATATACATAGTCATCCTTACGATGTGCATGCACATGTATATACACATGCTATTTCTAGACACAGTGGGGTTTATTGATAAGCAAAAGTTATCAGGGAGAATCTCTGACCTGGGTCAAGCTGATGAGGCAAAACCGATAGGTCATGAAGGCCAAGACCTCTTTCAATTAACCCCACACCAAATGAATGGCATTAGGTAATTACTGTTTAAGATGTGCCAGGGTGGATTAATTGTGTATCTGTTACCATTTAGACATTGAAGTAGTTATCAGTGAGACAGTATAGTACTACAGTCCGTTACCTTTAAGATGGTAAATACTGATACTTAAAAATACTTCCAACTACATAAATTTCAGTGTCTAAGCAATAAATTAGCATGATGGCTAAAATACTGTTATTAATCAGATGAATCTCACTTCAAAGCTTCAGAATGAGAGATAAGCATGCTACCGTTTAATTATAGGAGTAGCTATAGGCTTTTCTCCAGAAAGCACTGAAGTCAATGAATGACAAGAATGTTAACTGATGAGAAAAATATGGGTAGTCTTTAAAATCATTAAATCATTATCAGACAATAAACTTTAAAGAAATGCATATTATTGAAGTATGAATTATAAATGTATTCAATCTGGCACCGTAAGTATTTTTTATGACTAATCCATCTACCTTTCCACATTCATTAGCATCTCAATTTCACTTTGAAGAGTAGATACATGTTCAGAATTCCAACATCTATAAATATTTCTGAGCAAGTGGACCACAAAGGGTTTTTCACTGAACTATGGCTCAAAAGATTTGCTTTACTCCTTTCTTTCCTACTGCCCATTGGTTAAGAAAATTTCATCTCCATTCTATGTAAAAAGGGGAAAAAACAAACGAACAAACAAAACCACACAAACACACACAAAAAAAACCAGGCATGAGAGCTGGAAAAGCAAGAATGTTTTGAAAGATTTACCTCTTCTCAATTATCATGTTGTACTTAGGCTGACAGATGCCCTTCGAGTGCTGAATTGGCTCTTAATACCATAGAGCACTTTTGGAGTTTAGGTGCACTGTAGCTGAATACACACAGAAGCACAGCTGCCAGATATTAAGGGGTACAACTCCTAATTCTGACCTGGCTTGAACAGAACATTAGCAACTACAGTTTAGGCTACAAGGATATCTGTGTTATCCTGACTTCAATATTAAGTTCTGAAATCACAAAGCTACATAATCACTGCAACAAAATTCATAAGTCTGTA
Organism: Pampusana beccarii; assembly: GCA_013399365.1. Lineage (NCBI taxonomy): Eukaryota > Metazoa > Chordata > Aves > Columbiformes > Columbidae > Pampusana > Pampusana beccarii. Next base: position 60,710 of record VWYH01010302.1, read on the forward strand.
TATTTAGATGCACAGATTGCTACAAGCAGATCACCTTTCTACACTGGCTTTCTCATTCCATCACATTATGACCCCTTGAACAGTAGTCTCTAGTCTTGGCAGCTGCCCCTGCCTCTACTCAGGATCAAGGCAGCCTGGAGATCATCTTTCCCAGTGAGTCAATTCCTGGTCCAGGATCTGTCTGGTGGAAGCAAGACCAGCTGTGGTGTGAGATACCAGCTGGAAATATGCTTCCTTCTTTCACAGAGCAAGATGCATGAAGAAGAACCCTGGTGACAAGCAAAAGTACTCTACTGGTTGTTCTGTGCTTCAATAATGGTGAATGACTTATGGCCTAAGGCCTGGAAAACGAAAAGTGAGAAGAGAAAGTTAAGAGCAAGTCAATAGGTGGTGCCTCTTATGCAAGAGAAGAAAAGTGGTTGGGTGTAGGTACCTGTAAGAAATCTGAAATCGAAAGCTTTCTAAAGCTTTGGAGCAGTTCTGTGCCTCTAAGCAGCATAGGCCACTGGTCACAGTAAGGGTTCACAAGATAAGCTGCTGCTGCTTTGGAAAAGAGAATATAGTCCTTCATCAGTTTACTAAAGTGACTGATTTTACATCCATGACGTTCACGTCCCTTAGCAACTGTGCCCACAAGAACGAGTATTGTGATGTTCAAAAGAGGGAGACACTATACCTCAACTAGAGCAGGCTTTAGACTTTGTATTTTTAGAATAGAACAAATTAGATTGCAAGACTTGCTCTTCTAGAGCACAACAAAAGCTTGTGCTTGGCTTAGTTCTCATTCAGCTTCTCATCTGTTTGCAAATATTTAGTGCACAAGAAAAGTTAAAGCAGAACCATGAAAAAAACTCACAAAACACCTCCATATCCACTCCATTCTGAGTTTTCCTTTTCTTTCTCCTGTACCTCAGCAAGCCAGTCTCAATGGAAATTTAGGGAATATACTTTGCATAAAAAAGACATTTTCCCAACAGTTCTGCACCTGAAAATAGCAGTTAATCTACATAAAAATCTTTACACTAAAAGCTTTGAGTGTCTTTATACCTAGGAAGAAAAAGTTTATCAAAAGCAGGATACAATTGCCAATAAGAGGAGGATAAACACAAAGGACTGTTCCACAGAAGAGACTTGCAGCTAGGTCTCCACCATTGCAAGGAGATGCTTGAACAATAAAATTTTACTTTTAATGGGCTGGATGTCTGCTTTTCCATGGACAGGTTTATTCCCATTTAGGATAAAGTATGGAGGCTCTTGGAACAAAGAAAGAGGCATTGCATTCCCTGTGGGATCTTCAGTTTGTGCTGTGTGTTACTAGCTACACTGAAGTAAAAAATAATCTCCTTTCCAAAACACGGGGAGAGAGACAAAGTAGCTTATAACAGCCCTTGCAATGCTTTATTGCAAAGACTAATGCAGCAGGATTATTGACCTCTTTTGACCTTTTGACCTTGGTTAACTACATCTTTAAAAAACACCATTTGCTCCATGCATTTTTCCTCATGAATAGGAGTAATTTTTTAACCTTGTGATCAGTTAGAAGAAGGGAGAAAATAAATGTTCTAAACATAGCTGGTGGCACTACGAATTCTGAGCTTTATAATTGTAAAAGATGTTTACAGATAGTATTTTTTTTTTAACTTTTTATTATTATCAGCTAGAGAAAAGAATAAAAGTTTGTTATTTCTCTCTTGGAATCCTCACAAGTTACACTCGAATTGCAACGGCAAGTATCATTGCAGTATATGAGCAGTCTGTCTCTATTTTTTGTTAATCATTCAAAATGAAAACAGTATATATGTTATTATAAGTTGTAGATCTTTAGAAACACAATATCCTCTTTCACTTGACATCCCAGCTTCTTGTTGTAGGTGTTGGCTTTAGTGACAGAAAGCATGAAGTTAATGACAGAATGAAAGGCTGAAAGCACCTAATAAATTATCATCATTAAAAAGATTCGTATTTCTCTTTGCACATAGTGTGTGTACTTACATTTTAACTGAGATAGAATCAGCATTTCCATGTACTTTAAAACATCAGAATTATTTTGGGAAGATACAGCAATTTCTGTTTCAAAGCTTTTCCTTTTTATTTTTCTTCTTCTTCTAGGAGCATGTCACAAGGAAATATTTCTCCCTGTTCAGTTCTTACACAAACATTGACTTTATCGACATTCGATCGCAGTTATTTTTGTACCTTCTTCAAAGCCAGAGAAGCAGTACTGTAGTACTTCAATTTCGCTGGTCCTCAAAAAAAAATCTTTTTTTATAATATCACAGTTTAGTATTCCATTCATCCTAATGTTAATTTTTTAATGTAAATGTGTTGCCTTTACAGTCTCAGAGCTAGAATTTTATTAAACCCAGAAGTGACAGAATGTGGGCTGCACTGGTAGGAAAATTGCCATTCCAGTCCCATTGGTTCACTGAGTCCTTACTCAGTGAATTATAAGTTGTGATAGGTCTACCAGTTACTTGTAGTCCTGATGATGTTTTGTTCTAAGAGTAGTACCAACACAAGCCTCAGCTGCACTTGCGAATTTCAAAGATGTCAGAAACCACATATTTTCTGCTTTCGTTACAGTGCCGATAACATCAGAGCTACCAAGGCCTGTGAAGAGTAATATAGCTAGTAGTTAAAGCTTTCTCATCTGTAGAGAAATACGTACATGGCACTAATAAAATTAAATGTTTTACAAAGGCATAATAAAAATCTATCACATATTTTAGTGTGAAACAGACCAAGTCTCAGGTGTTTCTGAGATTTTATGTCAATCTGCCCACTTCTGGAATAAAAGTAAACGCTAATTACTCCCAAATGACGTTTGGGAGATAAACAGCTGGGGGAAAGAGGTGAAGAAAGGATAATACTCCCACCTCTGCAGGTTTTCCAGGCCAAAAAATAGAAAAAAAAGTCTTTCAGATGTAAAGTGAAATAGAAGATACTGTGTACTGTAGCACTGGACCAAAATATTTTTCAAATCAAATATTTGGATAGCTGATAAGGAGGAGCCAATTTTGGAAAAGTATCTAGCTCTTCTCTAGACCAAGCTGTTTGCTGTATCTTGAATTAACATTAATTAAATCACTCAGTATCTCCTTAATCTTGGCTGCCTTTCAAAAGAGAAATATATAATATTTTCCATGAACTATAATGTAATATGATTTGGCTAATGTTAATGAATTGCTCTAGAATGTGATCAATCAATTTCTTCCAGAAGTATTCCAAAGCACTGTATGTTCAGTCCTTAGAGTAATAAATACGTAGAAAAAAGGGAGGGGAAAAGATACACACTGGAGAAACTGAACTAATCAAATTGGTTTATTTTAAAGTTAACTGGATTTTTCTGTGCTAGAGTTCCAGGTGTGCACATTTAATACTGTTTAGATTTTTTACTGAAACACCAAGAATCAAGGGATGCAAACTTAGCAATTACAAAGTACAGTGCAGCTATTGCTCTGGGGTGATTAATGCTAATATATTAGTCTGCTGCTGTTTGAATCCATAGATCATGACTTGCAGTGAATTTCTGGTGGATTCCTTCACTACCAATGCCTTTCTCTTGATAGAAATACATAGAAATAGAAATTTACAGGAATTTTTTGGAAGTTGTATTCATGTTGCACAAACTCTGATGCTGAGTATATAATGTAGGTCTCATAATAAGATACAAGTAACTTGGGGGGGTTTATTATTATTAACTGATTTTTTTTTTCATTTTCCTGCAAAATTCTATTTCATTATTTTATTACTCTGAAGTTGGACAGTTCCTTTTCCTATTATGAAACACGACACACTCCTCAAAAGAACATGGAAGTATCAACAATATCCTTGTTTATCTGTTTCTTGTTTAAGTGACCCTGGAGCTAAAAGACCCTTGGTGGCCTTTTCAAAATCTCCTTAGTATTTTATACCTGTTGGAAACAGATTTGGCAATGTGGTCACTGTAGTGTAGGGAGTACTTCATGAACACCAGAAAGGTTTATCTTTCACTTCAGATGTGAACTCAAATCTCCACAAAAACCTTCTATTAAACCTCTCAGCTGTTAGCTGAGTCTTCATGCTCTTCATATTTGGGTATCCACCTTTAGTGTGATAAAATTTTCATTGGTCTCATTCAGAAACTTAGTCTATTCTCCCCAGGTATTTAAGTAAAAGTGCTAGAATAGTAAAGGTAAGAATTTACCCTTATAATAATAATAATAATAAAAAAAAAAAATCTTACCCCTACCTCCCCCCCCCTTTTTTTTTTCTGAATATATTGGCTAGTGTAGAAATATCACCATTTTATCAGAACTCTTTAGCTCTTCCAACACCATTCAGAGCACTAAACCCTAACCATTATATGGCCCTGTTTTATCAGTTTGTGAAATGGAGCTAGAAAACTTTATTGGCCTTTCAGGTGAGTTTACAAAACCTCAATGTTAGACAGTCTTCCCAGTGTAGAGGACTCTTTATGAACAACCTAGGAAATATTTAGGGAGAAAACGTGCCTGGCTCCCAAATCACTCAAAAAATTTTCTCCTGCATTACAAAATCTCTGGATTACACCATAGGCTGATGCAATTTAGCGACCACTTCAAGGATTCAGTGGAGAACAATTATGGATTAGTGCTTTCTAGGTTTGTTTTCCTTTTGTCCCTCTCTTGGTTTATGCAAAACAAATAATGACAGAAACTAGTAAAACTGCTTTGGAAATTATACAGATCATCAAGCACAATAGCTCTGAAGTACCATCATGTCATTAACGCCCAGAAATAGTTATGTTTCAGATTTCTTCTGAAGTATTTGCAGCAATTTTCATAAATGTTTCATTATATATTTAATATATTAATCCATTATGGAATGAATGTCACTGGTGACCCTCTGGTAGTATCCTGTAAAAGAGGTTATAAAGTATAGTAATAACATTTAGACATGCTTAACCAATTATGCTATAGGAACATACTGAAATGCTACGGCACTCAATACCATGTCATTCAAGAATGTTTTTTTACTGTTAAAATGCTGTTTTGTGAGCAGTAGCAGTGGTACTGCTCAAAGATAGCATCTGCAGCTCTGCAAACATCTGTATCAATTTTTGCAACCATTTTAATAATAGCAAGACTGACTTCCATCCCCATTAGTTTGGCCTAATCAAATACCTTTAGCATTCAGCACATACAACTTTTGCTTAGCTTTTGCCGAATATATGCTTAACAATACAACTTTAACTAGAAGGGGCTGTTTCTCAAGTCTACAGTTAATTTGTCTACTGAAGGGATGCTTCCTATTAGCTGTGGGGAATACAGCATTTATATATATCCTGTGACGTGTATTTTTAAGCAAATTCAGCCAGTCTTAAGTCCACCAAAATCATTCAGTATGCACACTTAGAAAGCTTTAAGAGGGAGTAGTCTCATGTGCCTGGAAGCTTACTGTAGATAGGAGTAGTTCAAAGCATGTACATCAAAGCCCTAATTTTTTTTGCTGTTAAAGACTGTGGAGGTGAGTTTGGCAGACATAAAGCCTTGCATTCAAAGCCAGAGGCAGATGTGTATATCTCTAGGCTTGTTCTGTACAAGTTTTTGTTAATTGCAAGGAATGTATTGCTCTAGGCTTACTTTATACTATTGATAACAGAATCATTTCAGCAGAAATAAGAATTCATTAAATCACCCACTGAATTATCTTAGATACAGACATTGAAGAATTTTGTGGTCCCTGTTTTGCTATGAAAAAATACTTCAGATTTCTCTTTATATTTTACAAGAAGAGCCATGCCCTCACCAGTAGAAGGTAGTTTACAGCAATGCCACTGGTACTAACTTTCCAAATCGTTCTGAGATGGGTGAAAGAGTTATTAGAAACAGGAGGAGAAAACTGAGTGGAAAGCAAATTATTACAAAAAAAAAAAAAAAGATACTTTAACAATTCCATGGTTCTAGACTACAGTGATTTTGTTAATAATTATGAACCTTATATTCTCGAACCTGACATACCTATAGTGACCCATGTTGCCTCAGTTAACAGTAGCAGACTGTCAGTATCTGTTGGCTCCTCAGATATGTGTGAGAGGGACAACAGAAAGAAGGGCATTTTTGTTGATGTAGTTTCTTACCTGTGAGAGTTAAGTTACTGGCAAATATAAAGGAACTAAGGAAGTAAGACAGAAGAGTGGTGAAAAACAAATTATATGTAAGCTGCTAGTACAACCTTCAGGGTAAAAAATAATCTTTATTCCTTCAGGAAGAAAGGAAAACCATGCATTTAGACAGCTTCTCATACACCATGCCCAGTCACAGCTAGAAAACATCCTAACCATACCAAACCATGATTCTGGTAGAGAGGTGACAGTTAAAGACCAAGAGCTAAGGAAAATGGGGACACTCACCAAGATCATGTGTTTGGGTCCCCATACAGGTTGTTTTCACCTATGGAGATATATACAGCATCAAACCAACTTTTCAGAAGAGACTTTTTGAAAGCCCTAGCAGAGATGGGAGATCTCTTTATCCAACATTTTGACAGGGCTGATGTGCAATACTTGTGGGGGTAGCAGCCAGCCATTCCAGCTGGAATGGGATCAATATGCAGTCACCTTGAAACACGTGCAATACTTACGTGGTAATTAATACTAACACTAATGCTACAAATTGCAAGGGAAGTCTGAGGTACCTGGAATCATCTGTGGTTGCAGAAGTTTTGCTCACTGGGTTTTCACAAAGATCGATGTGTGTGTAACAAACCAAACAATTTAACCATCTTAATTAATTATACCCCTATGAAGTGTAGACATTCAACTAGATACTTTCCCTCCAACTAGAATGGAAAGATCAGAGGGGAGCCAAATTCTTTGGTCTTTCCATAAGCATTAAATTATCACCGGGGATTCTCAAATTCCAAGGCCCTGTTTGCCCTTACTGAAGATTGCTCTGTTTCACACATACAAGTTAAGAACTCTAGAAGGATGAAAGCTCTGCCTGTGCTCGGGGCAAAAAGGAAAGTATTTTGTGATGATACAAGCTCAGGCCAGACTTCTTATGCACAGAAGACCAGACTCTCAGTATCATTGTCAACCACAGAAGTTTACAACAGGAAAGAAGAAGCAATTCAGTAGGATAGTGTAAACACATGCTGGGGAAGTAAGAGCTGCATTTCAGAAACAAGGGAAGTTAATGTTTTGGGCTTTGCTAATTTTTCTGGAAATTCTTGGGAGGTCTAACTGAACTATGGGAGATATTTGGTTTCTCAGGATTGCAAAGCTTCTGAATCCTCCCTCACAGACAAAAAAGCCAGTGCTATGCACTACATAGTTGTGCTAAGAAGTGAAGCTCTCTGTTAGGAACAGCTCATCATTTTCTCTACATTACAGTGAAGGCAGTGTTGGAACACCACTAAGGTTTCTTTAGTAGGCGGCAAAAAGCTTTTTGGCAGGTTCTACCCAAAAGACAGCAGTAGCAACACAAGGATTATGACTGTCGAAGTTGTGCATTTGCTTCACCCATGCATGTGTGCATACTAATGGAGTAATCGGATTATTTTTTAAAAAGGTCTGCTTGTTGCTTGGTTGGTTTAATATTCACAGATTTGAAAAGCAGATTTTTTTGTACATCAGAGATTAAATTGTCTGCTTTTATGGTTCATGTTTCTTTTTGTGTTCTCTCTTCTCAATATCCTGTTTACCCACTGCTGTTTGAATCCTCCAGCTCCTCAGTCCTGCTTCTGGTGCTGTCCTACTCCCATCATTCATCACCCTTTGTTTGTTACCAATGATGTGATCATAGTTACACACCTCCTGTTCTCATTTCACGATAACATCAGAATACTACTTTCCCAGCAACATGAGACTGACAGTAGTCAGAGCTTTTTGTTGAGTTCTTCTTTTTTTTTGCACAACTTTTTGAATATTTGGCATTAAGTGAAAAGCAGTCTTTTCCTTTCACATTACTGCTGTTTTGTGCAAGCAAGGTTTCAATTTCTTTGAAGATAAGAAAACAAAAGTATATTCTTTGGACTCATCTTTGTTACTTCTTTTGCTCTAGAATGACAATACTGACTCTTCTTCTCATACCATTAGATCATCTACCCTGAGGCAAGGGCAATAAAGGTGCTTAATTTGTCTCTCACCTAATGTTGACATCTATTTTAAATTTGCATGTGTTGTGTGTTACGGTAGAAGACTCTTTCATGGATTAATCATATACATCATAATCACCTCCATTTCAGTTTACCTAAAATGTATGTCACTGCTCATGCTATCTTTACCTCTCTTTTCAGTAAGTTATTTCAGAATTGCTTCCTCTAGTTAATTCCTAATCATTGGGAGGTAACACTTTCTTTGCTTTTGGTTTTGTTTGCTCAGCATTACCCTGACTTGTACCTTGAACTTAACCCATCACCATCCCCTTCAAACTGTTTGCACTGTTAACAGTGGCAGCTCTCTATTTATTGCTTTTTTCAGCCCTTTTTTCCAGCTATTGCCATGTGTTTGCTGTTGCCATCTGCTTGCTGCACATTTAGATCTCACTTAAAAACTTGTCTACGTTCACATGGTCTGCAGATTGAGAGCTCTTTTTGTGGATTTGTTCATAAGTTACTTTACTATCAAAGAAAAAGGAAAAATTACCTGAAGTGATTACTTCCTCTCAGTCTTGATTTTGCAGGGTGGGAAATGTAAATTAGTCTTGTGTAGAAATGTAGAATCAAGTATGATGTTGGTGCTAAACAATTTTTGCATACGTATTCATTAATTGACACAGATAAATGTATTTAGGAGCAACAACTATAAAAGGTTTTCGCAGTTCCTTACTTTGCTTTGAAATTAGGCTTTCATGTTATCAGCTGCAGTATCTGAGTTAGAAGTTAATCTGTTGCAGCTTTGGGATAAATTTATAATGCTAAGATTACATCAAATGCTATTAAATTTGCATACCTCTCAAATCAGTTGAATGAATGAAGCCAATAAAACTACAAGCCAAACAAAGAATTATCATCACAGCAGATTTTAGTCATGGTTATATACGTAGAACTCCAAAATAGCACTGCTTAGACTCTCTGATTTCATCGAATTGCCTTTGAATTTACATTGGTAAAACTCAAGCTAGAAATTAATTAATTCTCTTTGCAAAGAGACTTCTGTCATATCTTGGGAAATATGAGAGTTTTTTGTAATCATTTTATGAATGAAAATGAATTCTACTGTGTATTTGGTAGATGTATTACAATATTAGATGTCTTAAAATATGTGATATCTTCAATAAAACGCATAAGAATTATTAGACTATTAGATATCTATCTTAGAATATGTGGGATCTTCAATACCGAGACTGTTTTCTGTTACTATTGACATCATGTGATGATGTGTGTACACGACTTTTATATGAAAAATTTGAATTCTATGTGATCACACTTTCATAATATGTATATTATAAATTAATATACACCTTCAAGTCAAATATTGTGAGTTTTTCCTTAATTTGAACTTTTCTGAAAAGTTTAACTTTTTTTTTTAAGATGAAAAGTCAGGTGTTACCTACTTGGGTCTCACCCAGGGAACAGTCAATTTATTCCAAGAACCTGTAATGTGGAAATAATTCAGACTTCTGCAAAAATATACAGAAGAAAATTCTTTTGCACAATGTATACATTGACTATGAAGAAAAATGGGAAAATTCTGAATTACTATTTTTGATCTAACCATCTGTCAGCAGCTTTCACTCATTTTTTTCCTTTGACCTACTAAGTAGTCTGTATGCTCTAGTGAAACTGAGCTACCCTGGAACACTAAGAGAAAGAACTGAAATGAAATAAGAACATGAGGTAGTCAAAAGTTCTTGTTTAATGAACCTTTATTAACCTCCTACACATTCCTTCTCATTACACTGATTTCAGTCTTAGAAAATATTTTAAAATATATTCAGACAAACTGTGTGCTGTGGAAAAGCTTGGTTTGCAAAGAATGTGGTTGTATGCCAGTTCTTTCAGCATGGAAAAACGAAGAATGTTTACCAATTAAGGCAATGCAGTCAGCAAGTCAGAGCCAACTGCGAAATCACCCTGCTAAGACTGAAATGATATAACAGCAGCATAACAGTGTAATCCTAGTAACAATTTGTGAGAATCAGTTCCTATAAGACAATTTTACAATAAAATTAATTTGTGGCTGAAGACTTTCACCAAGGAAATTAAGACCTGGGAGGAAAAGAACTGCCTCACTGTTTATGGTGTGACTAGATAGCATAAACCAGTAGAGACTAAATAAACCATTATTAAAGTCACTATTGAGTAAGGAGATAACAGAGCCTTGCGAAAGTACATTTTAATTGGTAACACCTTAAAGTCAAAATAGTTGTGTTGATTTATAGTTGCTGAGAATGTAGACTTTTATCTTCAAAGAACTCCAGCTCAAGGAGGACTGAAGCAACATTATTTCCCTCAAGACATTTTGTCAGTATAGGGATGTTGCTACAGGGTGAATTTATTGATTGCATCTTTGATGCTACTGACCAAAATGAAACTGTACTGTATTTTCTCAAACTGCAAGCTCAGCTTTAAGGATTTCAACATCAGTGCTCCTGCCACATGGAATGAAAGAGAAATCTATTAATTTATTCTTGACCTTGAGGGATAACTGTCATGAAAAACATTGTCACCCTTACATGGCTTAATATTTCTCTTGCCTTTCTTATTTCTAACAAGAGTACAAACTCTTTCCTGACCAGGTCTGAGAAGAAAGGATATGCCCATTTCTACCTTTAGCAGTCAGTTTAACTATAGTTTTAGATGTTCAGCCCAGATATACTTGCATTCCTCTTTGTTTGTACAGAAACAACCTATTTTGTGCAAAACTCTGGTATAAAATACAATGTTATCTTAATAACATTACTGTAGGTGAAAGTGAATATTGAACATTATGTAAAGAAAGACTTAGTCTACACAGATTCTGAGATGCTCTAGTAGCTGTGAGGAGATTAATAAAGTTGTCAGCATCCCAGATGTTGGACTTCCACATGGAGCAGCAGAACGGACAGAATTGCAAATACCTGTGACATCATGCAAAAGTTAAATCAAGAATCAGATAAAAATTTTGCAGACTAGCCGTATGTCTATCAAAGTTTTGAATAAACAATGCTGCCTCCATTTTTACTTTCTTATTTCAAATACAGTTACGCTACATAAAAAGCTAGTCAACCCAACATCCTCATACATGCCATGTTCTCTCTATATTGATTTTCTAGCTGTTGCCTGTTCAGAGAAAGTAGCTTTGGATTCTACATTTACTTCATACACTTAAAATTTTTTCAATATATCTAACTCTTCTTTCTCCTCCTGAAGGTACACAACTAAACAGTACCATTTGTGCGAGGACACCAGCTGTACTGTATCCATAATAGTAATATCGGTGAATGGAAGTTGGAAGGGGAGGCAGCAAGCAGAAAAGAGAGAAAAGGAGACCAGAAATGAATCATTTGTTTTGCAATATCTTGTAACTTGTCCTCGCAGCAGGCTGTAATTATCCAGTTAAACTAAATAAATTTGTTTTGCTTTGCTTTGTTTGTGGGTTTTCTGTTTGCTGATATTTGGTTGGTTGGTTGGTTGGTTTGGTTTGGGTTGTTTGTTTGTTTGTTTGTTTGTTCATTTGTTTGTTTGTTTGTTTGTTGGTTGGTTGGTTTTTCTTCCCAATGAAGTCAGAAATTCTATAGTACAGAGTGGGTATTTTTCTTTTGAAATTGCTGGTCTTTATTTTCTACCAGAGAAACACCTAGAAGCTTGAGAATATCTTTCTCTGTGCAGTATAGGATGTTAGGTAAAAAAAAAAATAATCTCTAGCCATAAGTATTTATCACCTAAATAGATAACTAAGAAATTGCTTTTATCTGTATTTCACTAGGAGAAAAGTCAGGAAACAGCAGAATTCAGTGATTTGCCAAAGCTTATAGAGCAAATTGTGATGTTTTGAATTCAGCCCCATTTCTTCCATCTTGTAACCGAGAAATAGGTTAGTTTTCTCCGCTGACAGGATGGGCGTCTAGCAGCAATTCTAGTTAGACCTCTGCAATAAGACTATGCTGGACTATGTCAGAACTCAAGCTCCTTTGACTGTGGATATACCCTAAAAGATGATGCAATGCGCAGCCACTTGGTTATTCTTTTTCCACACACGCTAAACAGAATTAAGGAGAATGTCATATGCAGAGCTGACAGAAATAAATTGCACAAAATTGATGAAGCATGGAGAATTATTTAGTAATAGTGCAAACTTCTAGTCAATACTGACCTTTACTCAAGTGGCAATATTTCTAGGTGATGAATAATTGCACATGTACACTCAGAGCATATATACCTTTCTAAATCTTGGACTTTTTATGTGGTTTTTGTCTATTCAGCCAATATTTATTCTTCCTCCACTGTATTTTTCTATTAGAATATATCAGAATGAAAGCAAGTGAACTTTTTTTTCAAAGCTTTTCTTATTTGATTACAAATTTCAATACCTTTTTTATTGAAAGCAAATGTTATTGTATGACCTTCTGCAATCGCAGTTTTTACATCATGAGTTGACAAACATATTTTAAAAGACACCTGGTACCTTTCATCACACAATGTTCCTCAAAAACAGCTAGAATATACTATGACCAGCTCTGATGACATTTCTGGAAGAGTATGGTATAAGTCAGAGTCAACTAAGGGCAGCAGAACAGAACTTTCGTTGAATGATTTTCCAGTTGCGCAAAAGTTTAATGACAATTTTGGCCATGAATCCAAGTAAATCACGTTACGTATTTGCACCAGCTACATGTGTTTAATGCTGCAATTTTTATCTCATGAACTAAAAACTTTCCCAAAAAGTACTCTTGAACTGATGGAGAACTCTACTGCAGTAAGATGTCTAATTCTATTAAATTAACAGGGGACACACCATGTTTACAATCCATGTTTTAATTTTGAAGGAAGATTTTCTACAGAAATAACTCACATTCTAAAACTGGAAATGATATAGAATAGCCATGTTTATTTTCTTACTGTAGGAGTGTAGTGGTGGGTTATGTGTCACTCGCAAACTCAGTGCTTGTGTTGAATTTATAGGAAGGGTGACATCCCATAGTGTTTCCTTGGTCCTGCCTGCAAGACTGGGAACCTTTTCATAGCACCCTGCAGTTCCCTGCTGCTCTGCAGGTCTAGGCAGCCTTCTGTAACCCAAGGCTAGCCTGAATCTCCCCTCTTTTAGCTTAAAACCATTACCTCTTGCCCTATCACAACAGGCCCTGCTAAAAAGTCTGTCCCCATCTTTCTTATAGGCCCCTTTGAAATACTGAAAGGCCACACTAAGGTCTCACTTGAGCCTTCTGTTCTCCAGGCTGAACAACCCCAACTCTTTCAGCCTGTCCTCACAGGAGAGGTGTTCCATCCCTCTTGTCATCTTGGTGACCCTGCTCTGGCCCTCTCCAAGAGGTCCATGTCTCCCCCCTACTGAGGGCTCCAGAGCTGGATGAAGGATGTAGAGGCAGGAGAAAGGACCAAATGTTATCTTTAGACTCGGGACATCAGCAGCCGTGAAAAAAAACCCATCAGTTTAAACACAGTTGAGACGTAAATGATAAGACTAAATATGATTCAAAGAATAGTGAATCAATCTATGTTGTTGGGGCGGGGGGGGGGGNTCAACAAGATTCTTGTAAATGATAAAGGTATCTGTCACTGTTGAGTCTTTGGTTCAGTGTCTGTTAATCTATACTAATTTTACCAGTGATTTTTTAAATGGGATTTATTAATTTATCAATAGGATTACTTATGGATACAAGAAATATGCCTACACATCAAGTTTACATATGTAGAAATGATCTTTGGAACTTATGAGAAATGTCAAACAAGCCTTTAGCCTTGTACTATTGCACATGTATAACACAAATCCATTAATAATGCAGATGAAACTCCATTTAAAAAGCTACCATACATATGACATATTATTCTTAAGATCTCCATTTCATACTATGAATCCTTTTTACGTAAGTATCATCACTGAAGTTGAAGGCACTGCTTTTACGAGTAATGTGATACTATTATCTCTATTTTAACAGCAGCCCTCTCTAGGAAAACAGACTCTTTATAAAAGTAATTAGAAGCATTCCTGTATTAGCAATATGGTATTGTTTGAATTGTACACCACTTCACTTATTTTCCAGAGAAGTATAATGGTGTATCCAGAGCTGGGATTTCAAGTTCTATATAGAACAAAAATATAAGCAACTCATTTTGGAAGTAACAGCTTCTATGTTTTAATTATTATCCCAGTAAAAAGTAATAAATGAAGTTGGAAAAGTGAAGATAGTTATTGATTTCACTCCTTAAAGAAGCCAATACTACTGCAATTATCTTCTTCTGGTTTAGCATTCTATATGAGTTATATTTTTTTCCAGTGCTAGTTCCAAACGTTTTGGTATTCATCTTAAAAACGGCAATTTTCCGAATTGTCTTACATTATGGTCCAGTCCTGACCATGTTAAATTCAGTGTAAAGTTACAATTTTCCATTAAGTGATTTTTATTACTCCAAATCAGACAAATTATACTTTCCATCCTACCACTTCCCTATCAGGTCATTTGGGATCCAATGAGGATAACTTCCCAGTTTCTTGAAGGATGCACTGAAACATTGCAGAAAGGATAGACAAGCATTAATGAGAAGAACAACTGGGAAAGCTCCTTTCAGGCAGGGTGTAAAGCTGTGTTCGCTTTATCCTCTGAATGAAGCTGACACAGTGATTTACTTGATCACTGAGTGGAGAAACAGTGCTCCACTGTCCAGGGACATCAGCTGCTGGTGTCCCCGACCAAAGCACCTGCTCTGCTCTGTGGCATCTTGCCCTATGCCAGCATCCTCCAAAACTGTTTCGGAAGCATTTATTGAGGTTTGACTACACATAGACTGAGCTTACTCACCTGATTTCCTAGGGACACAGCAGCCATTTAAATAGATGATTCACAATGAAACTTAGTCTCCAATATTCTAAACTAGTTGTAATAAATAAGAGTAACACACAGGCTTCAACCGGGAACCAGAACAGTTCTAGGAACACTCTTCAAAGACACTAGGTTTTAACAATGAGAGAGAAAAATATTTTCTCTTAAAGTTTTAAACATACAGCACAATGATTGAACGAAGAGCGATGTGTCACAGACAGGACATGGGAAGTGCATGCATTGCAACCGTACAATGTGTGCAACTGATAACTTTGCCACTTCACAATGAAAAGCAAAACTGCGTGTAGAATGAAAGTCACTGCGTTAAGAGTAAAGAAAAAAAATAGAGAAGATTAAACTATTAATAAAGCAGAAAGGCTTTCCTATAATTTTCATAATTCCAGGAGCTTTTTGGAATGTCAACATACAGTGACCATTGCATTAATATTAGAGGACCAGTGATTGATTTGTAAATGAAACGATGTGACATGATGCCTGCCTGCTAGTTCACATCCAATCTAGTTATTCCAGCTGTTTGCTCAGACCAAACCTTGTCTCATTTCAGTGTTCTTCCTCCAGTGCTTTCTGGACATCTATTACCCTTACTAAAGAAGTTGACATAAGCTGCCAGGATGGCTATTCATACTGGCTGAGATACCACTCACATTCTTCTTTTATGATCTTTCTAATAATTAACCCAATCCTGTATTATAACACACATTGGACACAGGCCTATTAAATTGAAATCAAATGATAACTCTTCAGTAACAGTATTTTACATACACTTACTTAATCTCATGAAATATCACATCAGCTAATAATTCTGTAATTACTGCACATATCATGGAATGTCTTAAAAAAACTTCCACTGAGAAAGAATTACTTCTTTATTAGAAGAATCCATCATTTTGTAGGCTATAAAAACATAGAAAGATGTGAAATTTGAATTTCCTTTTGTTTAAACTTGTGATAATTTATGCTTTTTCTTATGTAAATTTTCCTCTTTCATGTAATGTTTTAAATACATTTTAATGTTTTAAAGCGTTTTATTCATTGTTAGTAGGACACATTTTTTTTTTCAAATACAAAAAAACCCCATGATCATAACTCTCCATGAACTCTAAATAACTAAAAGGAAATTAAACAAAGTAACTTCAGAACTTTCAAAGGCTGTCACATACAAGTAAAAACCTCTAAAACTACAGTAAGTCTATGGAAAAGTCTAGGAATGATTATTTGTTAAAGTTCTGCAAATGATGGCCTTACAAGGTATTGTATGCATGATGGGAGACTGTCCACATCCCTGTTCCTCAGCATGAATTCTACCATCACCACTTCAGCAACCAACTGGGAGGAGACAGAGCTCTCTTTGGAATCTTGTTCTTCTACCAGTATAACCAGTGAGCTCAGATGCCTGGTGGCACTTCTTGGGGATTTTTCTCACTGTCCACCATGCTTGTGCTGCACCTATCCAGATATCCAGCTCTCATGAAGACAAGGCTTTCTCCTTCAGGCATGAAATAGGAGCCTGGTCCTCACATATTCAAAGCTGGATGAGACCTTTAAATATCCAAGTGTCTGAAAGCACAAAAGAATTGTGCTTAGGACAGAAGTCGATCTCAGTGGCTCTTAAATCATGGAAAACACACAAAATCTCTTCAGGCAAGGTTCTCTAGTGCTTTGTTGTCCTCACTAATACAAAATATTTTCCAGATACTTAAATTTGAGGCCACTGGATAATAATCATCCTGGTTCTCACTGCAGCACATTTCTACATAGTTGGAAGTAACACTTCTCTGCTCTTTCTGTTTTCTAAATTACCATAATCCAGAATTCCTCTATTCTTTTACCACAGGCCATGTTTTCTGAACTTTGATCATTCTCTTTGCTCTGTAATTTTTCCACAGCCTTTCTTAAAATGGGGTTTATTCACAGAGTAATACTCCCTCAGAAGCCATAGTAATGCCAAGTAGAAGGAAGAATTATTTTGATGCTGAATGTCACATTCCTGTCTAAATAATTCAGTATAATTTGTCTTTATTTTATTTTACAGCAAAGTAATATTGTTGGCTTATGAACAGCTTTGCTTCAGTCCACGAATTCTTGTCTGTTAGATGACTACTCTGCTAATTGATCCCCAACTTGTAGTGTCCAGAAGATTATTCTAGCTCTGGCAAAGTACTTTTTGCTTGTTATTATTATAACTAGTGCTTTAAAATAAACCATACCGTTAATTAGAGATTACTTCAAATACTAATCTTTCCTTACTTCCTTTATCAAGCCTGTTAATTCGATAAGAACTCCCTATTTCATCCTCCAAAATGCCGATGAAAAGAGTACACAATACTGGACAGAGCAGGAGTCCCTGTAGTACTTTAGTGGATGCATTCTTCAAAATTGGCATGTACCATTAGTCATTACTGTTTAAACATTTTTTTAAATGAAGTCTGAATATACTGTGATATTTTTGTCTGAATAACTTTTTTTCTAATTTGGTCCTGTAAGTAGGAGACTAAGTCAAATGCTCTGCTAAAATCAAGCTATGCAGAAATGCTCTTCCATCTTGAAAGACTGTTGATATGCTATATGAAGAAATTATGCTACTGTAACAATTTGGTCTTTCAATCCATGTTGGACATTATCTGCTCACCAATATTGTATTCTAAGTTCTTACAGGCTGAGTCTTGTTATTCCTTTCCATCCTTTACTAGATGAATTTCCTTTACACCATTGCTTATTGATTCTGGTTCCCATGTCCATCCTTACTGACCTGTCCACAGGCAGTATGATTTCTGGTATATTATATCAGTACCTTGCAAGTTAGTCAAGTTGCAAGCACAGCTTGGTATTGTTTCTCTAACGGACTCCATCTTCTCCATAATATTCTCTTCTGCAGGGTTTTGCCTCCCGATTCTATTAGTTGGTGACACCGCCATATTCCAAAACTTGTTGAACTGTCTGGGTGGGATTCAAATTATCCTACTTTAAGTATCGTCTGCATAGACATAAGTATCTTAGCTTTTCATTCAAAGTTCTTTTTGACAATGTAAAAAAAAATAGACCTTTTTAATGCACCTTTACTCAGAAGTCACGACCTTTTAAGTGCCAATATTGACTAGAGAGTAGACAGCACAGATACAGACATCCTCTCTGTAGAAGTCTACACTTAGATGGGAGAGTTCATACCTCCATGTCTTGCTGTATTATTTCCATGGATTGTGGCTGAGTAGGGACTAGTGACTACCAAGTGATTAGGAGATTACTAACAAGTCCTGTGCTTGGTTTATTCAGATTTTCATCTCCAGGACCATCATCATGATAGTGTCCATCTTCTTTTCTTTTTTAATTCCGAGAAGTATAAAGAGGGCTTTGAACACCTATGGGAAATTTGTGCTTCTCTGTAATCTGGATCTCAGAGCAGACGTAAGCACCTTTAACATTTAAAGAGTATTTTCTTGCCTTCTTCATTAGTCTCCTGCTTGCCTTTGCTGAGCAAGCTATATCCTTCAATATTAATGCTGTGATACCTATGAATCATCCGACAAATTTTTATTCAAGCAAATGTCATTTACAGCAAAATGTTGACCATGTAATAAAACCTCCAGTTCCTTTTAGTTAGGCTCTGTGTGATCTAATATGTTTGGTGGACCAACCCACCGTTATCCTTTTTGTCTCTCCTTTGACCTTATGGTAAATACCTTTGTTCTTGCCAATATTTACATTTTTGTTAAGGGCAGAATAGTTCATACTGATCTGGTGGGTTTTGTGAACCTGTCTCAATAAATCAGCAACTTGGTGTGAGAGAAGTGCAGTTATCCCTCATGCCATGGGCTTTAAGGAACATTATTCCATGGTCAAGGCAGCAGACGTTCTACTGGCAGCACCACCTGCTCACTCATATATTTATCTCAGTGTCACATCTGTCCCTAAGCCTTGACCTTTGATCTGCAGAACTGACAAAAAAGCCACCTGGGCTCCTGACCCCCTCACCTCCCTGTTCCCAGAGCTTTACAGTAGCTTTTAATCTGTGCAAACTCATTCCCAGCAGTGTTATTAACACCCTCACGGAACATGTGCATGGGGTAGCATTCAGTGGGTTTTGGAGGAGCCTCAGCAGCATTTCAGCAACACCGTAGATTTGTGTTCCTGGGAGGGAGCATGCCTCCCAGAATGGCAAGTCTTGTCAACAGATGGGTCCCACTGTCACTCTCATCACCACTGTCATTGACAAATCTTATCATCTTGGTGTTACTTGATGTTTTTCACGCAACCTACTGCTTTAAATTCCTAACTTCAGGAGAATTTGACATTCTCCTCTTCCAACCTCTCTCCCCTCCATTACTGTCACTCTTGTAAAATTATAATTTTACTTGTTACAGAGAAAAGCTCAGAAACATAAGTCCTGACTGGCAAGAAACCAGAATGTAAATTGAAATTAAACGAACAAAACAAAACCACACTTTTTTTCTCTTTAGAGATGCCTATGATTTTTCAGGCATATATGAGTTTGGTAATTCCAGAGATTATTTTGCCAACCACAATTAAAAGCACAGTAGAACAAAAGAATATTAACTCATACATCCTTCAGGGTAAGTGGTTGGAGGAAAGATAAATGTCTTCAGTAACAAGCTTTCACCTTAGCTAAAACCTCTGGCTGCATTCTTGAAATACTTCTTGAAATATAGTTTTGTAAACAGTGCATGTTTACAGTGGATGAATTCTATAAACATAGAGTGCAGTGACATAGACAAAGCTATACTTCTGAAACATTTTAATGGACATCTAATATAATATCAAATCAATCTTTTTGTGCCATAATGACTGGCTGCTGTGTGGATTTATCCTTTCCCTTCTCTACATTTATAACAAGAAAGCAGGTGGGGATAAGAAAATTTTAGGAAAAATCTCTGAAATGAAAACAAAAGTACAAATATTTCCTGGTCCAAGGAGTGACCCATTAAGGTTAAGGAAAAAAAAAAAAAAAAAAAAAAAAAAAAGTAAAAAAAAAAAAAATTTTAATTATAAANTTATAATGATAAGCATTTTGGGTGGTTTTTTGTCATCTTCTGAATCCTTTATGAAAGCAACAAACTCATTTTGAAGAAGATAAAATAAAGAAAGACAATCAGCTGCAATCTAACCTCTTAAAAGATGTCTGATCTCACTTTTTGAATCACCTGGGAGGAAAGAACAAGACACCAAACATCGGAAAAAGGAAACTTCATACAAATCCATGAAGGACCAAACATCTCATACTGTATGCAAGGAGGAATGTGATAATATTACTAGATCATCCTTCTAAAAAGTTATTTTTTAAAACAAGCGAGCAACATAAAATGTATATTATGCCCAAACAGGCAAGTATTTTGCCACAAAATAGTCAGTGATCAAGAGAAGATGAAAACTTTGGAAAGTTAACATAGAAACAAGGAGTGCAATTTTGAGACTGAGGAACACATAACAGAATGTTTAGTAATTGGAATTATAAAAAACCTCTTGTAGCTAAGAATTGGATTTCCTCTTAAATGAGTGATGGAGAAGCAACACTGTCCAAGTCAGACGAAATTCAAGATATCCAGTGAAAAACTAGGGGGCAGTGGTCAAGAACAAGCAAATGCTAAATCCCTAGAGAAACAAGGAAGCCCACAAAAATGCTTTTAAATAGGGTGGATTCCTTGTGGCAGAATTATGGCTGTTAGGGGCAAGGCAAAATACAGCAGAGAGGAGAGAGACTCAGACAATAGAAGTATATCCAGGATATGTAAAGGAAAAGTCAGAGGGATTTTCTGTCAGAAAGGAAGAATTAGAAAAACCACGTAATCAAGGGTAAGTGCTTTAGTGTCAACTAGGATCTGTTTTCAACGTCAGCAATGATGAGCAGGTTGGGTTTGCTAATCCCAAATCTGGCACTATTGCTATTAAATTTAAAATGGATTTAAGGGCAGAGGTGACTGTGATTTGTAAAGAGCCTTTAAAAGAGATGATCCATGGAACCAGATGGAGCGGTTGCGGGTAGTGCTCAATAGCCCTGGGGACATATAAGTTGCCTTGTTTAGTGCCAAGTCTACCTGAGCGACACAGGGAAGGCGTGTGCATTCAACAAACTCAGCATTGATGGGATTTTGAACACTAAAAGCCTAACAAAATCACAGTAATAGAGGAGATTAAAAGCAATTGGAAGAAGCTTGGCATGAATTTGGCAATAATGGCCTAAAATCAGTGTAGAATTTACTGAAACAAGAGAGCTTATTTCGTGCCTTTCGCATACACATTTTTGTCATTCTTGCTGCTCATACAGCAGGAAGACTAAAGAACATGGCAGAAAACAAAGTAGCAGTCATAATTACACTGACAGTGTGGTGTGTCCTTCCGGTGCTGATGCTAGTCATTGCTTAGCTAATCCACACATATATTTATTAGAAACATTAACATGTGTTAAGACTAATACAATGTTAATAACTAAATGTATTATTCTGAGATGTTCAGAGTCACTGGAATGCTGCAACTAAAGGCTTCCCAACACTGCATGGTTGTTTGGTTTTTTTTTATTCCCACGACATATTAGAACAATATTTAATGGATTAATGCTATAGAATTTGAAGAAACATTCTCACCAGCAGTTTCTGACTGATTTAGTCACTTCATTTTTTGTATTTTTCTATAATTTATAAGAATGTCTAGATTATATTTAAGAGGAAAATAAGGATTTTTGAAATATATTAATATTTTTTTAACTCTTCACCTCATTAAAATCTTTCTTGTTCCCCTCTAAGTGCTTTTTACTGACAGTTTTCTTCCCACGGTGCCTTGTCAAATTATCTTTTTTCAAGCTATGGCTCTGTTCATTTAAGGGAAAGCTAAGTTCCTACTATGGGAAAGTTTACTGAGATAACAACCACAGCCTGCCAGAGACCAGAAGCAGCTCGCTTTGTTGTTCTTTATAGTGCGCTGGCTCCATGGCAGTGGCACAGCTATTGAATTTGCTGGCAGACTGACTATACCTGGAGCCTCCAAGCAGCCAAGATGAACAGCAAAGAGACGTGCAGGGAGAGCAGTATTCACATCTGGCCTCCTTTTTTTCTGTATGCAAACCTCTGGTGGGCTATACTTGCTGATCTTTATCCTCTCCTTCAGAAGTCCTTAAGAAATTCCTTAAGTTTTATTTTCTTATCTGTGGCTGTGGGTTCGTTTAAAGGGTGAACCTTTTCTTGTTTCCGAGTCATCATGAATTAACTAAGGAGGAAGAGAAACATTTACTTGATCTATAGGCATTTCAATATTTCCACATTCAATATGATGCTAACATATGCTTCGCAATGCCTGGAAATGGCTTTCTTTAACTTGTAATGCAGCAAGTCATGCGTTTAGACTTGTCTTTCTACTATAAAGAAAACCTATTGATTTTAGAAGTCTAAGCTTCAGAACAGCTGTTGCTAAAGCCTCACAATAAGTTGGTAAAAACTGGAGCAGCACCACTTTCTTTCATCTGAAGCTAACTCATTCAATAGGCAAAACTGAAAACTGATGATTATGTGGAGATGCTTTGCCTGCGTCAGTTTCCACATAGTTAGGACAGATGAGGAATTAGCATAAAGTCTCTGGGTCTCTTCATTGACTGCCTTCTCTACTATGCAAATTGCTTCTTTTTAATGTTTGACTGTCACTATTCTGTCTATAGTAGGATTTCTACTGAGGGAGAAAAACTTTTGCTTGAAACCTAATGCCTTGACAGAAGGACTGAGCATGTGAGACTAGATTTTAACCACGATGTTGATGAGCCTCCAGGTGGGCTCAAACCCTGCCTTTAGGAGGAACATTCTTTTCTTTCAACTGACACTCAGTGCAGCTTCTGATTTTGGCAACTCAGGACCTCAGTACTGAAGGTGGTCTCATAGTACATAAAAGCAGAGCTCACTCATGTACAGTTACTGCTGAAACAACACAAGGGGAATCCTGCTGGTGATTTCCTCCTTGGAGGTTCCATTCCTCTACCCAGCTCAAGAGCTACAGCCTGTTTGCATGCAGTGCCAGGCTTTACCCTTTCTAGCTTCTAGGGCCTTAATTTACTCAGCTTTTCTTATGATCCAACACAGTCCCTCTCTTTTCAGCAAGTGTTTGACAGTGATGAAACTCGCTCAGCTATCCTTTTGACACCAAGTGATATTTGGGTGACCACCTGAGACAAGGTAGACCACAAATCCGGGGATGCAAAGACCACGTGCAAGGGAAGACTTGCTTAGTCTTCTGGGTTTCTGGTTGGTGTGAATTTCCTGGAGCACATGGCAACCCAAGGGAAAAAAGGAAGAGAAGGGACAGCAGCACAGGTGTTCACCACAGTGGTGAAACAGTGAAGGCTAGTGGAGCCCAGAAGTGAGCTCCCAAACGCGTCCAAACCCCACATCTCACAGTTTTCCTCAAATGCTCTCCACCTTGGATGAGCTGAGCTCCCTACACAGTGCTAGCAGTAGACACAAAACTCTGTCAGAGCAGCAAGCAGTGTCAGTGCCAGCCAGTACCCCAGTACTTCGCACTGAGGTCCCAGAGTTTCAGCTCTGCATCTTCAAATGTCTGGGCTAACAGCAAATTAAGGTATTTCTATGCATTTTCTGCAAACCAAAGTTCAATGGAAGTAGAAAACGTGGATTCCAGCACGACTGTCTTCGTGCCAGTCTTCTTTGCATCTTGCCCACCCTCCCCACTCCCACCTAGTTCCCTCAGAAAGGCAGCATATTGAAGGTGTGAGGTGCTCCTCCCTCCCCTTGCTGTGGACACCAGAGCTCAGGACCATTTTGCTTCAAGAGCAGAGGCATGTCCCCCTGACTGCCCAGTCTCTCTATGCCTCATTTGCTTCTCCTCTTATCAAGGCTATGCTCATACAATCAGTTACACTTCTCTCCCAGCTCGGAGCAGTGGACACCTCTGTGCTGAGTCTTTCTTCCCTGCTCACCCTACAGTTCTGCAGAGGGACGAG
Source organism: Pampusana beccarii (assembly GCA_013399365.1). Taxonomy (NCBI): domain Eukaryota; kingdom Metazoa; phylum Chordata; class Aves; order Columbiformes; family Columbidae; genus Pampusana; species Pampusana beccarii. The sequence goes on from VWYH01010302.1 coordinate 84,623, forward strand.
AGGCCTTTCCACAGCATTTTTGCTGAAGGCACCCTTTCTTGGGGACAGACTTTTTAGCAGGGCCTGTTACAACAGGACAAGGGGTAATGGTTTTAAACTAAAGGAGGAGAGATTAGGCTAGACATGAGCAAGAAACTTTTTACAATGAGGGTGGTAAAATACTGGAATAGGCTGCCTAGAAAGGTGGTAGATGCCCCCATCCCTGGGGACATTCCAGGCCAGGCTGGACGGGGCTCTGAGCAACCTGATCTAGTTAAAGATGTTGCTGCTTACAGCAGGGGGATTGGACTAGATGACCTTTGAAGGTGCCTTCCAACCCAAACTATTCTGTGATTCTATGATTATCTCCACCCTCGGGCAGTCACCTCCTGTCCCAATGCCATCCCCAGCCACAGAGGGTCCAACATTTGCAGCACTGGCAGCACCAGCTGGGTTCCAGGCAGCCTCTGCCGTAGTCACAGCAACTGACCTGCTCAGCTCACCTCAGGCCTCCCAGGTGGTCTCCTCAGCAGCTCATACCCTGCTAAGACTAATGTGTTACCTGACCAAGTAGGACTGAGAATTTTGGTAGCTGTAGCTACGTAAATGAACGACCCATGACATATAAGAGAGGCAACACAAACGGACCACTGCCATTGTCAATTTAATATTTAATAATTCGTTGAATATGTTAATATGCTAAACCATCACACGTCGTAATTCATTCAGTTTTGCAAGCTAAGCGAGCAGTATGAATTCCTAGAAATCTGGGTGATCAACTTCCCATTTTGCAAGGCTTGTGAGGTAACTAATATCTGACAAAACAAAAATATATCGAGAAGCCGCAGGTTTCATTTTCTGCTGGCTTTGAATTTCCAGGGCCAGTGTAAGAAGGGTTTAATCACAAACCAGCTGAGAATAAAAGAACCTATACATTTGTGCTTCAAGAGAATATTTTACAATTTCTTTGTAATTTGACAGGTCCGTTATGCAACTGAAGTTGTTTATGCCACCTGCTTTTTTCCCATACAATTTCCTTGATGGTTAAGATGTCACTATTTGCCTTGCTAGTGTTTCACAAGTAATTAGTAAGACAGGATGTGGAATCCTCATCCTTATTTATCTCCAAAACATGAAAGGGTAAGGCCCTGAGCAGCCTATCATCTACAAATGATAGCATGCAATAAACTATTCTAGAGATTTCCAGGTTAGCTGAGACAAGAGAACAAGTTTCCTAGATGGAGTCTGACAACAGCTACCAAAACCACTACCCACACTATTCGACCCTTAGTTTGCCAATAACTGTATATAATTTTAAAAAATGGGACCATTTTTTTTAGTCAAAGGTTGAATTTCAGGGGGAGAAACTGAATTACACTGTTCTATGCATTTTTTCTGCCAAGTGACTCTGAGAAAAATATCAGGTAAATATTAATTTTAAAATGAAATATAATGAAATAAGAGGATTAATTTCTTGCTATTTGTTTCATATATTTTGTAAAGTTACTCTCAAAAGTTGCAAAATTGCCTACAAAATAAATGTGAGATCATCTTACGGTTTTATTAAAGTATTGAGTATTCTCTATTAGTGACTGGAAAGAAAACTTATTAAGATCGTTGAAGCTGTGTCAGCTTTTTGGTTTTTGATGTTATTCAGGCACAGAAGTCTGTCTGTATTGTTCCTGTTACATCTTTCTCCAGACTTCTGGTATTCATCCGCAACCCTTTTTTTGCAGATGAATTGGAATTAGTTTTGCTCAGCCTAAATGATGTATTTAGCTAACCTGAGCATAATTTATTGATTACAGGCATTTATCAATCCCCAAATATGAGTGATACTTCTCAGTTTAATATGCTTCTTTAATATGCTTGCTGTGTGCTTGCTACAATTTCCTGAGGCTAGCATGGCTGTTGTTTAAAAAACACAGTGAGGTTTCCTACATACATGAAATTATATATATTAGTTTAGTGGCTTTACTTTTTACTAGAAAAGTAACATAAACCTAAATCTTCATAGCAATGAGCAGTGAAGATAAACATGCTTTGAGTATACATGTATGGCTAAGAGTAATAAATGAGACAAGTTTTCAGATAGAACATACAACAAAAGCAATGAACACCCATTATAAAACCAACCAAACAAAAAAGATCAAAGAAGTTCAGGCAAAAAGATGAGACAAATTAAGACAATCTTCAGATAAATGAAAAAATACACAATTCATTCACTAGTGCATCATTATGGTGTTAAGCTACCACATACCTCTGGTAACTCAGCCATTGATGAAGCATCTTTAGCCAATTAAATGGGATCCTTTGTGATAAGAAGCATTTCACTCAAAGCAAGAAAAATGCATATGGATTTTCTTTGTCTTCGATATGATTCAATAAGCACCAAGCAAAAAGGACCGCTGTCCCAAAGTGCCCTGAGAGAACCATTAGCATCCACCCGCTTCTTTTTTTCTTGCATATTCCTGTTTTTTGAGTTGTGGTCTGATTGATTTTGTCTTGCAGGTATGTTCACTGAAAGTCTGAAATATTTGTATTTCAAGCACGTATTGCAGCACAATTTAAAAGATTATTTCGATGTTTGCAAATAACTACTAAACAAATACATCAGATGATTTTTTTTTTGTGCCACCTACAGTCTTCTGTCCCTAATCTGCCTCCTCTGCCTTTCACTTAGATAGACATCTCACAGTGGAAATTACAACCTGTCACTCTGCATCTACTAATAAATAAGCAGTCTGAAAGATTTGTATCAGGCAACATTTTCTAAATAAAATTATAAAAACATGAAAAATATGTTGGCCAATCGGTGCTAATTAGGAAACCCAGAGTTAAAGACTGACAATTTTGAACCTGTTGCACATATTTATTACTGTACAGCTTGTGAAAAAGACAAGCAAGCTCCATTTGGTGTACAAATATATTTGCACAGAAATATAAAGGGATATTTGTGTGTGGCATATTTGCCTGACTCTCCTGAAAAATTAAAACCCACTATTTCACAGTTGATCCTTCTTTGAGAAGAAACAGGCCTCCTGAATGTAGCTTGTTATTAAGCAACATGAATAATAGATCAGCATCACAGGTGAGGAACTGGGTACAACACGCATACATAAATTCTTTAGTTTCTGTGTCACACTGCACCCTCAGGAAACACTTACAGCAAGGAACGTGTTAAATATTAATCTGTGCTCCTGCCAGCACCTCCGGTAGGAGCAGGGAGGCTACTAAGCTCCTTCCAAAGGGGGACAGAGCAACTCGCTCCTGCTGAGCGACATCGCTTTCCAACCTGCTGGAGCCTTCCACTTCGGCTGTTTCAAACCTTATGGTCTCAGTGCTCTCCCCAGGGACTTCTCTGCCCTCCCAGGTGCTACACGGCCCCAAGGAGGCTGGCGGATGTCCAGATGATGACAATGCAACACCCGCAATCAGAAAATACAAGTATAGAGCTTGCTTTTTTTTTTAAAAAAAAAAACAACTGCAAAAGACCTTTCATTTTATTACATTTTTTTTCTAAATGGAATCTTTTGAGTGCATTCTGATTTCAGATGAACAAAAGCCAACTGGTGCAGAAGCACAAACCACAAAAGCCCAAACCAAAACGATCAATAATGTTCAATAGCAAATTTGCTTAATTTCATGACTCATATCATCCAGGCATTGTCTCTTTTTATTCAATGATGAATAAAACATTCATTTGAAGTTATGGAAGGAAAAAAATAATGGATATTTTGAACTACAGCATGTAGAAACTCCAACTATTTATTACAAAAACTTGCCTATCCACAGTGGTATATCATCCTTGTCTGGTTTTACTGAACCATAATGGCAAATACCATTGAAATAGCCTAACTTGTGGAGAAATCTAACTATATGGGCTTTTCTAAATATTATCCATTTATGTTAAAGGAAAACCAAAACCAAAAATTTACGCAGCTATTCTAATGAGAAAGTAATACCATCAAATTTTGGAGTTTATGTTCAAGTTAACAAAATCTAAATGTTTATTAGGTAAATCAAGAGTAAGTCAAAAGCGCATCCCTAAATTAAAGATATTGCATCTGAGAATGATAGCACATCTATGACAGATATTTATATTTATTAAAAATATATAATGTAAGGTATGGGATATGGCACTTCACGATAGAAAACACCCCAAATTTGGTGTAAGCATAGATTCCACTATGATTTTCAATCATGAAAATCTTGACTTGCAGGATCGGGTCACTCACAGAGATACAGCAACATGTTAACTTTTTCAAGTTAGGATTACAAAGGGTGAATAAATCTTCACTGTGAACTATTCCACACAATGAAATGTAGATGTAGCAAAGCTACTTGGCATGACACTAATTTTTTTTAAGATGACTCTATGTCTTCAACTTAAGAAAAACAAAACTATAAATTCTGCATGGAAGAGACAATGTAGCAAGATTTTAATGTAGGATTGTTTATTACCTAAACAGTATTTACAAATTCTAAACATGAAGAGAATGAGTAAAAGAAATCAGACTATATTTACATTTATATTTTTTTACAAATTATTTTTTTACAAGAAGTGTATTTTTTTCTCTAAATAACAGGACAGACACATAAGACCGATCTTTTTGTATTACATACATAAATAAATATTGACTTTAAATGAGTGTTATAGGAACATAATTTCTACAGCCGATTTGGGTAACAGAGAAGCAGTTCTGTTACCTCTACTACAATATAATTAAGTAAAAAGGAAAATTTTACATATAGAGCTCTGATAATTACGTTGTAAATTGTACCTTACGAATATATTCAGCAGAGGTAATACAGTCGTTACATTTCATGCCCACAACTGAACAATGAGTTTTGGCATGCAAAACCTTATATAGTCATCAACATCTGCAGATATTAATTTACATTTTTTAAATAAAGGGTTTTCTTCATTATTTAAAACTACATGCAACAGCTTATTAGCATCATATTCCCGGTTACAATGCACAAGTTTGCATAACAATATTTTTAGTAATTGATGTTCACAGGTACTGCTCAAAAGGGTAGGAATATACTTGGCACATAGTATAAGAAAATGAATTAATAAATAAGTCAATATCACAACTACATTTACATATACACAAGACAAAAAAAAAAAAAAAAAANAAAAAAAGGTGTTGTACACAGAATTTAGAACTGTCTGGGTCCCACACTTTACCTTATAAGGCCCTGGTTTGAGATAGCATTCAAGCAAATTTTGACATCCATGCTTTATTTGAGATATCACTAAAGCTCATTCTTAACTGCACAGGTTTATTCCATCCCACTGACTTCGTGCATATGGAAGTTTCCTCTTCTGTGCACCTTCCTGAATCAGGGCCTGCTTATCTGAAACTCTCTCTGCCTCCAGCTGGGAGCATGGAGATGAAAGTATCGTGGAATAAATGGACTCACTGTTAAGGTTTCTATACAGTTCTGCTAATACCAACAGCAAATTCCCATTCGCATTAGCAATGAGTATTTCTTCGACGTCGTGTGACCATGCAAAACATTAATGCCAGTGTTAGCACCACCACACCACGCCCTCAGCTCCTTCTGAAGCCACAAAGTTGAGGATGTTCAGCATTTCAGAATTCAGACCCCTAATTTATTGTCTATGTGCTACGTTATTAATGAATACTCAAGATGATACAGCACAAGCTCTATCTCCTGCTTTATAAACAACTCATAAATGGTTGGAAAAAATATAACAAGAACAAACCATTCTCTTCTTAAACAAAAATCACCAATGAACAATGACAAAAAAAAACCACTTCACAAAGCAGTTAGCAAAAAAATGGCATAATCTTATAATTCTCCTGTAAGAAATAAAGATAAACAAAAAGCATCCTGAAGTCAACTGATAAATCCATCAGAATCGTACATAGCAAATCATACATTAGTGTAAAGGTGCAGAGTATCTAAAAACATCCCAATATCTATATTAAATCTGTATTACACAAGATCATTAGAGAAAATAAATCTTTAACTAGTGAATCAAGTAGTGAATTACAACTCTATTGCTGAATTAAATGTTTAATGTGACTCAGGCAAGTAAATTAGGACAATACCCTGTACAATTCAACAAACAAGGCTTTACGAATTAGGCACTAACAACTTCATATCTGTACTGCTAAATTCGAAGAGTAATCAGGAAATCACTCATAGTTGGGAATTTAACATCCATGCATGAGCTTTGTTAAACTTGTATATTTAGTTTTTGATTTGGAGGGTGACTTGAAAGATGAGTTGACAAGCTGATTTGTAGAAGGAAAAAATAATTTACATTTTACTGGACCCTGTATAATACACTTGTTCAATACAATTCTACTCTAAAATCTTATTTTTTGATTGCCAGAATCGGCTTGAAAAGGGAAGAGCCCTCCATGCTTTTCAAAAGTACATTGTTAATTTTAAATTTGGATGCTTCAAAGAGATTTCTATCAGTAACCAGTAACTATTTTGATTGATTTCAGCAACCAGTTCTAAGGGTACGTTCACCCAGGGCTGCTAACTTCCAGTTTTTCTACCTCCAAGACAGCTTTGGCATCACTGTAATAAAGACCGACATCCATGTTCTGTGCTTTACCATGTCACTATGAATGAAACATAATTTCATTAACATTAATCAAGTCACTACTGATTTGCTCCAGCATAACTAGAATAGACTGTGATGGAAAGGTTTGGACAGAATTTTTCGGAGCAGCCTGAGGTAATTACTTTCCCTGATCTCACTGACTCCTGCTTTCAGCAAACAGCATAGAGATCGCTTCTACAGTCTTACCTATGCCCTGTGTAATCTAAATGTTGAAGTAGTGCTGCACACTGGTCCAACTCAAATTGTCCAAATCCAAACCAATTTTTTTTGTAAAGACTTGTACACACAAAACATTTCTGTCCTGACAAAAATCTCTGAGACTCTGGCCTTCTGCCAAATTGAAAATAAACCATTATATTAAAGATTTTATATAGAAGAGTTCATCTATTTATTTGCCAATGTATTCTGGAAAAGGGGAGATGACAGAATGGTAGAGGAAGGAATTAAAAGCACCATAGCCTTTAATATTTTTTAAAACTACTGTTAAAGGCCCAAACCATGTAACAATAGAAAATGTCTGGAAAAGTTCTTGGTCACTGAGTGCATATCAAAAAAGACAACAATCGAAGTAGAAAGAGAATGGAAAAAAGAGCCCTTTAATAACAAAGGTAGAAAAGCAGGAAATTAACTCAGTTTCCTTCAGCCCCTGTGGTATCAACCCACGTGAAACAAAAAGCTATAAACTTCAAAGCGGACAAACTATATTTTAATATCTTGTGAATGCTCTACTCTGATAAACATAACTCTGATCCTCAGTTTCAGGTTTGTGTTTCTTGTCTTCATATTTGCTTGTCCACAATATAGGATGTCATCAGGAGAAGGAAATATCACTAATGTCTGAGCTCCTCTCACTGAATATCAGGCAAATATGAAGTACACATGGGTCTGTAGCATCTGCTGGTAGAAAAAGTGGCCACCTTGTCAAGTTGGACTCTTGAGGTACATTAGCCTCATGAAGTGACAGTTCAGGGAGCAAAATTCAGGAGCATTTTGAATATTCTGAACATTAGAAGCTGATTATGAGTATTTGTAGGGATGTTTATTGTCAGATACTTTCTACCCTCTCGATAATAAATCCAAGCAGTTTCTGTTTACTATCAAAGGATGTCTCTCTGTGTAGCAAATTATTCTAGACAGTTTATATTGTGCAATAAGGCAATATGAATTCCCTTATGGTTAAAAAAGGGCAACCTCTGTCTAAATTTTAAAAATGCATTCAAATAAACTATAAGCCAATGTTTTCCAGATGCCAGAATATTGTCACATCATTCTTTCTGTAAGCAAAATAGCGTGGAGCCAATACATCCATCCTTCTGTTCAAACGATCCACAGGGACAAGAGAAATGTGCACCAAAAGCCTAAGCCAAAGAGTAGCTACTTGAATAATAAATGTGCCTCAGAATTGGATTTTCTAAAATGTTCATGTTAACTATCAGATTTTTAAGTAGAAAATCAGTGTTTCTTTTCAAGATATTAGTATACCTTGAAATAGTATACTCCAAAAAATTATAAGTGGGGTTTTAAAATTCATTCTTCCAGGCCCTATAAATTAATGGTATTAATTTCCATAGATTTTCAACAATTCAGTTAATCATCTGTTGTTTCTTTACAATGGTACATCTAACCTGTATATTTTTAAGCTATTAACTAGGCTAATAGATGATGTACATGCTAAAACATCACCAATTCAGAATGGATGGTTGATACAAATGTATCAGCTTTCTCCTCTGTGGTGATACTGCAATTATTAAATACTGACTATTTTATGGTTTCTGCTACCGGTATTTATTTTACTTATGTCTTTATTGCAGATATACGGACATCTTCTTTAATAGCAAAATACACTAGGGTTTAAACTGGTGACAGGCAGAGCTTTAGGTAAAATAGATCATTTAAACTTGCTGATGAAAACATGGCCTACAGTGTTCAAAAGTATGTACACATCTCAGGACAACCCTGCAAATATTAACATTGAAGTCACTAAGAGAAAAAGCTGTATACACTGCACCGTTTCAATCTACTTTAGACATAGAAATACAAAAACATTACAATGAGCACACTTCTGATCTTCTCACAGGTGTGGAGTTGGATGTGATCTTCAGTTTGTTGAATAGTGGTGGTATTGAAATTACACTTATTGTATCGTGGTCTTGGTGCAAATACAATTTGTCACGGCTAAACTACAGAGTTGTAGGTACAGATCATACTGGATGGTAACCTTCATTGCAAAACTGCGTTCATTGTTCCTACAGATGTGCCTTTTTCTAGCCTCCATTTGGGAGCTCAGTTTTTCTCTCAGTTATTTGTATATTCATCGGAAACAGTCTAATATTTCTCTGGAGGTGGCTTGTAGTGATGTGGATGATGTTGCTTCAGATGAGATCCTAAACAAGGAAGAGGAAAATATGCACATATCAAACCCTGAATATGTAACACCATCATTTATCCCTACTAAAAAGTCTTTGTGAGGCCATCAGCTTGTAAGTGAACTGCCTGTGCTGAACAACTATGTACATGTTCAGTCCAGACAACTTTAGTGACAAAAGGATTCAAGCAGATTAATCTTGGACTAATTCATTATATTTTTTGTTGAGCATTGCAACGTTATGCCGCACTTTTCAGAAACATAAAATGCTTGAAATGGCCATCAAGAAGTCTGCACTGCTTTAGAAATATGATCAGGCTTTAGCCATGCTGGACTGAACACACACAGAAAAATCTAAGCTCGAAAGCTGAGTAATCCTAGGCCTAGGTGGTACTTGGAGAACAGACCATCTTTGAATCTCAGGTGCTATAGGCATAAGCCAAAGAGCTGTGCTGGAATGAATGGCAAATGCAGTCTTCAACTCACTCAGTTTCTGTGGTCTGACATTTGCCATTCATTGCTGACTCTATCATTGCTGACAGTCAGTTATAGGGGGAAAAAAACCAATATTTTCACGCATCTTAAATTCATGGAATGCTCCTGGAAACAATAAAGACTCTAAAGCTTGAGCTAACTGTTTACATGTGGAGGACTTAACTTCTGCAACATGTAACCATAAGTCAAAACAGTGTACTACTTACTGTGGGGTGAAAATGGAGGAAGGTCGGGTGTTCGGAATGATTTTATTGTAGCTGGTCCTTCCCCACCAGTCGTCAGCACTTGAACTTCCAAGCGGTAAAGCATTGATGGCCTCAGATTTGGCACAGTGAGTACATAATGATCCTAAAAATAAATAAATCGTGTTAATTCTCAGAAGATCTAAAAATAAAACATAGCTGATCTACCCACACAAAGCAGTGGTTTAAACAAGTTCTGTCACTCTCAGCATCCTCAAATTATTTCTTCAGAATTTTCTTAAAAAGATTTAATGTGTATCACTTTGTTTAGAGGGTTAGTTCTGACTTTTTTATTGGCCACTGTCTTTGAGCATACATTTTCACCATGTTATGGTTTCATGTGTAAAAGGTCCAAGTTGTTCCCTAGTGTTCTTGAAAATGGATGATGTGCTCATCACTAAAAAAAATAATAAAATTTCAACTTCTTAATCACTCTCCTTAACAAATGTTCATTATATAACTTGTTTTTATTTTGGATCTGTCTGTGAATTCCACTAATTGGTAAATGAATTCAAGGCAATTTGCAGGTCTGGCCCCCTGCTGCAGCTAGTGAAAAGAAGTGTGGGTACACAGATTTTGGCATATTTGTCCCAATTACACCATGAGAATCTGCCCTTCTCTTCTTAATCCCATTTTTGGCATGATGGTCTCAGTTTTCACTGCTCCATACCTTGCGTGGTCACTTACGTCTATGTAAAATAATTTCAGAGTAAGTTTATAAATGCTTCCAAATGGCAATATATCTGACTAAAGATGGAGAAGCATTAAGGAACCAAAAGCCCCGATTCACCTTAGTTCAAGTTGAAAAGGACCAGTCCTGGGAAGGGCACAGCAGGGCAGTGCGGGCACAGTTTGCTCCTGCGACCTGCCAGGCTGGGCTGGCCAGGAATTTATTTGCAGGGCCATTGCTTTGGCTGGCACTGCACCCAGCTCCATGGGGGGGAACCTAAGTGGGCTGTGGGGATAACGGATAATTTGCTGTTACTGCCAGAGCTGACAGTGAACGGGAAAAGAGAGAGAAAAGGTGGGGGGAAATGTGTAATTTTACTGCCAAATTAGCACATATTTGAGATGAGGCTGCTGTTAATAGACATTGCTGAAGCTGTTCCACCTCGTATAACATACCCAAGGGGTAGGAGCCAGAGAGGAGTGAGTACATCATACTCATATGTTCACTCTGCCCATTCACGTGCTCCTACAGCAGCTGAGACCTCTGGGTTTCAGACCCCATTGCATAAATACGAAATTTTTATCAGAGGCTACCAATGAGAATGAGTTAATGATCATCATCATAAAATACCCTACATTCTGGTGGTTTCTGAAAGGTAGGAGATATTGTTTCAGCTCAAACCAGAGTTTTCTTAACCGGTTGCCATAAATAGACAGAGAAATATATACAGTGATAGACAATTAAATAAAAGGACTCTCCAGGCTCTATGGGAGTGAAAAAGAAGGAAAACAAAGGTAAAAAATTAAAGCATAACACAATGAAAAGGAGTGTTTTAAATAACATTTTATATTTTTTTCAGACCTAACTGGACCAAAAGCTTAAAAAAAGGAATAGAAATTCTGAATAAAACATATGCCTACTCCTAAAAACCATATGAAAACTGAAAGGAAAAGTAACATCTCATGGTCTGTAACTTTGCTTATCCTTGTGCTAAGGTGGCTGTTTGCAGCCAGAGGTCTGTGCCTGAGTAACCACTTCAGGTAATCTTGCAACATGGCTTGCTGAAGAGACCAAGGCTGAATCTGCACTGTGTTTCCGCTCCAGGCTCTGGGTCAAGCTTTGAGTGAACTGGTGCAGATCACACCAAGTCTGTACTAAGCTGTAACTAAACAGCTTCGCACACTGCATGGTAGCTTGCCCCACAGTTTCAGAGCATCCATAGTCAACTTGGTTGCCCTCCCCCAGAATAACAGGCTTGGAAACGTGAGCGCCCTTAGCTTATGCCAATCTGTTAGGAATTAAGACAGAATAGCAAGAACCTTGCCTTGGATTTGTGGAAAACACGTTCAATATAAGATACACGCCACACAATATTTTACACATCCTTTAATGAAACGAATGTTGTGAAAAGATTTTCAGCCAGCTCTGCTCTAGACACAGTCTCCTTGATTGAGTTCCCTGAAGAGAATGGCAAGACTCCCAGTTGTTAGCTGACTTTGGATCAAGGCCAGCTGCTTAAGCCTTTTTGTTGACTTTGGTGGATCTCGCAACAGAGTCTCAATGAAGTGCTCTTCACTTGCCTCTGCCAGAGGATGAACTGAAATACCAAAGGCTATCTTAAAGCAAAACGGGGGAAGAATTCAAATTGTTAATTCTCATACTTTCAATAAACAGTGAAGTCTAGTTCTCCTTTAAATTACTTATCTGTCAGACAACCTTGGGTACTGGCAAAGCGAGAAGTGATTTTTATTTTTCTTAAAGCAAGGAGTAACTCAAAGGAAGAGAAAATTCTCTTAAATCCATCAACTTGGACACTAAATAATTAGGAAAGCTATAGTAACCACCAAAACGAAGAAAATAAAATCTATTGCCACACAGATGATCTTTTCCTCCCTTCAGCCATTTCTCAAACAGCGGTTGCTAATCTGACGATAGTGAACATTAAAATGTTTGATGTGTCATCAAGAAGAGTAGCTGTGCTCTGTTTCTCCAGCAAGCAGGAAAAATTAAGCACTTTCTCCTCCAACTTGCCTGCAGAGCCAGAGAACACTATGTGTGACATCTGCATCATCACTAAACACTAAAAATAGGCTACATACGCACAGAATTATGAAGCTGCTAGTAAAGACAAGTAACAACTTACTGCTGGCAGTATCTGCGACTGCGAAATGATGCTGTTGGGTAAGCTGTTCTGCCGGCTCTCTGTGGTTACTTCTGCCCAAGTGACTTGAAACCCTGTCATGGGCTGGTGAAGGTCTGCCTTAGATATCTTCCAGGAAAAATGACCAGTGATGTTACCTTCCTGGACAATGAAAGACGCAGAGAGATTCTCGGGTTTGGCCAACACTTTGGGTAGAACTGGCACTACAAATTCGGAAAGCAAAAAGAGAAGCTAAACTTTGAGAGATAATGTTCAATAATGTTCATTTAGTTCCACAAATCAAGGTCAGACAGAGCTCTCTTTCTGGTGTTACCCAGGATCCTGCCAGCTTTCTGCCACCACATTTGCAATGTTAGCCAAAGCCTATCTTCGATATATTCCAATAGCATTTTGTGCCAAATTTAAACTTCAAATAAAATCCTGTCAGCTGTAGGTGACAGAAAGTAAAGACTATGGCATGTAAAGGCGTAGGTGTCTCATTCACTGGCAACCATTCTGCTGGTGCTCTGCGTTTCAGAACACCCGAGCTCCACTTTTCAACTTTGGGACCACAAGAAAACCCACAGGAGAGCACAGAACCCCATGATGCAGGTAAAAGGTAAAATTCATGCTCTAAAACTGTAGTGCAAGTTAACAGGGACACTCCGATTAAGGGAAACATGACTGAGTTGCCGTTTCCCAGGAATATGGTTGTAATGCTGGGAGTTGTCAGGAGGGGCAGTCAGGAAGTGGCAAGGGTGGCCAGCAGGACTCTGAGGTGACCCACAAAGCACAGGAGGACCCTTGGGGACAGTAGGGACTCCAAGTGAAAGGGCCACTCTCTAGCTGAAGAGAGAGGTTTCCAGACACGGCTGTGCAAAGCCATGGCTGACCTCGCCTAGTGCTGACAGCAGCCCTGCTCCAAGCAGGCCTAGCTGACCCCAGAGGTCCTCACCAGCCAACATCTCCATCATTCCGCAATCTTCCATAACCCTCCAGCTATACCTACCAACATGGCAACACTAAAAGTTATAAGAGTGCCTTTACTTGGGAGCAGAATTAACCTAAAAAAAGATCAAACTGAAAATGCAACTTTCACCAGTACCAAAACAGCCAAAGATGAGTCGTGCCAGCATAATTGTGTTTACAGTTAACATCTGTCATTAAAACTAATATAACTGAGAAACTGTTCCTCCTTACAAAAATAACTGTGTAATAACAAATGTCATCATATGTTTATAAACAGTCCACTGAAATGATCACCTAACTAGAAAAACAGTAATGTGGTATCCAAAATCTACACTGCTCTGTATTTTAGCAGATTTTTCACATAAGCATTAGTCATCTTTTTATTTGTTTTGAATCTTTAATTTCCCATTTTAGAATTGCTATTAAAGACCATTTTGGTGACTATAAATGCATTTGATCTATTTGGCTATTTCTCCAGATCATGCCTCACCTCCTTCAGTAGGACAATTAATGTGCTTGTGGCTTTTTTCCTTAAATGCAGAGCAAGGTGGGGTAACAAAGAAAATACTCTCAGCCTTAAAACGACTTTTAGATTTTGCAGGCAATACTGTTACTTTGTATTTGCATGAAAATGACAGGTCCTTCAGAACCATGTGGTTTTCCTAGAAAGCAAACAAACAAAAACCAAACAGATCACATGCTGCAAACAAACCTCTAGAAAGAGAAAAAAAAATAAAAAGAAGGTGGACATAAGATGAAAAGTTTTCTCCAATAAAATATTTTCCTGATATGTTTAACACATGCTAGCACGGCTGCTACTCAGAGAACAAAGCAAACATTGCCTATGTTATGATTATTTTCAGTAGCAAAATATATTGGCGTGGTATTTGGATACATCCTTCAATTCTGCAGAGTTCCTTCACTACGCTGCGTCAAAGCAACTGGCTTCTAACATTTAGAATAGTCTCTCTGACATGATGGCAACGGGGGCAGCAACGCGAGGATGTAAATGCTAATCGAATTAAATAAATGTAAGAAAGCTGAGTTAAGCTGCTGTAAATGACAGGCTGCATCTACATTTAACTTTTTAAAAGAACATTCAAAGTCCAGCATGGCATTATGGTTCCATTTTTCTTCCACTTTATTACATTAACTACTTATACCTTCTTATTAGGAAGAAAAGCTCCATGGATGAACTAAAAAACACAATTCTCTGTTTAAAGACAATGACCAGAGAAGAAAACTATACAGATATAAGCGTCCTGCTAAATTCTTACTGTTGTCTACAGCACTTTTGAAAATCCCAGCCTGAAAGCTTTTGCCAAATCACATATGAGATTTTTTCTTTTTTCCTAGGAAAATGTCCAATAATACCTTAATGGCTAAGGTCAAAAGTCTCTCACTGCCTTTTAGATCTGCACTTCCTTCAGAATCACTAATTTCCAGTGCTCTTCTGCATAACTCCCCCTTTTTTTTTCTGATCCCAAACTGGATTAGCCTAACCTTCATTTGGAAGATCATTTTTGACAGCTGAGAATGGACTTGAGTCCTTGCCTTCCACCTGCTGGGAGAGTGCTCTAAAAGGCTTGATTCCTGCTTAAAATTGTGACAGAAGTATTTTTATTTATTGTGACAGGGCCTAAATACTCAACACTGGAAATGTAAGGCCTTTATCCACCTTGACTTATATCTAGTACCAAACCTTTTGTAGCATCAGCCTTCTTCTGTTTGCTCGTAATTATTTTCTTCCTCAAAAGAAACACAGTTTCCCAAAGTAGATTGGACCAATTACCATAAGATGACTGAGAGGAAATAAATTAACTAATCCCACAATACATTTGGGCAGAGGTACAAAGAGTCTTTTCTGATATCTAGTGGAAACAAACTTCTTAAATGTTAACCTTCTCCTGTCTTCAATGTGCTTAACTTGAAATATTCAAACTGATCATAAAATTATGTCACAACCATTTTTTTGATTCACCTCTAACATTTGCTTTGTTGACCCTGTGAAGCATTAACTCTTACAAGTTAACAACCTTCTGTATAAGAAATTATGTCTTTTGATTTACTCTACTTTTACATGCCATTTACTCCACTGAATTGATCCAGTAGTATAGGTCAGGGTAAAAAGGAAAGGCAAATTGCAATTTCTCCCATTCTCCCTAACCCACTAAATCAATTGTGATGCACCAATAACATTACTGTGTTGTTCAAATAACGTGCTACAGAAATGGATGACAATAGATTGCCAACAAATTGAGTATGAAGAACTGCTACTACAATTTTATTTGGGCTGACATATACTTACATAGAGCTTTTCTCTTTCTGTGATATCTGTCCAACTTCCAGATCTAATGTCTAGTATTTTTCACCTATGGTCCTTTCTCCTTATTCTATTGCTCTCCTCAGAGTTGTGAAACCCACCTGCCTGTTTAAAAGAATACCTAGTTTATCACTGACTACTGTTACTTTTCATTATTTGCACTGTGCTAGAGTCCTACAAGGCTAATTAGAGATAAAGATCCATATGCTATATGCTGTAGAAATGTATAAGTACATAGCTAAGAAGTCTGCCTGCTCTTGTTTTCTGAATAACACTGACAAAAAAAAATATGTGATATGAAACCCCAAACCACTCCAGATGCTTTGTTTTTATCTTTTGCTGAAGAGGAACATAAAAAAAGAAACATTCTTACTTATCTGTGAAACAAGGTATAAAACATAGTGTGTTATGCTACAGAACCATCCTTTCTCTTGCTGCTTAGAAGCTATTCAGAGTCAAGGAGAAGGCTGAATGGAAACTTACATAAGTCAGCTCAGTTACTTTCCCAAGTCCTTTGGTGTCATTGTGTGCACAGGACTCCAGTAACCAGTGGACTTGGAATTGATTTATGCTGGTATCTAAATGACATAGAAAGAGAGGAAAAGACATACATCATAATTATGCTTTCACCATTGCAACTTTTCTGGCTTCTCTGGACAAAAATAGAAGGAATTTTAAGCATTGTAGAGCTGGTAGTTCCTCAATTGTTCCTAAGCATCCTTCGACAGAATGGAGAAAATATTATACACCTACATAATTTAAACCTCATATCAGATGATGTAGATAACTTTAAAAATAGTGAAGTCGCATTTTCAGATTTGTAAGCATATACTGCTTACATTAGGAAAAAATCAAGCATTTAAATTGAGCATTAAAAAAAACCCTCAGTGGTGCTACTTCTAAACATCCTGCAAATGATGGAAATGACTTTGTGCCAACTGCCTGTGACCGCTTGTATTGTCAGAGCAATGCAATACTGATGCCTGGCACTGCCTGAGAAATCGGTGCCTGAAGACATGTGAAAATGATTGTAAATCCCTGAGCCTTCACCTTTCAGAATATATAATGAGACCTGCTCAGTATTCGTGCAAATAAAATTCTGGCCTTGACTCTTAGGAGTAATACAAAAGGCTTGAGTTTGCTCCCATTCAAAGCAATGACAAAACTTGCTGCAGTGTCAATAGTAAAAGCGTTCAACCAATTTCCAGCTCTTCTAGCTTCTTGTCTAATTCTGATTGCATTAGGAAGCAAAACAAAGGGCAGCAAAGAATTAGACAAAAGAAGAAAAACTCATCAGGTAGTGCACATACCTCTTGTCATTTTTGCTGGATTTAGTTCTCTATCTTTACACAGCGGATGCAAAATTACATCTGTTATTACTAATTAGCTTGGTATGACATAGCCACTAATGCCAGGTGCCTGATTGTGGGCTCCAGGAGGGAAAATAAGTAACTTCGATGCCTTAAGGGCTGATTTGGCATTAGACTGCTATGAGCAACTTGGATGTAGAAGGGACGCATTGTTAATTAAAGAGAAAATAAGCAGTGTCTGAAACTAGCTTAGAAAATATATTTAACTTTTTTAAAAGCAAAAGAACACAAGATGTATGTAATGATCGAGAAAGTCACATGAAAGGCTTGAAAAAAAGTGATGAAAATGTCCCATACGAATGTCAGCCCCTACCACCAAAGCTAATGGTTCTGAATTAAGCTTAGCTGAAGTTAATACATATAGCCCACAGCCACATATATTTCTGAAGTGTCATTGATCTAATGGGACTGACTTTGGCCAGTTTTACCAGAAAGCTCTGCTATCCTTTCTAGAACAGGTACAAAACACTGAAAAGAAACTGCCAGACTCAGTCGGTCTGGTTCCAGGATATTTCAGATGTCACATTATAAAGACTTTTTTGTATATATTCAATCTCCATCTTAATAGTTTGGAGTTTTCTTGATTCTGTACTTCGAATTATAACTCTTTATAAAGCTTTAAACTTAATTGTTCTCATGTTTAGAATGTATACCGTTTAATACTAAAGGACTGATTCTTCCACAAACAGTAAGCATTCATCCTTCCCAGAACTCAAAATATTTGCATAGAAACACAACTTGAATGAGATGCCAAGTACTAGCACCCAATTGAGCAGCTCTAAGCTTGTGAAATTAGTCAACATAATAATCATTTAAGTAAACTCCTTAAAGGACTGTTACAGCAGACAGCTTATTCAAACAATTACTTTTATTCTCAAGCTTATTTTAAAAGAAAGGGGGAAAAAAAAAAAAAGAAATAAAAAAAGAAACCCAGAAAAAATACTTCGTTACTTTAAAAATCCCTGTAAAGTAACTGTCATGGATACAACCTCCAGGTGCTCAGGCTAAAGATTTCCTGATGTTTCAGACAGTTGCAGAAAAATAATCCTCCCAAATAAACTAAAAGCTAACGGTAATTATTTTGGCTATGAATTGTAGAGTAAATTTTCTGAAGTATAAAATGAGTTCCTACTCTTAAGAAAACATTCCTATTACAGACATCACATGAGCATGTTCTTAAAATTCCATATATGCTTAGCTCTTTTATTGGACAAGGCTATGCAAGGGTATGTCAGACAGAAACCTTAAAGCTCTAACCAGAAATATGTTGATCAGGGGATGCTCTAAAGCATGTTGAAAAGATGTCTGTTTTGATTCCTTCCCTTCTATGTTTCACCCCAAAAAGCCTTTAATTCCATATGAGTATCTCCACAAAGATATCTATCTGTTGTGTTCATGAAGATGTTCTTTGCCAGATTTATCTTCTTTCTCCCCCTCCCCAACCTAAACTCTTTAGTTCCACTTCAATTAAAATAAGTAAATACATTTCAGACTTTTTTGAGGGGGAAATGCACATTTCATTCTGTAGCTTTAAGCTGTAAAAGCAGCTCAGAATCCCATTAATGCCAATGCCAAATACATCTGCTTGTCACTTCAAAAAGTTCAGGTTCATATGCACAATTTAAGCATCTTAGATTGAAAGGTTTTGCTTAAAATACTGCAACATATCCGAAGTCATGGCTGTATAATGGTTAATAGGAATACCCTAGGCCCACATTCTACATTTGCTAAATCTCATAATCTCCCTACAGAATTTGAAGCTCGAGACCCATTCAGAAAAATCACCCAGTACATAGCCAGGTAACTGTGCAACTTTTCATAGCTGGAATTTCTGATTTAAATAGTTCTGCAGTTTATTGAAAATAAACTAATAAGCCAAATAAAAAAGTAATCTCTTTTCCTCATCTTTGCCAACATTTTCCACATTTCTGTTCTGCTGTACATTTCCAGTACTGCCAGCCATGTGAATAATTTAATCTAATGTGGTTTATTTTTTTCTACCATGTAACTGCAGACAGCTTCTTTCTTTCCTTCAAATACGTTTTTCTGCTTTATATCACATTTATTGTTGCAAAATGGTGCCAACTTGACAACCACGAGGAAATGAAGTTTGCTTTGTAGCTGGAAAACTGGCACAGCATAGGCAGGAACAGCAGCGAAGATTGTTCACACAACCCAGTGCCACCAAACGACAACAACTTACTATCACTACATGAGACCAGGTAAACAGATTTAAGATGTATGTACTTATTTGCATTCCTATGATCCACAGCACATAAATTACAGCAGACTGTCCTGAGTAATGGGGCTAGTTCTGTCGCTGGTTTGCTGAAGGTCTTCAGGCAAAGCACTTCATGTCTCCTTATCTCTGTCCCACCCCTGTCAAGTGGTGATAATGATAATGGTCCACACCGTAAAGTAAGTCCTATATTATTGTTTGATGGGTGGCGGTTGGATGATGGATCTCTACAATTTGGTATAAAAATGACGATTAATGCTGGCTGTGACAACACTGTTATGCAGGCAACCATATTACAAGAACTCATTAGAAAGAAAAATCAGATGGTATTTGCTGGAAAACAAGATTTCAGAGCAGACTTGTTCAACAAAAGCAGCTCAAATTAAGGTTTAATTACAATTAAAATGACTGTATCAAAGAAGACAGTAACATCAAGCTGATTTCTGTATCATGACAGGATTTGAAGTAATTAACAAGCAGCATCTGATAGATTTTTCCATTAGAATAAAATGTGGTAAAAAAAATAAAGATTATGAAATAGGACATATTTATACTAAAACCTTTACCTGGCAGTAAAATAGTATTAATTTAACATAAATAACAAACATATGTTGAATGAGTATGAGAATGGTGTTCTGTAATTTTTGCCAAATTACCTCAGCAAACTGATTCACTCCAAAATACATACATATAATTAATATGCTAGCTGCATGTCAAAAGGTGTTATCAAATTTTGGAAGATAATTAGCCATATGTAAACCTGTCATCCTCATTCAAACCTAACCTTTCTTCAAACAGAATGCCATAAGGAGACTGTGAAGCTATTCAGTCAGAAAATTACTGAAAGAATTTGTTCTGCATGTAGCTAAGCCTTTGGATTTATTATATATTGTTAAAACTGACATTTCATACAGCAAAATGCAATGATTATTTGTGACTGGCCACATGGTTTTTGTTTTTCTTCTCATACTGCGAGGCTGATCTCACAAGCTTCTGAGCACTCTGGCCATGATTCAACAAAGTACTTAAACATATGAACAGTTGTGTTGACTTCAATAGTTAGGAGTAGCTAATGCATCAGGCCAGAAAGTTTAGTACTCACAAAGATCAAGACACTAATGACCATATAAACTATAGTTAAAAGATGGTCTTGAACATGTCTTTGATTGTCTTGCACTAATAGGAAGAAGGAAATATAGCAAAATTAAGTAATTTCCTTTCTGGATCATGTGTCTTGCAGCATTACTGCTGTAAAAATAGCCTAGAGCAAGGGGTAAAGTTTTTACATTTAATATCACAGCACAGGGTAGAATCAGCTCAGGGTACATGAAGAGCATGTCTCAGTATCTACAAGCTTCATTAATTGTTTCTACAGCCAAGTTATATGATGATTTTGGGGTGCTCTGTATAAATTGTGTGTCAAACAGCACACTATCCAGGACAAAAATTATTTTTCTCATATTGCATGGTGAAGCCGTGCTATGGTGAATGTAAAAGTAACTATGGTAAATGGTGAAATGTATGATGCCTTGCATAAAGAAAAATATTTTATCGCCTCCTAAGTCCCCAAAGACACGTACAAGCCAAAGGCCTCCTGAAATGTTCCTGCCCTATCTTCTCCCGGTATGCAGCCCCTGATACACCTTACAGCTATGGATCTAATACAACACAGCGCTGCTTCCAACCCACTGTTCTGGCAAGCGGTGAGCAACAGTGTTTGCTCTGCACCAAGAACTATTACGCGAATAGTTGAGATAAGATATAATGAAGTGTCTTCTGCTCCCTCAGGCTTGTGCTCATCTGTTTATCAGGCCAGTTATTCTCCATGTCAACACAGTTCTACGATACTCACATTTCCATAAACACATTTTCTGCTAAAACTTGGTTGCTGGAGAGGTTGTGAAGAAAAATGCAGGGAAGGCTTAAATATGGGCAAAATCCAAGTGAATAAATGAAGCAACGTTATTTACTACTAGTTGCTTCAGTTTTGAAGATAATTAGTATAAAGTGATCCAGATAATTAGCATATAGTGATCCACAGTTTGGGAAGGAATACTTCAGCGAAGAGATACAAAACGTTATCTCAGCCAGTACTTGATCATAACATTTATTTATTCACCTATTGGTTCACATGCCATTCTATGCCTCTCTGAATCATGGCATTTCTTGCCAATGTGATAGGACAAGAAATGATAGAATAACAAGTGTTATTTACTCACGGTGGTTGAGCAAATGCAAAGGGAGTTATCAGCCTTAGGATACAAAGGTAAACACAACTTATCCTCAATTAAAGATAAAATGCTGCATTGATGAGCATTGTGAGGCTCTCTGCACTCCTCTTTTCTCCGTAAAGACTATGTTGTCAATGTGTTCTGTCTCAGGCATTTTAGGTAGGTTCTCTTAAAAAAATGAAATTAAACCAGCTCTGGCTCTTTAGCTGCCTGTGCACTGATTCACCCAGTGGTATAATATAAAAAAAAAAACAAAAAAACCCCAAACAAACAAACCCAAAAATATTTGGTTATGAAATTGATGGCATTCATGACACATATGAGAAAATTAACTTTTTAATAATCACCTATTCAAGTAGTATGATTAAAATAAACACCAAAAGCCTCAGTTGACATTTAAACTTAATTCAATAAACACTTCCTAACAAGGCAAACTATACTGTTTCCTGCTCTTAGATGCAATATAAGCAGTTATTGTTTAAATCACAAAGATTTTGTTTCTCACATCATGCCATTTAAAACAAACTTTCTTTCTATAGAACACATTCTTTGTATAATGCAATGATAAGCCTTTCCAAAAATGATACTAACAATTAATGTGTAATTTAAAGACAGGCCTGAGCCACATTATTTGTGTCCATATCTAGATCTAGGAAGCCTCTAAGTTTAAAGATGTTTATGTTGAGGGATTTAAGTTTGGGATCATCTCTAAGACAGATTACCTCTACCCTCACTCCTTTTCCCACACACAGCATCCTATACAAAGTGAGTTCAACAGTATCTCATTCTGGTTTTCTGTTACAAGGAAATCTGTCTCTTGTAGGCTCCAAGTCTCACAATAGCTGCTTGTAGCATGAATAGAAGCTTTCTACATTACGCCCTCATAGCCAGATTTTCAAAGGTATCTAAGCATCCCAAAACCTGAATTTAATGAAAAATAAACAAACAAGTCCAAGGCTCGCTATGGTTCCACATCTATTGAAACTGTCACTAGGTATTGTACCATTAGCCCTCTGTGTAACTTTAATAAGTCTGGACATTAATTTAGGTGGGGAGGCAACATTGAGGGTTGGTAATCTGAGAGTCCCTCCCAATTCCAGAGTCAAGGTACAGACCCAGCCTACCCCTAACTCCACACTGGGAAGAGATACAGAGATGCATTTGCTCCCTTCTGTCTCATACCCTAGGCAAAAGCCATACAGGTGGGTTTGCACACATGGCCAATGCTCCATCAAGTTCCAAAGCTGGACTTTCATGGCATGCATCCTGGCATGCCATATCAGGATATTGCTTTGCTGAACTGCTAATAAAGGCAATGGCATGAATTTGCAGTTTCTAAATCTGCATGTGAAGACTAATGAGTCTATGGGAAAAAGAACAGAGGAAAACCAGGTTAAATACCTACAAAATCATTTGCATACAGACAGGGTGAACAGAGCTTCACTGTTTTCTGTGTCTCCAATGTAAGAATAAGTATCCAAATGAAGCTGGAACAAATGGCTTCAAAGCAAATTAAAATATGTGGTTTTTCATAGAACAAGCACTTAAAACTCTGGAACACCATAACCCAGGATATTTCAGATGCCCAAAATGTGTGTAACCCTTATGGGACACTGGATATTATAGTGGAAGAGAAATGCATCAAAAGTGAATAAACATAATGAAATCACATTGGGCTCAGGAAATCACATGACTTATAAGTTGTCTGAAGCTGGGACAATAATCTGCACAAGTATCATTACATGCTCGCCCTGTTCTTATGTACTTTGGGATTTCGTTTTGGCTATGGACAAGAACAGAACACCTATCTGGATGGACCTTTGGTCTAGACTGCTATGGATATTTTTATATTCGGTTAATGGTCACAGGAGTAAAAGCAACTGATGTTTAAGAAGTCATAATTCATCAACTGCATACATGTGACATCTTTAAATTTAGATTATCATTCCAGTGTCAGATAGCCTTTTTTTGGTCTTTCCTGCCAACTCTAGCTACTTATTCAAAGAGTCCAGTTTCCTTCCCTGTCTGTAGTGTTTATGCAACTGGTTTTACAGCCAGCAAATAAACTAGGCTAATTAAACCATACAGGTTAAAAAGAGGCATCTGGAGGAAAATTGACCCAATCTACAAGAGGCCACTTGTTAGTTTAAACAACCTTCACCATGAGTGTGATGACTCTCTGCTGATAGTTTAACCTCCCCTACATCATAAGCTAAATATTTTACTTCAGAACTTAGGCAGGCTAAGAGAGCACTCATGAGCTGTTATTACCCCAGAAGTGATGAAACGTATCTTGCTAAACTGCAGTACCTCAGTATCATTTTACTGACAGTTTCAATGGTAGGATTGCTCCAGGTATGATAGTGTAAGCATTTAAGACAAAGCTTTGATTGAATATGACCTAGTGATAGAGTCTCGGGAAAGGAGAGGAAGAATTGGGTGGTAAAAAGCTTCTCATTGTATCCCTCAGTGATTCAGACTGCCTAATAACAGACATTGCCATTAACAATCTTAGAGACATTATATATACGTGCATATATATGCAAAATTCTGTTGTTAATAATTAACTCTATAGGTTGTGGTCATATTCAAGAACTAATAAGAAATGTAGAAAGCTGCATCCTGGGTAGACAAATTTTACTGAAGGAACATAAAAATGCTGGGTTTAAAAACATATTTTTTCCTGAAGAATTAAAAATCAGGTTAGAGTCTATTAGCTGGTCAGTCAATTTTTTCAACATATTAGCTGGCTAGTTAATTTTTTCAATGCCTTGAAGTGAGTTAAGTCTTGATAAATGGTTTCCCAATGAGACATAGAAAGTGCCTCTGCAGGCTGCAAGTACTCATCCCACATAACGATGGTGTATCTTTGGATTGCACTCATGAACTAGGTGATTCACAATTACATTTCTGTTTGATCTTTTAACATAAGTTCAAAAGAAATCAAGCTCAAAATTGTACTTGGTTATTAAGTCTAAGAATAAAAAGACAACTTATTTTAAATGCATAGATTAAGTCAAATAAAATACACTTTCACAATTATTAAAAGTGTTCTGGAGTATGATTCAGGTCATACTGAGGGCTTGGGAACAGCATACACTATGTACATTTTAAAATGAAGCAATAAGTGGATCAGCCATGCAAAGTGTAGAGCTATTATAGTTTGATGAATGTTCTGGACCAAACCAGTCCAGCACAGCCACAATCTGCCTTCAGCAGACACCAGTGGGTGCCTGCTAAGCAAAATCAGTCTCTGTGTTGTCTGAGCTCTGGGACAACAGCATGTAAGTTCTGATTTGGCTTCTGATATTTAATTTCCTGGCAGACTTTGAATCAGTTCCAATTACATTCCTGGGACTAATTGTTGGACAGACTTGGCCCTAAGTTTCTCATACCAAGAGCTTTAACCACCTACCCTGAAAGTAGGCAAGTGAAAGGCAACCAGTAGCGTTTTTTTGTTGCCTGTGGAAACATGAAGAAATGCAGTAAAATGTGCCATTGAAAAGACTCCCCAGTATTGTCTCATCTGCAGGGGAGGTGCCACAGAGGTTGCCCCTATTGTAAATGTGATTTTAAAACTTTACTATTTGTCCGACTGATCAGTTGCAGACTATTTGAGAAGTTGCACACTCTTTGCTCTACCAGACTTTATTATTTATTGTTGATGTTTTTCATGACTCACACCAGCAATATTTGAAGTATTGTTAGCACTTCACATTTGGACATAAAGCAAAAGCAAACCAAATAGTCTAAGTCCAAGTCCTGTACTAAGCTTATAAAGTACAACAAACATAACTGGAGAGGGTCAGAAGCATTCCTTTTCATGCTCTGTGGGCAGAAAAACAGCAAAGACATTATTTCTGGAACTACATTACATTTACATAAGACAAAGTTAGGGAGGGGTAGGAACTGCACAGAGGGTACTTCTGACAGGATATTCTTTTAACTCAGGAATAATTTCCCATGGGAGTTAAAGCTGACAGCATTACCTGTCTCCCCAGGAAGGATGCTGGGGAAGTCCATAGGATACAGGCAGCCGAGTCAGCTGTAGCACACATGGAAAAGCAAATTATGCAGCGTCTACTGGTGAACTTCTAAAGAGATCTAGTTGAAGATTCCTGTGCTTGGGGCCAGCTTTACTAATTAAATGCCTAAATACAAATGTACATTATGCATACTCACACAATCAACCTCTCCTGAGCCAATGTCTCTGTATTTGCATGGAAGTATGAGAGCAATAAATTGGTGTATACGTCACTATAATAAACAGTGAGGTCTTGTTGAAAGAACCATCTGGACCACAGTGACACCTTCAAGCGCAAATATTTTACTGCTTAAATATTGATGATTAGAAAATAGCCAGCTGCTCAAACACTGATCTTTCTAGTGCAACAGTTAGTACTCAACTAAATAATTTCTTAGCGTTAAGCAACTACTGCTGAATTCTTTACAATAACAGCTAGAAATTCCCCTGGTATTGAAGGGTTTCATCAGCTTCAATGGCTCTAGTTCTGTGAGAAAGGACCACTGGATAAGAGAGGGAAAGCTTTCAATTATTTTAAAACTTGCCATATGAAATACCTTATTGTAAACAAAGTGTCAGCATGTACAGGCACTTCATTATCTCCCTGAACTAAGTGAAAGTTAATTTTGTTTTCCCAAAACCTGATTTTAAAAGCATTCATGGGAGTTTTCTGTTTGCTTTGCCTTGCCTTGCATTTTATTCTTCCCTGTAATTTAATTCGTTATTCTTGTTTGGCTGATTTATCAGACAATAGAAGATTCTTTGCCTCTCCCTGCCTTTCTGCTTCAGCATTTACCAGAAACACAAAGAAAGAAGCCTGAAGCCAAGTCTTAATGCATTTTAAATATTTGTCTTTTTAAGCAAAACCAAGGGGCAGATATATTGATTTTAAATATCTAGAAGTACTTCAAATGTTTAATTTAAACAGGGGGATGTAAATGCACATAGACTTCATTCAAAGAAAAGTGAAGGAAACTAAAGCTTTACCTGTGCAAAGAGAGTGACATTGTACTCAAATAACAGCTGCTAAGAAAATGGTAGTGAAGGCAGAGCAATGGGTTCAAAAATATTATTGTGTCATGTTGCTTTGAAAAGGAATTATCATACTAAATTACATTCTAATATTTTCATATATTATAATTATTGCAGTAAGTGATGAGAATTGATGCAATGAGATCATAAAGAATTTTTTTTCCTTCTGTCTATGGGAAAAATCTCATTTTCATACACAAATCTGCAGCAACTTGAAGGCTGCTCAGCTGAAGTACCAAACCTCAGCTCTCTAGTTGCCAAATCACTAGGGAACAGAGTAAACATAAGGACCTTTTTATTTTCACACTTTCAGTCTTGATTACTGCACGAGATACTGAGGGATCTTAATTATCCTAAGTAGCTAATCCTTTTAAGTAAGGGGTTCAGACTGCATCTGTTCTTGGTAATGGATGGTACTCTGTGACTCCAGCACCAAGGAGTTAAAAGTGATTTGTTTAAGTTGATTCCACTATTTGACATAAATAGCACATAATTTCTAATTTCACATAGTCAAGATGGCCAAAAAATCTGGCCACAAGCAAGTTCTTAGTTTCGTTTACAAAACTGGGATTCATGCTGTTGAAGGAATGTACTGTGTTTCTCTAATCCCAGGCCTAAGTCAAAGGCAGCAAATGAAAGAAATTTTCTTCTTTCAGAAAGAAGCTGTTGTATTCATATAATTACAATCTGCTTTTGTGATGGCTCTGTCTAGCAAAATTACGTGCATTTGCTAAGCACCTTGTACTGCTTGAAGTGTGGAGTTATTTTTGCTAGCATACATCCTGAAGCAAAGTTATTATTGCCATCATACCAAAGCATTCAAACTGAAAGATTATTTCAGAAAGAGATTTATTTTAATGTAAAGTCCAGATCCTACATTCCTTTCATGCCTCATGCTTACTGAAGCTAAGGGGACTTAAGAAATGATGCTTAAAGAACAGGCCTAGATCAGTCTTTCCTGCTACCAAACTGCGGCACATTATGATGCACATATATGGAAATAGGATTGTTGTCATTATCACTTAAAAGAATGAATCCTGTCTGCAATGTCTAACCTAAAGATATGTAAATCCTTTCAGTTTTAGGTCAGTCTGACAAAGGTAAGAGTGACTTCCAAAACACCTAATCAGAGAGATTGACCTTGCAGCTTTAGATATTTTGAAGCCTGAACAAGTAGTTGAGTCTTGCTTTAACACATATCTGAAGACTTTGGATGAAGTGTCCTTTAGCTGAACGTTGCTCATTATACGCTAAAATGAGTATGTAACCAGTATGCAAATGTGTAACCAGTTGGCTCTGTAGGACTGCCCTGAGTAGTAATAAGATTTTGTATATAATGGCTGTTACTTTCTGGTATGCTGTCTTTATTCCAGCATCCAGGCTTGCGCAACTCTGTAATAATATCTCATCTCTGTATGTTAAATTTGGCTTTTTTGCAGGTGACAGAATCCTGGTTTTGGGACAATAGGATCTTCCATCCAGTTACTCAGACTTCAACTCAAGTCTGTGTTCAGTTTCTGAGTACTGATAAGCAATCACTTCTTTAGTGTACAATAAAGACAGTTCAGTGATTGCTTCCAACACCACTTCTATTGAAGCTGATGCACAGGACAGAGGTCTGGTGAATTCTATTCAGAGGGATGATACAAAACCAAGACCTTCAGCCCTGATGTCATCCTTGTGTTCCTTCACTGGCTTCCATGAGGCACATCTGCAAATGGCACTGCAGAATACATCTTCTTTGCAGTAATGGAAGAACTAACTTTGAATGTCAAGAGACATCATTGTACCTTCTGGAAATCCCAAGGTACAATGCGATAAACTGTTAGGTAGCCTCTGCAGCCTGATATTCATAAAGGACAAATTCCTGTCATTCAGAAAACAATAGCAAGATCTGTTATAGGACTTATGGATAGGACTGAACAGCTTGATTTAACTTCAGAGTTAGCTCTACTTTGACCAGATGGTTGGACCAGCTGAACTCCAGAGATCCCTTCCAAACTATTTAAATTATTCTATGATTCTGTTCTATTTTGTCTTTTTCAGACAAGGTAAAACGTTTCAAATTCAAAAGCAAAACAATTTATCAGATAACAAAAGGACCAATGAAAATAAAGTAATAATCTAAAACAACCTTCAGAACACATTTGTGTTTCTTAAGTGGTCTGAGACTGCAAGAAATCCACACAAGTCTTTCCTTTTGTTTCTGTAATCCATAGTGTCCTGTGATGCTACAGTATTGGGAGGCAGTACAAAACTCTTCTATAAAGCCATCTTGGTTTTGGATAGAATGGAAAAAAAAAAAAAAATTATCAGGTCTAAGTAGAATGGTAGGGCCACTGAATTCAGGAATACAACAAAAAATTCTGAGCAGCTATTACTATAGAAAATGAGTAACATTCCTACAAAGTGAGCGACTTCTGTTTTAATTGTTGTTAAAGTTTTCATTACAGTTAAAAGACACTCTATATCAACATACGGGTTTAAATTTCTTCATGTTAAAAAAAAAATCTAAAATCTAAATAATGTATTTAATTCATCACCACTGCAACCATCTCTTGTTAGGACTATGAAGTCCAGAACAAAAAGTACAAAAAATCTTGAAAATCAAACCAGAAAAAGCAAAGATTCCTACAACCTGAAATTTCGCTTAATATACAAATGTCCAACATGTTCAAGCTTGAGACTTGTATTTCTTGAATTATTTTTTATATCATGAGAACTCTCACCATTATCAATATACTTATTTCACACGATTTCATTATATTTTCTTTATTTCTTTCTGTTTTACAGGCACACGTCCCACATTCAGTGACATAAACAGTGGGACAGAGTGTCCACACAGCAAGTCTGCAGATGGCTCTGAGCTGAGCGGTGCAGTTGACATGCCTGAGGGATGAGATGCCATCCAGAAGGCCCTGGACAAGATCAAGAAGTGGGCCCACGTGAACCTCATGAGGTTGAACAAAGCCAAGTGCAAGGTCCTGCACCTGGGTCAGGATATGCCTGGTATCAATACAGGCTGAGGGACGAAGGGATTGAGAACAGCCCTGCAGAGAAGGACTTGGGGGTACTGGTGGACGAAAAGTTCAACATGAGCTGGCAATGTGTGCTTGCAGCCCAGAAACCAAATAACATCAAATGGAACATGGCCAGCAGGTTGAGGGAGGTGATTCTGCCCCTCTACTCTGATCTAGTTAGGCCCCACCTGGAGTTCTGTGTCCAGTTCTGTGTCCAGCTCCTCAGTGCAGGAGAGACATGAACCTGTTGGAGAAGGCCCAGAGGAGGCCACAAAAATTATCAGAGGGCTGGAACACCTCTCCTGTAAGCACAGGATGAGAGAGCTGGGGTTCTTCAGCCTGCAAAAGAGAAGGCTCCGGGGAGACCTTATTGCGGCCTTTCCGTACTTCAAAGGGGCTTGTAAGAAAGACGGGAACAGACTTTTTAGCAGGGCCTGTTGCGATAGGACAAGAGGTAATGGTTTTAAACTAAAAGAGGAGATCTAGACTACATATAAGGAAGAATTTTTTTGTGACAAGGGTATTGAACCGCTGGCACAGGTTGCCCAGAGAGGTGGTAGATGCCCTATCCCTGGAAAATTCGAAGGCCAGGCTGCATGGGGCTCTGAGCAACCTGATCTAGTTGAAGATGGCCCTGCTCATTGCAGGGGGGTGGACTAGATGACCTTTGGAGGTCCCCTCAAACCCAAACTACTCTATGATTCTGTGATTTATGACTACAGAACGGCTGTGTTCCTGTTCCAAAAAATTTAATAGCAAACTACAAAAATAATGAGATTAGAGCAATCAATAGTGACTCTTGTTTTGACCCACCATGTGGGAGACACAGAGGTTAACTCCCTGTCAGGAAGGGTTTGACCTCTGATTGCCTATCTGCAATGGCAATAACCTAGACATCAGGCCACAGAGTAGGCTGAGGTAAATTCTCTCTCAGTATTTCCTATTATAGTTGCTGCACTCTTGTACCTCCTACAACTCCCTAAACATGACTTGAGACAGTGCAGTTCATAAAGAAGAAAGACATGTGGGTACAATGCCCAATGCATCTGGCTCCACTAACTGCCGTCTTCCATAAAAATAAGACGCAGCCCATATGCTTCTCCTGCTGTGTTCCCTGCATGGTGGAACAGATCTGCTCTGAAGTAAATTGTCACTAGTAAATTTAGAGTCAGAACCTCATCTATGTACTACATAACCTCCAAACTCCTGTAAGAGCTCATAGAAGCTGCTGGCTCCTCAGGAGCAGGTAACTGGCGATATTTCAGTTCTACATAAGGCAGTGCCTCCTGCTGAGTTACTGCGTATGCTGTCACTCAGAACACAGATACTGTCTTTTAAAAAAAGAAAAGAAAAACGTAAGTGTGACAAACAGCCATATTTTGCCCCTTTTCAAACACCTTTGCTATCAGTGTTCGTTTTGTGAGAATAATGAAGGCATCTTACACTGCATGGCTGGGACATATACCGAAATGCCTTAGTGCATGCGACACAGCTTGCTCCCAACATGTGCACAAAATGGACCTCTGGGTGTCCCCCTTACACAATCGGATGTCATGGAGTCATACAAGATAAGTCAGCTGTACAGTTAGAAATTTAGGAACTCAACTAGTTCACCCCTGGCCCAAGGTGACAGCATGTAAATCCATGACATTTCTAACAGGTCTGTGCCATATCTGTCTTTGAAGATCTCCAGTTGTGGAGATTAAAGCACTTCCAAACACTGTTACTTCTAAACTATGAGCAACTATGAGAAGCCCAATTACTTCTTTTTACAGGAATTTATAACATTTAATACAAGTATTACTTCCAGGTATGTAACACAGGGTGGAATTCAGCTCCAGACTTCGATGTGAATATTTAGGTACCTACAGCGCAACATCTACTTTTAAGCTTGATATCTAAACCACCATTATAATTAGTGGACATCTAGTTCAAGACATCTACTTTGGAACAAGAAGAGTATTGCTGTACTGGTCATGATTTTTCCTCCATTAAGTCTAACAGTGACTTCAGAAAATTATTCATAAGATGAATTTCACTAGGGGTGTTGTCATTTTGGTCATAGGGCACACGATCTTTCTTCTGGAAACAGGCTGGCAGGAAAATGGCTGCAGTTGGATTGATTGTTCCACTGGGCTGAATCTTGCCTGCAGACTGTGAGTGGCACAACCCTGCCTTACGCCTGTGGCAGACATCATGGTTTCCTCATCTTCGAATCCTGTCCCTCAACTTTTTTTAGTTCAGACTGCTGAGAATTGAACCTCAGCACATAGAGAGACATCAGGCATCTCTAAGCTTCTACAAATGAGTTGTCTAGTCTGACCTAGTCATCTGGCCTCCCTTCTGCACTCAGTAAGGAAGAGTGCATCTCCAGAGAACAATTCTGCTGCTGTGTGGAATAACTTGCTTCAGGAGTCACCTGCTTTTCTTTTTTGACCATAAAAGGAGCTTTGACGATGAGTTGACATCTCACTTCAGAAGGCTAAAGCTTAAGATAATCAATCCCAAGCTCAGAATACATAAATCTCACTTCGCATAACCAAAACCATATGTTTAGGTAAATGTACTATTCACAATTTAAAAGTCTTAACCTTTATTTAAATTTTAAATTATTCCAACTTTCTGTGAGGTTAGGCAAAAATCAAATATTATGGGAAAAGCTAGAAAAAAGAAAACTAGCATAGGCAAGATAGGGACAAACTTTTAAAAAGTGTATGTAGTCAGACTGAGCCAAAGCTTACAGATTTTGTGGAGGAATAAGCATTTGATTTGAAAGTAGAAAGGTAAACACTCAAAAAGGCAGGCACTTTTTAAGAAGTAAAGTATAGCTCTCACAATTCACACCATCGAGCGTGACATAATCTTATGTTACACAGCATAACTGAATGGTTATATAGCCTTTCTTTGATCAGAATGGTGCGGCATAGACCTAAATCCAAAAGAACTCAAATATTTCTAAAATTCTTCGAAAAATTCCAGAAGAAAATATGATTCTCCATTTTGTTGCCCTTTATTTCAGATATAAAAATTGAACAGATTTTATACATGTACTACTGCTACACATGTAGATTGCTCCAAGTTAAAACACTACCAGCGCTAGCACATTTTCAAATAACAGCATATGAACCTGTTATGGCTAAGTTGCAGCAATGTGTAACAACCTATGTGCTCCTAGAGGGCAAGAAAGCAAAACCCCTTTTTTGATCTCTGAATCTGATTAGACACTTAAAATTTATGCCATTTTCCTTTAGACTGGAAGACTGAAACATAAAATTTTTGTTGTATATTTCTGAAAAACAGAAAGGTGCATGCAACATAGCAGTAAACCAACTTACAAGATTTTTCCAGTGGTTGTGGCCAACTATCCATCCTGTTCTAATTCAAGGTGACTGATAAAGTTTGGCATAAAGCCTATTGTGGCTCTAACATAAGCCACAATAAGCTTTGAAATTTTGTGGGTTAGTTTTTGTGACACCACTGTATGATCTCCATATACATTTATTTCCTAACACATTTCTCAACTGACAAAGTCCAACAAGTGACACTGCAGTGCCATCAGCAGAAAATCTGCCCAGAGCCGTGTGTGCTTGAGACCCTCTGACAACACTCCAGGGCACAACATTCACAGCCACAAGAGCTCCATCGAACGTAAGGCCAAATTCTGCTTCCCTATTTATAACTATGGAAACAATTTCCACCTAACTAGAAATTACCTGTGGGAGGGTTCAATGTTCCAGCAGGGGTGACTATAATTTTTTGATAGCTGATTCACATCATTTCCCTCTGCCAGATATTTACACATCGGTAACACAAAGAGGAGAGGAAACATTTCATTCTAATGTAAAGGTGAAGGGAAGGAAGGACGGGTGTAGGATTTAACTTTGATTGACTATATGAGGTTCATTGTATTATATCAATGTTCTAGAACTCTGAGGCAGTTGATAAGAGTTCATTAGAAAAAAAAATGAAACGAAAATTTGACAAACCTGTTTTCTTCCAATAGACTTTGACCTGGAGTTGATTGTCCTGATAGAAAGGAGTTCCAATTTTAAGAAAACGAGTGGGTTTTCTTCTTTGAAGTGTTGGGTAAGGATCTATAAGTCCTTTCTGGGATTTCCCAGCAGAAGATGTCTGTTCCTCTGCAATATACAGAACAATCAGGAATTATTTATTTAAGTACAGTGTGGTGTAATGACTATGTCAACAGTGCTGAAATTCAGAAAATAATACTTTAATCCAAATTTTCTTATTTCAGTACCTTACCTAAATGAAATTAATATAAAGAACAAACTGTCCATAATAGCTGAAAAGCATAGAATTTTTCTGAAATTCAGTCAAACCATTTTGGGCAGAGAGAGAGAAAAATAACCATATTTCAATATGAAAATGCTCTGTAAATTTTCAAAAGAATACTAAGAACAAGAAATGTTAACACACGGACTTTTTAAACAGGCACAGTATCTAGCAGTAGTTCTGTATAATCACTCACGGTCTTTATATTTGTGCAGTGTTTGAACGAACACAAAACCCAAGGATGGCATTGAGTGTAACCCACAGAGTGCCGCATGTGGTTATTACATCAAAGTAAATATAGTCTTTTGGTGAGCTATGCAAGAACACTGTGGTCAGATTAAAGATCTTTCTTGCCCACTTTCCTGTTTCCAACAGTGAACAGTGAATGCTTATGAAAACACTGTAAGAGCAGAATTAACTTCGAGCAATTCCCTTGGTGTTATGTGCCCAGTTTCCAACAAGCAACGGCAACAGGACATTCTTCATGTAGCATTTGCCTTGGCAACAGTTCATCAACATTTACCAGTATTTCTAGATATTTTCAGCTGAAAAGGCAGAGGTGCCGATCCAAACTGCATTTTTTAGACACTTGCAAATGGATCACTTCTGATTAAGAGAATGGTATTTGCATCAGATTAAAAAAAGCTGTATTTAATTCAATAATACACCTAAATGAAAAGATTCTAATAATTAGGAAGTGGCAAATTATTAGCTACATACTTGAGAGAAAGACTCAGGTTTCAATAATTAACATGAATGCCATGTAAACTTTAATATTGTGCCCTACGGGCATCTTCTGCTGAAAACCATTTGCTTTTTGGCCATTTTACTTCCTCAAACCTTTGCTTAACCTGATACAATTTTAAGTTTTCTTTGTTTTAAATTAAACTATCAAACTTAAACAAATTCTTTCTTAAGGTAACCATAACATTCATGCTACTTAAAAGGAAATCAAAAAGTGATAGAGAAGTAAAAAGTTAAATCTATTACGTATACCTCAACTTAAAGTATTTTAATTTTACTAAATCTCCACTTTGCTGTTCTCTGTCTGCTCCATTTCCAGAAAAACTAGGACATCAATTTAGAATATTTCTATATAAAGATCAAGAGTGAGAGTCTTGCTGCATTTCCCAGAAGCGAAGCACACAAATATAGTGAGGTAACAGATTTCTGAGTGTGGGGAAATATAATGCTAGAGGGTGAGGGTCAAACCTCACAGAGGTCTGTAGGACTAAATTACTTCAGCGGGTTATGGACTGCTCTCTATTCTGAAAATAGGAACAGACACTTAAAAAAAAACCCCTTAATTCCACAGCAAGTTGAGCAACTGATAGTGGGACTTCAGCAAAATTGGCATACTGCTTCTGGAAGTACTTGCCAAAGGGCATGGAAGTCTCCAGATTAAGAGGAAGCATGAATGTCATGTCCTAGATAACATTTCAGCAAATATTTTTTTTTTCCTTTTCATATTTCTCCATCTGCTTCCAAGTATTCTCAAAAGTACCTCAAGCAGGACTGGCTCTATACCTCACTAACTTAAGTGAGATTCAGAAGACAAATTCGCATCTCCTCCAGGGGCAGTTTTTATTTGCTTTTCTGTGTAAGCTATGACTTAGCCATATTTAAAAAATGTCCAAAAAGGTCCAAATACACTAAAATGTGTGATACAAGTGGTTTAGGCTCAAAGAATCTTGAATCCTTTACCTCATGGCTTTAATAGAAAGGATGCCTAGATTTGCCTATAAACTTATTATTGAATTACTCTACTATTAAAACAAATATGTGTTGTAGTTCTCGCAAGGACTGATTTCCAGTTAAAAAGAAAATACTGCTTGTTAACCAAATGGATGTTCATAATCTGAACATAGCAGTCAAATACTAGAAGTACACGTGAAAACAAAAATATTGCTATTAGTGTAGTATTACTCCGGTATAAAAACCAATAAAACACGTAATGAACTTTATAGTCCAAAAAGGTCACCGCAATAAAGTGAAATAAAGCACAAGGTATGACAAAGTCTACACAAATTAATTAGTAGATTGCAGACTTTCACGTAAACTACTGATGGATTCCTTTTTGAAGTAAAATGATTAAGAAGAGAACAGACTGTCCAAGCAAAATTTTGGAAGGAATTTAAATCTAGCTGTGATGATGACAGGAAAGAGACGCCACCAGAGTGGACAGAAAATAACGAAACCACAAAAGTCACTTCTGAGGTATAGGGTAAATGAACTCTGTTTGGTACAGGATTTGTAACTAATAATTCAGAAGTGATCTGCATCAGATTCTGAAAACCACGATTTTTTGGAGAGGGAGAAATAAAACAAAAATCTTCCTCTCCCAAGACAAATCCATTGGTGATATAGACCATGAGAGACAGTCCATCATGAGACCATGGCTAGATGATAACAGCACTACCAGCAAAAGGGTTTGTCACAGTAAATAAGCATAGAATGGTATCAAAATCAGCACAGTCCAATCTCAATTACTCAGCTTCAGTTTAGAGGAATTCCGTTGCATAGAAAGGCTTTATTTACTATTATGTTTAAAGACTATGACGATCTGACCTAACGTCAGGACTAGCCTGACAAACATCAGTTGATTAATTATCCCTGTTTCCAAGAGGGGAAAGTTCATTCTCACAGTAAAACGTGAGAAAGAAATTCAACAGCTTGCCCAATGTCACTTGGGCTAGATGTGTGTGATGGCACCTAGAATTTCCTCCCAGTTACCAGGACACAGCCCAGTCTCAGACTCAGGTGAAATCCAGGCACCAGCCTTCTCCTGTGACCTGATGGAAAGCAAACTCGGTTACATATTCCTTCTCAGACCTGTGATGTAATCTGATGAAATGCCAATCGAAATAGCTGGACTGAAGAATAAACATGTTAAAGTTTAGCATTAAGATCTAGAACTTCAGCGGAACTTCTAGTCAGAAGAGACAAAAAGATCAGGGCCGGGTGAGGGGAAGTAAATTTTTGCTTGTTTATCTAGCAAAATGTGCTTTGCAGAAAAAAACAAACAAACAAACAAACAAACACAGGCTGACAAGAATTCTCAGGGAAATACCCAGCAAAATAAGAACATCTCCTAAATACCAATTATATGCTTCTAGTTGAGCCTAGTGGCTGAGCATACTGGAATTAAACACCCAGTTCCCACCACAGTTTTTCTTCTATTACATCTGCTGTGAACATATAGAAAAGAAAGGAAAACTAAACATGATAACTCAAAGCAGCTTTTGATGTCATGCACAATCCTGCAAACAAAGTCACTGTTCTAGGGAATGACGGGAAGCACAGGTACAATCTCGGAGGGCCAGCATGGAAAGGGCAGTACTCTTATATCCACTTACATTGTGCTTCAGTGCCGATTTAACCCAAACTTGCGTTACAGACACACTCTGGAGATTCAAGCTCATATTGTGCTATGGATTTCAAGCAAAGACACAGTGTATTGAAGAGATGAAAATATGGGCCTTTGCTGTCTCTTAACATGGCCCAAAAAAGTAGTAAAAATGAGCTTAACATGGGAAAAAGAAGGATCTTTAGGCCTGCTTTTTCTTCTTGGTGCGTTAATACGGGAAGCAACTGTAGATATAAAGGTCTGTTATAACTAACAATTACTTTAAAATATTTTATGTATATCCAAACTGAATATGCTTGCAGAAAGGCCCAGCAACAATAGC
The DNA here is from genome assembly GCA_013399365.1 of Pampusana beccarii. Lineage (NCBI taxonomy): Eukaryota > Metazoa > Chordata > Aves > Columbiformes > Columbidae > Pampusana > Pampusana beccarii. The sequence goes on from VWYH01010302.1 coordinate 122,317, forward strand.
AATTGATTAGTTAGGGTGAGAGTAAGTACAATTGTGGTATGAAATGGCAACAAGTAAAGTTTAAACTTTAGATGCACTTTAAAAAAAAAGAATGAAAAAGGATGGAAAATGAAACAAAGTCAGGACAGGGTATTTAAAATCATATTCTTTAACACATTATAAGAATTTTGCTGTATTGGTTACTCAGAGACACATCAGCAGCTGGGGCAGTAACTTGGTATTGTATTGTAATTACACAAATAGTATTTCAATTAGACTAAGAATCATGGTTTACTTTCAGATTTGCTTTTCAATTATACTACTTAGCATGAGAAGCTTTAAAGAAGATCTTAAAACGAAATAGCCTGACATCTAAAGATCTGAAGACTCTAATTTGAATGTGGGTCTTATTTACGCAATAATTTCTTGAGAATTCATTGCTTGTCAGGCATGGAGCATTTTAGATTCCCTAACAGAAGAGTTGATGTTATATATCAGTTCATAGTAGATACATATTTGTGTGGTCCAAGAATCCAAATTAATCTGCTACTCAAAATAGTCGGGATTTTGAAAAGCATTGCAAGCTAAAACTGTCCAGTTAAGACAAAGACACAGAAATGCTTTTATTCCAGCCACTGGTAAATAAAGTATTTAGACCTGTACTGCATTTGAAAAATATTAACACCATAGTCACGCAAATGCTTTCATTTTCATGGCCTTTGTTTATCTCAGGTGAATAGGATCTCAGATAAAGAATTAGGCAAAAACTGTCACCAATTTTTAGACAAGAAAAGTAATGTTAAAAGGTTACTCAGCTTCACCAGTACAGGATCACAATGACATGAAACACAAAGCTTTAAGAAAATTATTATTTTAAATTTGAGAAATCATTATATAAAACATTAAAATTCCAGATAAAGAAGAGATAAAGCATTCAGGTGTTTGAACATAATTACTCACTATTATTCCTGGTGTCCTGAGTTGTGCTAAAATGAAGAGAAACCTTAGCACTTTTCAGGCGTATCTGACCCCAACGCGTTACTGCCTGCAGTTCTACATTGTAGTTGCTGTTGGGTTGGAGTCCCTCCAGGACCACATAATTTTGGGCCTATAATAGAAGAGAATAAATATACAAAGTAGTTATAGTATTACTGAAAGACAGGCCCTTATTAAAAGCAGGCATGTTATCTTAGGCACACCACTCTTTTGAAATTAGAAAATTCATGTATAAATTTCAACAGAGCAAAAATTCATTCCTTTAAAAATATATTTTATTGGACCCTGTTTTTCTGTGTCATTTTAAAAATACTAACCTTCTTGATGTTTACATAATTTTGGCAAATACTTGGCAAATAAAAGCACCTATTGTTTAGGTCACAATTAAAGGTTTGTTTGGGTTTTTTTACATGTAACAAGTTTTATTCTTATGCCTAAATCATTTTAGCAAAAAAAAAATTGAACTTATTATTCTCTAATTTCTGTGTTAGCAAAGCAATTGAAAAATTTTTCTAGAGACAGTCTGAAGACAGCTGAAATCCAACATTCAGTACATTTTTTTGATATTTTGTATTTGTTTCAACTGTTGAAAACAAAAATGAAAAAAACAAAATGAAAACACACAACCAAAAATACACACATTGGTAAGAAACTTTTTCTGTTATAAAATGGAAAACAGAAAAGAAAAAAAGGGTCTCCATTGTCATGGAAGTATCTTAAACGGGGAAATACCAGAGTAAAATTATCACTCTCTGGTCAGTAATCCATAAATTAAGGCAAATACCAGAGTAAGATTATCATTCTCTGGTCAGTAATCCATAAATTGAGGCGAGTCCCATGATATTGCAAATATTCTTAACATTCTTACACTTCTAAATTTTAAAACTTTGTTTATGAGAACACCCTTCTTGCCCTTATCTCAGACAGAAGACATTACTCCATGTTTTCTTTAGAATACTTTGTGCCTCTGAAGTCTGACTGTCAATCCAGAGTGAACAAGATAACCATATACTGCCATATTTAACACTTCAGGAACTGTCAAAAGCATTTCATATCAATTACCTTGGTTTTTGTTGAGATATTTATAACATTGACTATAATGCTCAATTAACAGTGTATTGCAGTCAAGTTATTTTAATGTCTACCTGGAATTATTTCATACAGAACTCATTATAAAACTATTTGGACTAGACTACATCTAAAGGTAAAAACCAGGTAAAAAAATCTTCAATGATCTTTAAAAAATAAGATTTTTCCACCTTTAATTTATTTTTTTAGGTTTTCTGCAGTTTCAGTTCTTAGACAGAAGACTTGCTATGATATTCAAAGGACCATTGATTAGCAACTGCCTCAGGAGTGCCCTGTGGGGAAGTCTGAATCTTACTGACACAGCTGTATAGTTTCATGAAATGCTGCAAAAGAAAGTGTACAATGAGACAGGAATAATATGAAAGATATTCTAAGAGCTTTCCTTTTCTCTAAATATCATAGAAACATAGAATCATAGAGTGTTTGGGGTTGGAAGGGACCTTAAAGATCACTTCGTACCACCCTCCCTGTCATGGACAGGGACACCTTCCACTAGACCAGGTTGCTCAAAGGCCCATCCAACCTGGTCTTGAACACTCCCAGGGATGGGGCATCCACAGCTTCTCTGGGCAGCCTGTTCCAGTGCCTCACCACCCTCATGGGGAAGAATTTCTTCCTTCTATATAATCTAAAACTACCCTCTTTCAGTTTAAAGCTGTTTACCTCATGTCCTGTCACTACAGGTCGTGATAAAAAGTCCCTCTTCACCTTTCCTGTAGGTCCCCTTTGGGTACTGGAAGGCTGCTATAAGGGCTCCCTGGAGCCTTCTCTTTTCCAGGGTGAACAACCCCAGCTCTCTCATCCTGTCCTCACAGCAGAGGTGCTCCAGCCCTCTGATCATTTTTGTGGGCTCCTCTGGACTTCCTCCAACAGGTTCACACCCCTCTCATGTTGGGTTTTGGACTTTAGCTTTCCTAACCTGATGCCTGGCTGCTTGGACAATGTACCTTACACAAACTGCCAACGCAACATTAGGCACCCAGCTCAATTTTAAAATTCTCTGGGTTTTGTGATTTAAGGACCAGCTTGTGCAGAGAAAGTTCCCCTGTACTTTTAGGCTGTAGCCTGTGCCGTGAAGATCTCTAGCCAATGGCAGCTTTCCTGAGAAGCACAAACATTTCTACCTGGCACAGTCCAACCCTACTCCTATCTTGCCAAATTGATTTTTTAGAAGTATAAGAAAGATGTTTCTTTTCTTTGGATATTTACTGCTTTAAAAAGAAAAAAAAAAAAAGAAAAAAGAAAAAAGTATTAAACTGGAGTAGAAAAAAAAGAACCAATTTATCTGAGTCCCTGAAATTACTCCATATTGTCTACATTTGTGGGGAAATTTTGGGAAATTTGTGGGAAATTTCACTTTCTTGCCTGTCAAGCACAGAGCTGGTGGTGGTGGCTCTGTAGCCTCTGGACCCTTATCACCCATCAATTCCCATCAGAAGGGATGGGTCCAACATATTACCACGGTGGCAGCTCTGCTGTTTCCAATCTGCTGTAGATGAACTCAGCACTCAGCCTTCATCTCCTGTATTTCTCTCAGGGTTTGGTGACTGAGGGACAGAGAGGGAACTGTGACTCCCCGGCTGTCGTTCACAGCGCAAGTGGGCAGCCAGAGCCAAAACACAGTGTCAACACAAACACAGGACCAAAATCTCACAAAGCATTTATTAAGAGCACTGAGAGTTAAGTTTAGCCTGTTATCTGTAACTGATTTCTATTTCTGTTAGCTACTTTAATATAATATGCAATATGCTCAAGGATATCACAAGAGATATTTTTCTACTAAAGCAATATTCAATACATCATTCAAGAAACTCACAGAAATTTGCTGCTATGGAAATACATCAGATCTTTCGTACAGCAGCTTATTTAAAGAGTTTTGGGGTTGATTTTCCTTGGACCTATACTCACTATTTAATGGTTATTCTATATAATAATGTCACAAGTTTTACTTGCACAGTGAAAGAACAATGTCACAGATGATACTGGGCTTTTTAAATAAAACAAGTACTGTACCTTCAAGAAGCACTAATAAAAGAAGTCTGAATTTAGCAGACAAACAGCATTTAACTTCCTATTCAGCTCTCCTGCAAAATCTTACAGTATTTACTTACATTTTAAGGCAGAAGTATACTTCTGTCCCTGAGTTCAATGAAAGAGAGAAACTGAGAGATCAAAATTGTCTGGGGGGGTTGGTGATATTAAAAAGTAAGACCACTATTTTAGCAGCTGCTGAAGTTTATCACATATTTTATACTTACACTCTATTTTGTGTGTGTTTCATTTACTACTTTCTTTCTTACCCCATCAGTAATCTTCCTTCTCTTTTTTTTAGCTGGGATTACATATTTGCTATATGTCCAGCTCCAGAAGACTTTGTAGTGGTGCACTGGGATATCAGGCTCTTCTGGAAGATCCCAAGTAATCATTACATTTACACTCCCGTCATTGTTTGCACTGATATTGGCAATTCTGATATTAGATGGAGCTGGTGGAGCCGATGGATCTGGAATTTAAAACAAACAAAAAGATTCTAAAGTAAAGATCATCTTCAATAAGGTAAAGATCATCTTAATCCTGTGTATTTACCAGGTATACATGAGCAGGATTAAACACTCTCCACATACTGAAGAAAATTCAGGCAAAAATTTCCCATCAATGATTTGGCTTCTTGTAAATTCTAGAAATTCAAGCTCTACTGAAATAAACACTATGCCCACCTAGTTTTGTCATTATTCTGTGTTGTTGATAGTTCATAAATATTATGAAGCTTTATGAAAATGTACTAGACTATCAGTTTTGCTTTTGTCATTCACCACTTTAACTACATAGTAAGCATAAAACACTCATGTTCTAAAAATGGCCTTGTATAGTCATCACAGAATTGTATGGTGGCAACACTTCTTATTTTTTCAGTGTTGTCAGAGTACTCTTAGATGATAAAATTATGTTTCTACATTTTGAATCTTTCTTCAAAATTCTAGGATTGATATCTATCACCATACAACATAAAAATTTCCTTAGAATAAATTTAAGATGTAATGATAGATTATGATGTCACAGAAGTCTATAGGAGTTTTTTTAGAACAACAAGAATTAGCTATCCCTGTGATTTATTTCCCTATCCCTGTTAAATTTCTCGTCAATATCAACTGAGATATTATTCCTTCAGTTGTCTCCTTGATGACCTTAGAGTCAAGAAGATCATCTGACAGGCAGAGAGGTTCCAATATTGAACCTTTTCCAATGCTGAATATTACGTCCTCCTTGAGGATGTGCTGTATACTATCCTGTCTCCAAGTAATGTGAATCCATGGAAATTTTGCAACTGAGCTTCTTTTTAATCTCACTTTTTAACACCTACTTTTTTTTTTTTTTTTCAATGGCGATGGTAGCCAAACTTTGGTGAAAAAATAGAAGGAAACTGCAAGAACAAAATTTAAGTAAAAGTAAACAATATGACTCAAAAAAAAATAAAAATACAAAAGTATATCAGGCAGAATAAAGGAAATTCATAGTAATTCATAGTAATTAAGGCATGTTATGAAGCTGTAGCCAAGAAAAAAACAATCTGACTGAAAAAAAACATTTTCATGTAACTTTTTAGCCAAATGAGCCACCACTTATTTGCCAGAAATAAAACTGGAGGTGTGCAGAGGGGACACCAGGCATTCATTTACTGCATGGTTCACCTGCATCTTTTTATAATGGTAAATGAGCTGTTAAATAAACTTTCCAGGCATAGTAAGTTCATCAGATAATCCCTATGACAAATGTTCTCACTGAGAAATTCCATCGTTTAGTTCATGCAAACTGACACATTCAGAATTAATAAAGACAACATTTCCTTTTTAAAGATCAGCAGATGTGCAATAATGGCTTATTCCTGTTATTTAACAGGACTCTCTTTTAAATTACAATGGATGCTCCTGTTTCCTCACACATGCCATTTTACTTAAATACTAATGGATGCCCCTGTTTCCTCACACATATAATTCAACCTAACTTTTGGCCATAAAAGTTACAAAGCACATTTGAGTTTAAGAATTCTGGAAATTTAACCTAATTTTCAAAATAATGACAATTCCTTATTTCTTCTCACTCATTATTTTAATGAGTTTGTAAGCCAGTTCCCTTTATTTTTTCCTGACTTTGGACAAGCACTGTTCTTACACTTATTTCCTTATCTGTGAAGTAGCCAACAATTCCACTTTAAACTATACAAAGCTATTTATATTGGAAGGGATAAATTTAAGAGATTATTTTAGTTATAAGATTTGTACTGTTCTCTAACATAACTTTTCATTTACTTCTATCATATAATAAAATAAGTAGATACGAAATCTAGGTACAATAAATATAAACTGAATAATGATTCATAAATCCAAAATTTTTATTAAGTATTCATCTTCGCTGATTTAAAAGGTTAGGGTTTTTTTATGTTATATGACAACGTATTGTGGCAATAAAACATTTATAACCTGAAGTGCAACATGATCATATTACTGTAGGTGAATTATTCAGGTTATCTCCCAGAAGTACTATGCATCATGTATTATGTATACACAACATATGGGATAGAATTAGAGTGTTTCAGAGAATATGTCTTCACAAATGGTCAGATATAAGCAAAAACAATTCTAACCATAAAACATGTTTGTCTTCATTCGCCATCTATCAAAGACTCTGAGAGTCACTAAAAACAAAATCTAAAAGTTAAATGAAACAGCTCTTCTGGACAAAGTGTGTTACATGATTAAAAACATTCTGAAGTTCTATTCACCATTTTCTCCAAGGTGTAAAAGCAAATGACCCAATTTACATTTTTCCTTTTCAAATGTTTCTGTCCCCTTAAGAATGCAAGATAGTGTGTAATTTTCCATGTATAAAGTAGTGATTAGATCAGAACAGAGCTTTTATATGTCTCAGATTCACGGGAATTTTTTTTTTTGTTGTTGTTAAGGTAACTTCAAACATCCGTGTTTTTCCCCGTAACATAAGCAAACAGAGAAAATGGTAAGGAAGAACTATGTGCATACAGAAACCAATAGATCATTTCCTCTGACTTCTATAGCACCAGTATTTCACCCTGTACTTTTTATAATTGCACAGTTTATTGAAAACATTACTTTATCGGTAGCATTTCTTCTGCTTTCACTAGAAACAGTCCAGTCAGCAGACAGAACGCCGATCCATATTTAAAAGAAAATCTAGTACCATTTCTCCTTTGCTATGGCACAATGTAAACATTGTATTGAAAATCATTGGGGAATTACAGTTAAGGAAAGAAAGAACAACCTCTTAAAAGGAATACACATGTGAAATAATAGAGCAACAGCAGAAACATTTTCCTGAGTGTCCCCTTTCTTCAAAGTCTCTCATTTGCAATTGTCACAAATGTCATCCACAAAAATGCCTTTGAACAGGAGGAAGAGTGGTGGTGGAAGCAGAAGAAGACAGAAAGGAAAGAGATCTGCAGTTGACAGACATGAATAGGCAAGACATTTGAAAGAGTCACATTTTCTAGAAGAGCTTTTATAAAACCAGTAAACTAAGCTGGAGAAAATAATAAACTAGACAGAAGTATGTAAGATGTGAAAGACAAAAAAAAAACCCAAAAAACAGTTTTGCATTTAATAATCAGAAAGAAAAAAAATCCTGTCTGATTGTAGAGTCATAACAGTAAAATATTTCTCGGATTTGTGGTGTATCACCTGAAACACGAAGCCACTTATTGAGCATTTTATACCAGCTGAGGATCCATTCCATATTAAGTATTTCAGTACCTTTATATAACTTATTCATCTATTTCTACATATTTCTGTGACACTCATCACTATTAAAACTGGCAGAACTATCATTTTGTAAGCCAAAATACACAAGAACATAAATATTTTCTTTCATTTGAAAGGATTGACTTTCACCAGCAAAACAAACAAGTGAGAAGGAATAGCAGCAAGGCACCATATAATGATCTCTGCTATTAATAAGAAAAAAAAACAAAACCCAAACCCCACCCTCAAAATACAAACAAACCTGAAAAGAACCCAGACTTCTCCAAAGCCACCTCTCCCTCAAAAAAAAACAACCAAACAAACAAAAAAAAAACCCAAACAAAAAACTGCTAAGTATAAAGGCATGCCCCTCCATAACATGCCTGACAGTTTTTTCCAATTCTTTTAAGCCTTCATTATTGCATTATTGAATGGCAAATCCATGCTTCTACAAGATGCTCTGATATGCTTATGTCTATGGAAACATTAAACGCACTATACAACTCGTCTTGAAATACTTCAAAGTCTAATAACTGCTACTGGATTATAAAGCTTATATATAATACCTAAGGTGTTTGTTAACCTGACTATGAAGCTAAATTGGCATTTTGCTGACCATGAAGCTAACAGTCATTCTACTGCTAGTCTTCAAATATCTGTGATCCCTTTGATTGACTACCCACATGTATAGTTCAGATACACGAACATCAAATTACTGGAATGGAAACTACTGCCAGTTTTTCAAATGCAAAGTTCTGAAATTTTATATACATGAATTTATCTGAGTCTTAAATCACATTCTTTGGTTTGCAGAAGGAGTGATGCTAGTTGCAGCTTTTCTTTGCAGTTTATACTACAACTCAAATAAAACAGGAGTCATTATATATATACTAGAATTTGGCAGAGACAGCTGTCCTCAAATCCGAAAAAATTCTGGTCTCAGCAGCCTGACAAGTAAATCACTTCTCGCTGCTAGAAATGATAGCTTCATTAGGTCAAAGCTGAGGCTGCTGTTCCAGCACATGGAGTAAGTACTGCATTTGTCTGGATTGTATCTGGCTCGAGGATACCCAAAGGACTTAAAATTCTTGTCTTTCTGGCTACTCAGCCATGACAAGCAAAACTCTGTCTCCAGTCCCCAAAAGGGAGGATATTCCTTGCTGCAAATAAAGGAAAAAAAGAAAACCCTCACATTATCAGCATTTCAAAATAAACATCTTCCCACACACATATTTGTAAACATAGTGATAGACAATTTATATTTTACAAAATTCTTTCAATCAACAAGATCTGGAAGCACTTCGCAACCTTAACGAAATGGTATGGGCAAGCTATACATAAGAATCACATCGCACACTGCTGCAATAGATCCACTTTGGCTTTAAACGTGGCAACTGTCATGAAAACAGGAAGTGATTTGTAATATATGTCAGAGAAGAAAATAATGACATCGGAACTGGAATTCTCATTCTAAGCTGTAAAAGTGATAGCAAGTTTGACTCAAACTTAAACCCCTTTTTATATAGGTTTTTAAAAAATTTATTTAAAATGGATCTCCCATTGCTATCTTTTAAACATTACACCTTCCAACTGTAAAAATCTGCTGAAGTTGCTCTACAGACAAGTTTCCAACCATTAAGCAGTTCCAAGACATAAGCGGGAGGACTGGCTTTGCCCAATGGAAATGGCACACATAAACCAGCTGTGCAACAGTATAAAAAAATAATTGGTCCCAGAGGAGCAACAGAAAGAATTTTATTGCCGGGAGTGGGTGTCTGTTCTGGTTTTACTAACACTCAGTAATGTATGCATGAAATCACATCCAGAGTGGTACTTATGTGCTGTGGAAACAATGCTGTCTGCTTCCTTTTGCTTGACAATTTATCCTGTGTATGTTAGCGACTGCCTTCATGTTGAAGATAAAAACCTTCAGCAAAGGTAGAGGGATCAGATGGTTCTGGCTCATTGTGTTGATCTTACAGCCTCTTTTTGCCTTAGAAAACAGTGCAGTACCTAACTACAGGCCTGTAAGATAATATATTAGATGGAAATGCCTAACACTGATCCCTCTAGTTAACTGCAGTCTCTGTTACTAAGAGTTCATTCACATAATAAATCATAAAAAGCTAGAAAAACATAGCCTGAAAACTGTTACCCAAATGCAAAAAATTAGAAATTGCATTACTAATGCCAAGCAGCTTCTGACAACTTGGTTTAGGCTATCTGGTGCCTGCTAATGAGAGAAAAGCACAGGTAGCTTTTCATCCAAGGAGACTCATTTGTGGAGTGTAGGTACAATTCTCTCCTGCTTCCAGAGAAAATGAAGAAGCTTGGAAAGATTCAGTAAAAATACGAAGAGAAATATCTTTGTACCTTTGAGGATCAAAAATGTTCTGCCAGGTATTCTGTTAACTTTATTTATTACTGTTATTGCAAATTGTTGTCACTCAGTTGAAGATGAAAAGAAAAACACACACGAATTAAACACCCTGAAAAGCGGAGTGGAAACCACTGTCAAAATAACAGAAAGTTTTAATCCATTTTAGCTGACAGTATCTATCTGAAAATCCATGTACAGAGTCCGACTTCCAGGAAAGAACTCACACTCGTAGGTGCAGTATTCACTTCATTTTCTAGCCACTCTGCTCCACATAGGCATAGTCTAACCTGTTTTCTTGTAATTTTGGAATCACATTTTGGCAAAATGAAGAATCACTTAATTCCCTGGCATAGTCATGCCAGACAAGCACATGGAAACCCCTCATTTCCTGTATAAAAAATAATTAAAAAAAAAAAATTATCTCTGCTTAAGCTCTGAATATTTAATAAATTATCTCAGCTGTGTCACTTTGTTATTTACAGATCAATGCCATAAATGAACACATGAGGCAGCGTAAAAGAGCCGATAAGCCTTTGTCTCAAACACTTACAGTAGAAGAGCATCAAAAGTTGCAGCACATAAAACCTCAAAACACAACTAGATGAAAAATGGTAAGCTAGAATGCTTGACAAAATACTCTTGTTCCTGCTTTTGTATTTTTTCATGACTGCAAAATTCAACTGATTTCCATAATAAGGAGCTTTATTTAGTGATACAAAAGTTAATGGAAATCACATACCTTAGAAGACTTAACATTACTTTGGATAAAACAAAACCTTACTTTGTTGTGTCTACTTAGAGATCACATTTTTCGCACTTGGAAACAACACAAAATAGTATAAAACAGTACTGTGGTAGCCAGACAAAATGCCTCTCTCCAAGTAATTACAGTACCAATGTTTTTCAAATATTCTTTCTAACAGCTTAAAATATTTAATGACAGAGACTTTGTGGTGCCATACTCCTCCCTAGAATCAGATTATATATCATGCTTGTCCTCTTTTAAAGAAAAAAATAAACCCAAATAATTTGCTATTCATTATAAATTGGTAAAAGCTCAGCATCCTGTATGAGAAGCTGTCTTAAGAACTGCTGTCATGTATCCTGACCAAAGGGCTTCTTTTTGAAGAAAACTTCTGTTAAGTCTAATGAAGATAATAATCTTCTCTTGGGCTTGGCACAACGGGGTGAATTGAAACAGTACAAGAACTGATGTGAATTTCTGTCCACACTTCACAAAAACATAGCACAGTCAGCAAACTTCCAAAGGTAATGTGCCAAAGTCCGCTTTCCTTTTCCAAACTGGAGGTTAAATGTGCCTGTAGGAGCTCAGCAGGGGCCAGTAGATGCTGGCACTCAAAAAAACACATGCACATCTGAGCAGCAGTTTCTTGCCTCTCTGCCAGGCAGAGGCTGCTGCTTCCCACTGAGCTCCAAAGTAGTATTAAATGTCGATATGACACTATAACTCTAACTGCTATGAGCACCTATACAGGGACATGGATGCTAAGAGATAGCAACTGAAGCATGCCAGTGTCATTCCCAATAGTCACCACTTCGCAACATCTTCATCTGTGTCACCTACAGCATCTACATGTTTCATCTGGTGAACATGGTACCTTCATAATAACCACTGACAATACCTAAGACTCTAAAGTAGTCAAATGAGCTGCCAGCTTGGGTGATTTTGGCTACGAAGCTGATAGCTAACTGAACTCCTTGCTCTTTGTCTGGCTACTCATGTTCTCTGCCAAGGGCTGGAGTTTAGATTTGAGAACTGTTGAGTTACAGAAACCTTTTGAACAACGCTGGCTATGTACTTTCTGCCATTATCAAGATGCCGTTATTTTCATGTATTAAGTAAGAGCATGCAGAGGTACTACTGGCTTCCATTGTCCTTGTCACAAAGTCCTAAAAGTGCTCCCCACCTCTACCAGCCAGCCATGAGCAGCACTCAGGGAGTGCAAGTGCTTCAGGGGTAGCTGCAGAGACCCCAGAAAAAGAGGACTCTAGTATCTAACATGTTATAATCTCAAAACCACAAGCTCCTGAAACACAAATCACTGCCAGCTGGGAGACTATTCTGAAGAAATATCCCTGTGTGCTTATCTTGCTCTTACACTGTTCTCCAGAAACCCTCTGTTGGCTGCTGTCAGATACTGGGCTAAAGAGACCTTCAGAAGGACTTACCATGGATATTCTTACATCCATTACCAATGTAGGTATTTTGAACAATATATACTCCTGTGGCTAGCACATTCAGTAGGGGATAAATTTTTTTGAAAGTAATACAAATCCTGCCTGAAAATGTCACAATCAAGCCAAAGCCTCACTGTTGCCATGATATACCTTTATGTAATTGCAAGTATAGCGGTTCCAAGCAGAAGAGTTGGAAAATATCAATAAAACAACTGACAATGATCTGAGTTTAAAAGAACGCTGGTGCCAGATTCAGCAACAAAGTGCTGTATCTGCTCAAGTGCTCCTCAGGAAGAAAAGCAAAGAGAAAGCTACTGCTGCTGCTGAGGCCTTGCAGAAAGCTCAACACAGCTTGAAGAAATGGTATTTTTGATGTGACTTAAAATAACACTTGTTTTTATACATGAAAAGGTTTGTGGTCACAGCAGTAATGGGCTAGCTATGCCAGCCAACCTTCCTACCACGAATGTGGTTATAGCACAAAAAAATTATCAAGTCTAATGTGTACTTATTCAGTAAGTAATTAAGCATCCATGCCAGCAAAAGCACTTGCATGCCTCTATAACTTTTTCTAGGATGGACTATAGCCAAACAGCGAGCTAAAAGCGAGCACAGGAACCTGTAGATGGGAACTGCCCGTATTGCAAGATAATTCTGTCTGCAGAAAGAGGAGGAAATGCATTCCTCAAAGCCTGTGTTATACCTGTGTAAGCATTCTGTCACTAGTAAAGCAAAGACAAGTCTTTCTATTAGAAACTACCTCTATTAGTATAGTGAAGAGTGACAGATGTCATTCCTTGGCAGTAAAGTCAACTAGCATAGTCTACCTATGCCCATGTTATCTACTGTCTTTAAGAGAGGGTAACCACATCCAGATCATCTGTCATGAATATTTTCTGGCCTGTGTTAATTGCTATACTATGCCTGAGAGTCATCTGGGAAAATTTTGCTTTGCATGGGTCAAAGGTACGCCAGGGACAATGGCAGCAGTTTCACAGGATGGGAGATCTGTTTCCATTTCCCTCATCCTCCAAGTAACATTTACTGGTACAGAAACAATCTTCAAAGTTATTTTATTTCCCAAACCCTTGCAAAACTAGAAATGGCAATACAAATTCCTACAATACTTTGTGGATTGTCCAGCATGGCTTTCTAATGAACATACTACTTAGCATTTATATCCTTTTTATTCTTAAGCCCTTATGTTTAGTGCTAGCAAGGGGAAATTTATATTAAGAGAGCCCACAGTTCCATCAAAATAATTTTTAGATACAATTATTTAGATGTAATTATTTAGCTACAGGCAACAAAATATTTCAGTACTCTGCTAAACATATGGCGCAACATATTTCTTGTAACTAAAAAGAAAAATAAGAGAAACCTCTCAGAACAACACATTGGAACCACAGTTCCTTCATATTTCATGGTCAGGGTCATGTTGTTTGATACCAACTGTGCGGAAAATGTTTAAAAGGAGGTGTATTCATTGAGACCCCTTACTGATAAAACAATAATGACATCTTTAACCTTTATTCCTTTGCTGACTTCAAACAAATCTCACACCATTTTTAAAGCTGGTGGTGAAACTACCAATAAACTCACCTGTTAAAAACCTTCTTTCACAAAAGCAGGAAGATCAGGTTACGGTCCATGTGCGAGTGAGTGGAAGGTGAGCACCAGATATAGCAAACAAAAACTAACCTTTCGAGGATCGGAAGTGCTTGCTGGGTGCCGTGAAGCCTCTTGTCCCGTGCACATTCACAGCTGCCACACGGAACTGGTACCACCTGCTTGCTCGGATGTCTGGCAGCCGAACCCGCTCATCCGTAGTCTGGGGGGGAAATGTTGTGTTTACTTTCTTTGTTCTGACATGGCTACTTGTGCTATTATCTCCCACGCAAGACCAGTTAGTAAGACTGAAGGGTAGGGGCTGCACTTCTCTAATACGCACAGTGTCGTCAGGACGTATGCAACCACCTCACCTGACTCTGAGCATCATTCTACACTACAAACCATTTACAGCTGTGAACAAAATCATATAACCACCCAATTTTACAGTGCATTGCAGGTTGCTTCTGGAAAAAGTAACCTTTAGAAAACTGGTGAAGTGTTAAATTCACAAAATTAGTTTTCCAGTTATCACAACCTTCACTAGTGTATAGCGCCTAGCTGTTCAGGTGCTGACATTTCAGGGAACTCATTGCCCCAGGTCACAAGACTCATTTTTCCAGATCTCAATTCACAGAGAACTAGGGGTCCAAAATGGTTTCACAAAATCCAGAGCTGTGAGAAGCTGCCTCTTCTGGTTCACAGGAAACACAAAGCCCCCAGGTAACGAATGTAAGCCTTCTTCAGATCTTTGGCACTTATGTCAAAAAGACACTCACAGCCTTCACTTTTCCCTGCAGACTTTTCTCAGGTCATAGGAGGTGACCTTTTCTCCAAAAACACCCACTGAGACTGCTTGTGTCATGAGTTCAATATCCACCTTCTGTGGGGAGCGCCTTAACCACTGAAATATGGCATAAACATAGATGCACTCTGAACCCTTTAAGTAGGAGCTGCTTTATACACTCTTATTCTGAGCCCTGCTTTCCTCTAGCTTTTTTCCCCCTTTAATCTTTGCAGAGCTGCCTTATGCACTGTTTCTTATTTTTCCTAAGGTACAAACACCAGAACTGAAGAGTCTTCTGGTAACCACTGAATCACTGCAATTACAGAAGATGTAGCACTTTTGTAGAACTCTTCAGAAAGTCATCCACTTGTTGCTGATTTTACTTTTGCAATTACTTCTCAATTATCCAGTTTTCAATTTATTTTAGGATGTCATGTTTATTGTATTTTAATTAAATTCTTTAATCAAAATAACACATGAACCTGAACCAAATGTCCTGTACATGTCTAAATATACTATGCAATCAACACTGATTATCATTACTGACCAAACATGCAAGCTCATCAAAAATGTAGACACATCAATTTATTTTCACAAGCTCTGTTTTCTATAACTTTAAAATCCACCTTCCCTGTATAGGATTCAATGCTACTTGCAATGATGGCAAGTACTTCCCAAAAAAGACACAGCATCATTTCTGGTTTTTGCTCTCTTTCCAAACTGTGTAGGAAAGTAGCAGCTGCTGACTTAACTCAGCCAGAACCTGAGGAAGTTGCTTCAGCTCTCCAGCAATGGTATTTTTAGAGGCCTGACCAATAAAATTTGTAGATGCTATCCAGTACTTAATCTCTTCATTTAGTGACAAGCAAAATTCAGGGAAACAGGTATCTCATTTGTGTTTGCATGTAAAGAAAAGAGAGCCTTTCTGAACTGCACTACAGACTGCTCTCAGACTGGCAAGAGTTACAACTGTGAGCCCCCCACATGTTGCTGCTACTCAGAGTCCTTCTCCATTCAGACTCCTGTAATTGTCTTTTCAGCTCATGCAGGAGTAAAAGTCTCTATGGTTTCATTGTCTGCTTCATATTATTTTTTAGCTTTTATGTTACCTGTAGAGTGCACTCTCTTATCTAATGAAGGGGTTCCCTTAGGGAAGAAAGAACCTACCTGAACCAACTTTTACTACTATTTTTTTTCCAGCGTGCAGTCCACCTACTCAAGAACTTGCAGATAAGACATGACAGTGAACTAGAGTAACAGCAACTATCACTATATTAACAGAAAAATAAATCACAGATGTATTCAGGCTACTGCTGTAACTGAGATCATGGTCATGACCAGTATCTAATGGCAATTAACTAGTTACAACACTGTGGGTTTTTAAAAACAGATTTGCTGAATTTAGTTACAAGGCAGGCATAATTTGAATAGACTTGACCCTAAATTCCTCAACTATGGAATCTTGCATCAGCTTAGCTATTCTGCTAGGACTGATTAAAAGAAAAGATTTCAGTTGTTTCAGTCTTCTGTGGTAACCGTGAAATATTGTAAGATCAAATAACGTGCCAATCCATATCATTAAAATTATTTTAATTTATGAACACGCCTCGGGCCTGTTACTTTCATTATTAATTTTGTTGGCAAAGCTTCTGTTAAACTCAATGGCACGCAGGAGGTGTATCTGTAACTCCTGCATTACAGATTTTAAACTACTTGGGCACCTCTAAGCAACCTTTTCACAGATATAATAGATTTTGAGAAAGAGCTAAAGACTATTGAGATATCTTATACTACCTTAACGGTAAACTGAATTTTTTGTTTAATTGCTCCAGTTAGTTCTCACTGCTTAAGTATCTTCGGAGCTGAGATCATACTATTCATAATATATTTTTTAAGAATCATAAATAAAAGACAAAAGATCAGTCCTCAAATCACTATGGGATCATCATTGCTATTTATTTTGGCTATGCATTACCTATTTACTGTGGTGAAGCCAACTTCCAATCATAATAGACATTTCATTTGGAATAAAATAACAAATGGGTCTTCAGACAAAAATCACTGGTCAACATGTCCACCTTCAGCATTATCCGAAGTTCAATGAAGACAAGGGAAAGTCCCCATTTACTACATTAGGATGCAGCTTTATATAAGAGCAGCACACAATCGCAACAACATAATCTAGAGAACACAAAGAACAGCTTGACATGTCTCGAGAGTGCATTTCAGGTCAGGACAACAGGCCACTTCCAATTGCCAGAAAGAAGAAAGTGGTTGGGCTTTCAGGTGAAAATTTATCTGAGATTTGCCCAAAGCTGCCCCATTTAGCAAGCACTAACAGTTCTATTCCTCTCCCAGCAGCCCTTTACTGTTTAAACACTGAGCCCTCTCCTGAAAGTGTTTCCCTCATTCCTTTTCAAAGGGGGATTTTATCTGCTATACTCTTAAAATTTCTACAGAAATCTCACCCTGCTGCTCATACAACTGACTAATGATTGAAGAACCTACCCAGAGTACTTCAATCCCATCCTTTGTTTGAGAGGCTGGGAGAAAATACAGCCTAGCATCTTGAATGTTGCATGCTATTTTGAATTAGGACATGTTCTACATTCACAGGCAAAACTGTTCCTCAGAGATGGGAAGACTGAAAGCTAAAACTTCTTGTAAGGGGAAGGTGGGATTAGTTAGGATGGGGAGGAAGAAGAAAGAACTTATGACCCAGCAGCATAGCAGTTAGGCCATTCAGACAGGATTCTTGTGTTACTACTCCAAGGATTTTTTTCTGTTTTTTATATATATATATATATATGTAAAAATTGGTGTAAGAAGGTCTTCGTAGCAAAGACTGGTACAGATGACTCTTCCCTATCCAAAGATTACAGGAATCAATGGACTTTTTCACTGTGTTCATTCTCTTTCTTTCACACTATCAATCCTGGAGTCCTTTCTGTAGTGCAAAGGTCTAGTGGCAATAGCAGAGGACAGCCTTACCCTGCTTAGTTCAGAGCTCTACACCTTCCTCTGAAACAACACACAGTGACAAAAGAATTTGCAGTTCAGAGAGTGAAGAGCAACCATCCAGGACATCAGAAGAGCTGAGTTTATATTTCCTCTGATACAGAAGAAACCTGACACTGCTGCATCCACTGCTCTATGAAAGCACAGCAGACCTCCCCTATTTCATGCAAATGCAGCCCCCCACAAGGTGGGCACTCTCTAAGAATGCTTATGAAAGGAAGTCTCTCCTGGGAGATGGAGAAAGAAATCTTCAGTGTACAGGACTGGTGGTTAGCTCCAGCAGGGATTTCTCACTGTCAATGGCTGAAATACCTTTTGTGATCCTCAGAACCAGAACTTTAGGTCTCTCAGAACCTAAGTTTTAAAAAAGATTAGTTCATAGAATCATAGAATGTCCTGAGTTGGAAGGGACCCACAAGGATCATGGAGTCCAACTCCTGTCCCTGCACAGGACAACCCCACAGTTCACACCATGTGTCTGAGGCCTTGTCCAGTCTCTTCTTGAACACTGCCAGGCTTGGGGCCGTGACACCTCCCTGTGGAGCCTGTTCCAGTGTCCACCTCCCTCTGGGGGAAGAACCTTTTCCTCATGTCCAACCTAAACCTCCCCTGGCACATCTTCCTGCCTTTCCTTGGGTTCTGTCGTTGGTCACTAAACATAAGAGTTCGGCGCCTGCTCCTCCTCCTCCCCTTGTGAGGAAGCTGTAGACCGCAATGAGTTGTCCACAGAGTTTTGACAATTTCAAGGTAAAGCACTAAGGTCTGTCACAATCAAGCTAGTAGTAAATACTGCTCCTAATTTGTTTTAATAAAGGAATAAACTAGTAAGTAACCTTCATAACTGTCTACCCATATGTATATGTACATAAAAATCGGGGTGTGTGTGTATATGTGCACATGCTCACATATTTGACATCCATTCACACATAACAGACGTGTTCTGTCTGAAAATAACTGACCTGGCATATTTGAATTAATTTCATTAATTAGCTTCATACAATTAAATATCTAAGTTTCCAATGTAAACAGTAACACTATTATTTTTAGAAAGCATATAGCAACAAACAGAACAATAAGTTTGTTCACAAGATACACAGTATTCTCATGGGATGATGCAGCAGGTCCTGCTCTGCTAGTTAAACCTTACAAAACAGTCGTATAAGAAACCTGGCATAATCACTTAGGACATTGTACATCATAGCTAACTAGGCTAACTAGTAGCTTAGTTCCTATAGTTTTTATATTAACAAATAGAAATTAGTCAAATGGTTACTTAAGTTTTCCCAAAAACATGCAGAAGAAAACTAAAGTTAACAAAATCCCTTCTTCCTGAAGTGAAAAATAACTAAAATTGTTTACAAGGTGCTTGCTTTCTTTATATACTCAGAGATTTAAATAAATAATGTATTAAGAGTGAGCCTTCCTTAAAAAGAAAACATCGAGAAAGACTGATAAAACAATACAATACAAAGGAAACAAATGTTTTCAAAATTATTTTTTCAATACCAAGTAAAATTTATCTGAGACATGAGAAATTACTTGCAAATTAACTCACATAAAGGCAATAGAAAACAGCAAGTTTTATTGAAAATAAGCACCTTAAAATAAATTATTGAAAATTATAACCCAATTTCTTCTTGGACAGATAGAATTTCATATCAAAATACAATTTCAGATGAGGACCTCTGATAAAATATTATGAAGTTTCTTATAAGAAGATGCAAACAACAACTTGGCATAATTACACTACATATGGGCATAGCTATAGAGAAATTCAGATCCTCACCCACAGCCTTTTTGAACTTCAACTGCTTTCCACACGTTTTCTAGCTTACGTTGCAGAGTAATGGAAGAGAGAGCATCCTCTCCAGACTGAGATTCCTCAGGAGTTCTCAGCTGAAGGAGTTCTTCACAGTCTTTGCTTATAATTAAGGTCTCATACACCAATGTTTTGGAATTATATGAGAAAAAAATCTCAGTTATACGGACAAGAAAAGCCCAGAGGCTGTGCACACAGTCACTTTATAATCAATCTGGCTATCCATCCTTGTTGCTGATATTGGAAAATAATTTCTATTGCATGCAGCCACACTTAACAAATTTGACTGCCTGATGGGACGTCTGCAACTACAAACACCATGGAGGCCCCATTAGTCTGTAGAGAAAGAAATTCTGATTACTAGCACCCCTCAAGGGAGCCCAGGCTGTATGTCCCATAAGATATACACAGTTCACAAAGCCAGTCAGGCATCCTAAGCTTGTTCTGGACTGACATCCCCAGCGGGATCCATCACACAACCAAGCACGCATCTCTTGTGATGCAGAAGGGACAAGGAAGTTCTGAGATGTCAGCTGGAGGAGGCTTCTCCTGCCACAGTGATTAACTCAGCCCCTTCTTCCCACATGTAACAGACCCCCAGGAATGGCAGCTGTCAGGGTTCTTAACAGTCTTGCACAGGAACACATTTCTGAAACACTCTCTCCTGTACAGGCACTGCAGGAAGGCAGAGGTTCATATGTTGTCCACTACTGCAGAGCATATACAGTGCGTGTTTGCAGAAATGTGCATGGGGTCTGTTTCTGGGATGAGAAAAAGCACAGCGCTGTGCTACCTTAGCAGCCTGGATCTACCAGCCAGAAGAGCTGGCCTTCTATGCTCTAGCACATATAGATGGCACAATAACAGTGAGGAGTCATTCAGGCCTGGCTCTTTTTAGCTACACGGTACTTTCCTAGTAGCAAAGGTAGAGGTTGTTTGCTTAATACGGAGAATGCAGATTGAACACTCACAACTCAGCTAAGAAACAATAAATAAGTCACTGCAACTTTATCAGGTTTGGAGGTGTGCACACTCCCCTGGGCTTGCACAAACAGGGTTTCATGCCCAGCTCTGTTGCAGGTGACTTTTTCTGATTAAAACTCTAAGACAGTGACAGCCTCCTGTAGCACCACACTGAATCTGAGAACTTCACTTATGAGTGTTCAGTTTCACAAGCTTGACATTGTTTTAAGGTAGGTTTTTCCTACACAATCTGAATTGAGAGTGAGCACAGATTGTCACAGAATTCGAACTCCTTACTTATTTTGTAGATGGTTCTATTTATTCTCTCTGTCCATTTTTTCCTAGCTATAATGACATTTTGCAGGTCTTTTCAAAATCAGCTTTTTACTTTTCTTGTCAGTAGGGATGAGGATGAAGCAGTTAAATAAATGACTGGAACTCTGCCATCCAGGTGGACTGTCAGCATGGTAAAAAACAGATTGATACTGGGAAGGAGCTAAGTGAAAATTTATGCTCTGTTGGCTGCTTCTCATTAAGAAACATTTGCTCATGAATCTTACATTTTTGGTCTGGATTGCACTGAGTGATAAAAGCATGACATCATAGTCTTTTATGAATTGGGAGGGTAACCTGAAAAAAACAACTTTACAAAGAACAAAGGTTTTAGCCTTTTTTTCACTCCTTGTTTTATTTTTTTTTAATAAATAGTCTTTTCACCCATTGTATTTCTTATCTTCTTCATAAGACCCAAGCCATGCCTTGGAGACTGTGCACTGAGTCTCACCGACCTCAAAAGGACTATGTCTCTTATGTGCCTCCTTCAATGGATTTTGGTATCTAATTCTACATTTTTCAAGAGGTTGTGGCTTTCAGAGACTTTGGAATTCCCATCCGAATAGATCATAAGTATGTGCTTATAAGAAAGTGCCACTCACTGGCCTTATGAAAATCAAGCCTCCAGCTAGTTCTATAGATTTTTATCTATAGAGAGAAAACCCACAAAATAAACTCATAAACCTCTGACTAGCTTTTCTTTTGGGGGAAAGGAAACCATTACTTCCTTCTTTACTGATATAGTCACACATTTTTTATGGAGTCATTTTTAATACATACCAAAAGCATTTTATGTTTCTAGAACTGAAAAGCTGGAAGTGAAAATATTGAAGTTCATTTCCCCTGAGTAAATCTAGAAAAAAATGCATTGATCAGTGAAGTGAGCCCTCGGAGATCTGGATTCTGTCTGCAGCTCTGTCATGACCTGGAGAGAGACCCTATAAAGGACATGAGCCTCGCCACCTCTAAGTGATCTATCTCTTCTTTGATCTGAAGAGGACATTTAGATCATGGTCTGGAAGCTAGGGATCCATATTGCTTTAGAAAGAACTGACCTGTGCCACAGTTTGCCAGTTAGTAGCATCATCCTCACTTGGATGGATTCCTTGATTCCACCTCCTCTGAACAACATAGATCACAGGCTCAATGGAAATATTGAATTTTGAAGACCACTTCACCTCCAGGTCTCCAGACTGAAGTTCTATGAATTTTAATTCTTTCCGGGGTTTCAGTGGAACTCCTGTAACAGGAACACGCAGATGAAAATATGTAAGTAATTTGAAAGATGCAATTAAACCATATGTAGATTAATCTCTATTAAAAAGTAATTTAAAAAAATGAGATTGTTGATCAGACGGAAGGAAAAAAGGGGGAAATGGATAGGCTGATGAGCATGGGAGCTTCAGAAGTGTGCACAGATGAGCTTTCTCTGCTAACAGTAAAAGTTGGTTTTAAAAAAATTCAAAGTTATTTCTTTATTTAATTTAAAAACTAAGGGATCTGAAAGTTGTAAGCTAAAACTGATCTCACAAAAAACACTTTCCAAATATGCTTTGATAATCTGGAGAAAAATACCTTTGATCCCAAGAAGTATCAACTATACCTGTTACGCAGTTTTTACCTAATTTGTCCTTAAACACATCTAATGACAGAATTGCCACAGCATCACATAGTAATCTGCTCCACTACGTCTCTATGCCTACGATTAGAAAGCTTTCTCACTAATTTGTTTAGTCTCCTCCACTGCATCCTAAACTCAATACTTGTCCATGATGTTCACGGATCATGGAGAACAGATTCTTGCTTTCATCTACAGAGAAGCCTTTTATGTACTACAAGACTGTTCCCATGCCTCTCAATGTTTTCTTCTTCAGTCTAATAACCTCAGTGCACTCCATTCTCCTTTTAAATTGGTGTTTCTAGACCTCTGATCATTCTCACAGTTGTCTCTGGAAAGTCTCCCGTTGGCGCACTGCCCTTCTCCAGAATCAAACCTAAACCTGGACTCAGACTGTGTCTAAGGTCTTACTAGTACAGACTAGAGAAGCAAGATTATTTCAGACAACTTATATTAGTCTATTATACTTAAGGAAGCTGTTTCCCTTCTCCATGGCAGCATGACCTTATTGACTCACACGTAACTGTATGGTATGATGTGTCACTCCCCACTCTTCCCTAAAGATCTAAGAAAGGTAACTCCAAGGCATCTTGGAATACATATATCTCATGTATACTGCCCAATTGTTACATTTCAGAGACAAAGATGTCTTTCTAAAATTTTACAGTAATTTCCAATTACACAGTGACACTGAAGGACAGCTATTTCTGTTGTTTCTACTGACGGTAACAACACCTTTTTGAAAACATCAGCAGTAGCTTGCAGGAAAAAACAACTCTTCAAATTTGGCATCTTTTGATTAAATCAACAAATCAAGTGTTAGATACTTTTCTCTAGACAGACTTTAGGAACTCACATATTTGAGTGTGTAGCATTTTGTCACTTCAGGATATGTCACAAATAAGATTTCTATGCTGACATATAACCTTCTTAGTAAGTTATCCTATGCTCTTTAGTTATTTTGTCATTTCAGTGGATGTACACATAAGTCCAGCTGTATGTGTTGGTTTGATAAATTGTTTCCTACTCAGTCTGCCACAGATGACTGAGTAATAAAATTTCCTTAGGTGAACAAACAGCTTTCATATTTTAAGAGGTCTTCTCCTAAACCCGATTATACAATTAGCTATAGGTAAATAAAAACTGATATTGTAGCCCTTGACAAAATCTAAAATCAGCCTGAGGAAAATCGAGTATGTAAATCTGGTTATCGCAGCAGTTTAAAACCTGGATATCCTTCAGCAGCCAGCAGTCTTAGTCTAATATAACAAACATCACAGAACATGTCAGTTCAAATTTCCACATTTAAAAATCCTTCTTTAATTATGATGTACAATAATCCTAGAATTTGTATGTTAAGAAAACTTCCATCTGCTTTGCATTAGGGGCAGTTGGATTCACTTGATTGTGAGTATCTCCGCCTCTCTGCTGGTAGGGAATTGCGTGCAGATGGAGCACAGCAGCACAAACACTGAGAACACAGCACAAGCACATTTCAAAATACTTTTGTAGAACAAGCAACATCAATTTAATATCCAGATGTGTAGATCCAATTACTCTTCAATGTGCTTTTTATTATGTAAATGGTCAGCCCTTTCATCTTGCTGGAACAAATTAGCCCTCTGAAGCCTGCAGTGCTTAACTGAAGAATTCAAATCACTGATTGCTCTATGAGTGCAATACCAGAGCTCAGGAAAAATGTTTCTAAAGGTGTCTTTCAAACAGCACATGCATCTCTGTGCCACAAAAAATAAATGCATGCTGGGCCATCATAAGAATCTGTATCTTAAATATTAGTTCCCCAGGAATTCAAAAAGTTTCCATGGAAAGATTTCGGACAGCAAAGGGTACATTCATGGTATTAGTACAATTGTAAACACAGTTGTTCAAAGACTCACAAATGTGTACTTTTAAAACTGTACACTATTTTTTAAATACAAACCTATTTTTCTTAAAGTATGAAAGGAGCATTTAAACTGTGGGTGACCATCTGGCTCCAGCTATCCTGTTATGATATTGTCATATCAACACACCCTTCAAATGTCATAATCTACTTTTCAGAATTTATCTTGCCTAGATCTGCAGTTTGGTCTGCTGTATGGATTGCTCCCTTACATATCTCAGTCAAAATTAGTTAGTCCAGGAAAGTTCGCATAAGTCGGTGTATCATCACACCTGAGAGACCACTAGCTTCTGAACAAGAAAAGGGTGATGGATAGTTTTTTCAGCTGTCACTAGTTGAATGTAGAAAAAGATACATCTCCTTGTCCTTATTTGGGGATGTATATGCGCATTTAGACAAAGTGAACCTGATCACGCATCTTCCATCCCTTTCTTTTCATTCATTTTTCTTCCGAATTTTTAAACTATTTTATTTCTAAGCCAAAATATTGCTTCCATTTCTATTTCTAAAGTACCAAATCTACTTCAGGCACTTACTGTTATTTATAAAATCATGATGTTCACATAGAAAAAAAAATAGATAGGCCATGGAGAAGAGAAACATTCTGAAGTCCTTCACTAGTTGATACGACATAAAAGAGGTGGATAAGGCAGATGACAGAAGAGTAGTGGAGACGATTCAATACCTCCAGTAAAGAAAGATAAGAATGTGAAGACTATGTAACTGAATAGTAATACTCTGAACAGAGATTAAAAACTACAGTGATAATAGACAGTGTGAAGATTATAGCGAATGCAAGCCAATAAACAATCAGGATAACAAGTCACTGGACTTCTTAAGTTAACCCAAGAACACTTGCAATATATGACTTTGGTGGCAGTGTACTGCCATCAATATTCTTCTAGGACTGGGCTTCAGCATTCATTACTAGGGGGCAGATCCAGTTTGTAAATCCAGCAAATGAGATGGGTATTTTATATCTGTTGTTGTAACTAATCTCCAGAGCCAGATCAACAGTAAAACTATAGGAACTTGTGTAGACTCTTAGATTCAATCTGAGTTCATTTTCCAGCTATGAGTGTTGTCAAAATGATAAGAATAAGTACTAAACTTATTCAATAGATCTTAGTCATGCTTGCAGAGTTTACTCTTCCTCAGCGACAGGAAGGTCATTTACTCCTGGAGGAAAGGAATAGCAAGCCTGCTCTGATTCTATTTGTCCTTTGTTGCAGAAAGACAGGTTGAAGAGGCTAATTAGCTGAATTCATCAGCTGAGAAGGTAGTATGGTATTGGGCTTGCCCTTCCTCTGCAAGACATATATGCTCTTACAAGCAAACGCCTCCTGCAGATAGGTGATAAGATGTTAGAGAAGGTTAGTTCTGCTCCTATATAATTAGGTGAATAGTACTAGACTCGCCAGTGTGCAGTTATACAGCTTATCACACCCCGTCATATCCTGTGTGCTCTACAAAAGCATGTCGTCTTGTTTCAAGTCTTTGTTTGTTTGCTTGTTTGTTTTGTTTCTACTTTTTCCAGCTATTACATTTACTGGAATGCTTTGTAGTTGTGGTACGGAGCCTGACGATGTAAATTGTTACACATACACTATGAATGCCAGCTTATCAATATGGCCATTTGTCTCAAGAAGACAAAAGAAATAACAAAGTGATCCATTTTAATTATTTTAATTTTAAAAGGTGCTGTGTATAAGAGTGTATTAATTGCTTATAGTTTTAAAGGGGCTGATCTGAAGTCTCTTGGAAGCAAGAGAATTTCCCTTCTGCACTGAAAATCTGGATCACAGAACTACCTGCTCTTCAAAATACTTTTGAGTAGTATCTTCATCAGTTTTATGCTTACTCAACCTCTGTCACCTCTAGATTGAATTTTCTCCATTTACGTAAGAAAATAAGACAGTGCTTCCTGATGGCCCATCCTGTACACTCAAAGACAGGATTCAAAAGTCAAAGCACATTATTTCTGACATACATTCTCACCACTAGGGACATTCAAAAAGATGCACCAAAGTTTCAGTTAAAGCAATGAACTTAAAAATAAAATCACCATCTCCTTCACATATTTCCACGGATGGAAAACACTCCGGATTTGGACCTAGGCCTGAATTTCAGTTCAGAGTTCTGCTGATTAGGCTCTCCACAGAGAGCCCATGCTATCAGAAGCATAACTGATTAGTATTTATTTTTTTTCACTGAAATAAGGAGAATGGATTTCTAACAAAACATTTCAACTCTGTGGAAGAAGAAACTGCCTTTCATAAATGCTCATTGCTCTGCATTAGGAGCACATTTTCAGAATATTTCCATGTATAAAGCTTTTCAATTCCAACAAATTAATATCTGGAGTTTGTCTAAGCAAGTAATTTCTTAGTCTATATGTTCTTGCCAACGGATGCCAAGCAGAAACTTTTTCATAGAATTTCAGGACTCAATTAAAAACTTTTGAATAAGATTGCCTTGGATTTAAATAATGTATAATATCTATGTGGTTATTATAACTTTTCACTGTTTTGTTCTTAAGTAATTAAGAACATCAATGCCAAACGCACTGCATTGGTTTGTTCTTTTACCAGATTATCTCACACTTCGTATTTGGTAGTTCTACCTGTTTGGCTTATAATCATAAGTGTTTTTTGCGATCAGCAGGACTTGAACTATTTATTGTTAAATATTTTCCTGCTGCATTCCATCTCATCTGCATCAAATTGAGATTTCATCTGAATTGGCAAGTTTGTTCTGCTTAAGATGATTCATAATAGCCACATGTTTACATTCCACAGATTTCCAGACATGGGCTTCATAAGGGAAACAAAACAAAACAAAACAAAACAAACTCAAGCAACATTTTTCTCTGGCGTTCTACCCTTTCAGTGTCCAGTTATACCTTTTATAGGTACCTTTCTTTTTTTTTCCCATCCATACAAACTCCTGTGAAAGGAAAGTCCTGTTTTTCTAGCAGATGTTATTGCGGCCTGAAGTTATTAGCCCAGTATGAGTACATATTAATAACGTCTACCTTTGTACAGATTTTTTGGAATCTGGCACGTATGACCGCATCCATTGGAACAGCATTTCTTCACTCCGGAACATTCACTATCAGCTTCACAGCTTTCAACACAGGCAGCTGCAAAACCACTGGCCTTCTCAGGTGCTGGGCAGTCCCCTTGCTTCACAGACAGGATGTACTTAAGGAATTCACAGCTAGTTAGGCATTCATAATTCTTCTTGGGAAAAAGAGGCTAAAGGAAAAACAAAGTAATTGTATAAGGTTTTCAACAGGAACAGAAGGAAAAAAAAAAAAAAAAAAAAANAAAAAAGCTGTACATTTTCCAAGACCTCCTGAAGGAAAATTCAGATTTTGGGGTTTTGCAAGACTGTCCCTGAAGGTTTATATATTCAAGCCACTTCTAAAAAAACATTCCAAGTACAGAATGATGAATTCCCTCAAGTAAGACCACCATCTTTAATGGAATATAGTTGTTTATATCTGCCAGCTTTCCCCTGTTTTCTTCACATTGGCTGGCTACAAAGTTGCTCAATGACAGATTAAAAACATTCCAAAAACAAAGGGGAAGCAATGGTCAGACAGTCTATTTTTTGGACTACCCCACATTCCTCCCTTTGTACCTCATAACGCTTTACTCACAATATCTGATGTAATGCCACTCTAGATAAATAACTGAAATCTTGTTTCAGTACACTGTTTGAACTGACTGGGGTAAGAGAAGATTTTGCAGTATCTTTATGCTCTTGCCAGCATATTAGTAATTGTATAACTCTTCATGGAGCTGGAAGTAATTTCTGATAAAACGATCAGCAGAAAATACAGATTAAAGTAAGCCTTAAACATATTGATTAAAGATCAAAGTAAATGTTACTTCTCTGAGAATTCAAGTCCTAGATAACTGAGAGTTTGATTCAAGGCGTAGACATCTTATAGCATGTGTACTACTCAGAGGTTTGCAAGGTTCACTTAAAACTGTATTAAAAATAGCATCTAGGACCCTGGGCAGAACAATGTGTGTGATGTGGGGATTTCATCTCCTCTTTTATCTGGTGCTTTATTTATTTTGGTGCAAATATGGCTAAAGCAATTCCTACAAGTGACTGGTAGGGCTGTAGACGGACAACCCATGTAACTGGGGTTATCTATGGCCTCTCTTTCTATCTCAGACGAACCAAAAGCTTCACACTCTGACAGATCCGATTTACAGATTCCAAAGCCTACACAGGAGTTATAACTCACTCTCCATCCAACTATTCATTTAACTTCTGCAACTTCCTTCCCTATTCAGATGTTTTATTTTCTGATTTCTACTCTTCTCATGTTTCTGGTGAAATGAGAAAGACTCTTCACTGTTAAGGAGGCCCAAGTGTTTCACAGACTATGTATCAGTTTATTCTCCAAAGTCACATTTACCATCTTGTCCTACAGAACAGTCTAGACTTTTTAAGTTAGGCTTTTAAGGACACATGTAGGTGTTATGGCTTAACCAGCCCAGAGGTTGTCAAATTGAGCAGTCCTCTTTTCTTGTCTCGATCCCAGTGATCCTTGAATATGCATTTCTGCTGTTACCCCACACTGGAAGGCACCTGATTCCATGGTTAGCCAGTTAAAAAGCTAAACCAGCAGGAAACTTAACTTATGGGGAAAAAAAAAAAAAAGAGTGAAATAAATTGTTTCCTTTTCTTCTTCACACATAAGGTTCCTTTAACATCAGCACACTTACTCAGTAGATAAGAAGTACCGTATCAAGCAGGGACCTTGAGTAACACAAAGTTAAATTGTTGCTTCCAGATTTTATACAAAATACAAAAAGATTGAAAACAATCTCAAAGGAAAACAGCCTCATTTAATTCAATCATCAATGTCTACAGAGCATTCATGAGCCTGAGAGAAAGTGGTCCCATGCTTTTGTGTGTGTGTGAAGCTAATTTCAAACCCTAAAACATCACAAATTTGCAGCTACTTAATTAAAAACTTTATAGCTCCCTGAGGCATAATACGTCCTCAAGGCTTCTCCTCCTCACCCTATTTCACAGCTCATTTTTCAGTTAGCTGCTAAATGTGCTGCTCTTCATTATAGGCCTTTGAAGTTCTAAATTTAGCTTCAACCACAAAACACTAATCAAAGAGGGATGCTCACTGTTTTTAACTACAATAGAACAGTGTTCTACAAATGTTTTCCTTTTAAACCAATTTTATACGTATTTTCACCCATATCTGGAAACATACAGCCTGAGTGAGAAGTGATATATGAGAATGGCATAAGTTAGATCCACTAAAACTGCTTTATTACACCACCCTAGAGTTTTCTATATGAGGAAGCAGCAATTAATCTGGGTTAAACACTTACAAGGACTGGTTTTCACGAGAAATTTTTACTTTGTCTTCTAATGTAACTACATAAATCAGTAATCCCGTAACCCCTATTTACACATATTTGGATCTAAATTTTTTTTAGTTGATATTACAGCTTTTCCAAATCATCTTCATGGTGCTCAAAATCATTTAAACATAAGACATGCTCTTGTACCAGCAAAAAGTGTGCCCATAGTGATGAGGGAGGAGTTAAATCAGTATATCAGTGAGATCAATATATCAATTAAGGTCACTTCTATTTTTTTATAAACATCCACATCATAAACATCCAGTTTCATAGACTTAAATGATGTTGTATTTTTATATTCATTTAGTTACAATAAAGCAACTTTCTATTGAGATGATAATTCCATTTTGTATCGAAATAATTAAGAACTGTAACAGCTGACTTCTACCGCCTCAGCAGAGCCATGTTCTAAATCAATAAAACTATCTCCTTTTTTGTACTAGTTTAACTGATCTAGGTTTGTTTATTCACTAGGTTATTCTGAAACAAGATTCAGAAACAGTTTTCCAAAGACTTGTTTCTAAATAATTATGTATTTTCATGGCAGTCTTCTGAACTACAAGTCCACAATCCAGTTACTTCTGAAGACATATTCTTTTAAAAATCAGATTGACTTTCACATACAGAAAAGCCATCTTTTCTGGCTACCTTGCACAAGGATTTTTACACAATGACATTTTGTCTTTTAAACAAAGATACTCTTTCTTACACATGGCCAGAAAAGACAGAAGGGTGTGTGGAAGAAATAGCAACTTACAGGAGGGATTTACCAGCACCTTCTGAGAGAAGTTACGTAAGTGTGGCTGTATAAAGTCTTAAAACTTCAAGTTGAGATAAATCATTTGGTCAGGAAAAAAAAATCATTTTCTCTTAAAGTCAGACTTACTATGGCTAAATTGTTATATGTGTATCCATTCAAACGAAGGCAAATGCTGTAAAAATCCCATGTTTGTTAGCTGTCTGCCTGAAGCTAACATTTAAAGGAAAGAGACAGCTAGAACAAGGTGATAAAGAGTGCCCTTGGGCTGACGTACCTCACAGAAGCTTTGGCAATGATTTTTCTTCAGGTCCCAGGACTCTTTGCAGGGCTCCAGGCACTAGGAAGAATCAGGAGGCAGAGAAGTGTCAGGAAGAGAAAGAAATAAAAAACCACAAATGACCCCATTTCTTCTCCAGTTATTTGTTTGGTCCATAGGAAGTTAATAACAGGCTTTAAAAATCCACTTCTCCTGAGGATAAGATTGTGTCATTGAATCATGGTGTCAGAGCAAGGTCATGCCAAGGCATGGTTAGATTACAAGAAATATTTTCAGTATTTCTTACTGTACAAGGCAATTGCCTCACTTGTTTATTTGCCATGCTATTTTCCACCTTATTGAATCTAGGTCATAATGCCATTTAACACTGTGTCACTGGATCACAGAGGCAATGCCAAAAGTACTACTCCGAACTAAAGAAAATTAAATCTTCTCCTCACTGACCAGCCTAAAGATTAGACAGGCACATTGCCTTCCCAAGCAAGAAACTATTTCATAAAGCTACGGAGTAAACTCAGCAGAGGTTCAATCACTATTCCTGTATAAATAGACAATGTTCACTGGCCTGTTAGCAAAACCACTTTATTTCAAGTACCATATTATCATTTCTTCACCTTCAACCTCTACTGCAATGGTTATACAGAGAGTTGAGATTCAAACTCTGCAAACCAGAGTCAAGCTTAAGAGCACAGCATAAAGAAAAAACACACCATTAAGAGCATTTACTGCAGCTGAAACACAAATTTAGACACACATCCAGAAACCTTTTCTTTTGCTAGACACATGAACTTGGAAAATACTAGCTTTGTTGGGAGTTAGTAATAACTAATCCTTCTAGTAATAGTGGAAAGATAATTATTGCACGACAAAGAAAGGTCTTTGACACGCCGTTTAGTATTTATATCATTTGTTTCTCTCATACATAGTATTAGATTGGATCCATATACATTTATACTTCTCAAAAACAAGCATGAATACACGTAGGTGCTATCTCAGTTGTCCACCTGTATCATTAACGTACTAAAAAAATGAGTGATTTAAAAGTTGGGCATTTTTTTTACTAACAGCAGAGCCTGAAACATGTAATAAAATCATTAGCCACAGAGGTTACATATTTCAATACTGAAAAATATCACTCAAACATTTTCTCTGTATATATTTTGGTATTTTAGACTCAATTTTTAGCTCTTCAAAATTCATAATCTGCTGTATACAGGGTAATTAGAAAGATGTATTATAAAATGTCACTGAAGTCAGTAAGTTTAATTAATTTCAGAGTGTTGTTCCTCCACTGGTACAATTCTCACACATTTGAGCTCAATTCCACTGTCACGCCAATTTTAGAACTCTCCTAACCGCCTGACGGATGTACCCCAAATTACAGAGGCATAAAAGGTGTAGAAATAAAACGGGCAACATTTTGACCACACTGAGACTTTGTCAGTGGTCCCCAAGTCTGTCAGGATTTCCATATCCTTGCCTTCTCCGAATTCTTGCTTCACTGCTGCACAGCCACACAGACCGTACCTAAACCAGCATAACCACAACCTCGAGATGACAACTAGGACCAGGTTCAGGCTGACTGTACTGCTGGACAACCATCCTTGCTTGCAGGCTCTAGAGCAAAACAGTTGGCACTCCTGGCAGGAAATACCAAGATGCTGTACACTTAAGAGAGTTTGTTCAAGGCATTTGTACCTGGATGTCTTTACCTGCAATGTAAGTAGGCTCCGGCATTTGATGCCTTGTCTGGCTCCCGCTCTGCCTTAATAATCACTCAGGACAGCCCAGGCTACTTTCAGCTCAGCCTCAGCATCTCCTGCCACCAGAGCAGGCAGAAACAACGGGCAGCTCAGCTGAGACACTTCAAAGGGAAGACAAACAAAAAGAAACAGAGCTGAGCAGTACCTGGCAATCCCATTGCTCTCAGAATACTCCAAGGAAAATAGATGCTGTAGCAAGCTGTAAATAAGGCCTCCACCATAAGCTTTATAGGCTCTGATTAGAGTACACACTCTTGCCTATATATAAACAAAAAAATCTTCCTACTCCTGCTGTATGAGGAGTCCTCAAAGCATTAGACTTAGCCTAACACCACGGGCTGCTGCAGAAGACGATTGACTATCTTCAATGGAGCTGTAGCATTCTGTATGTTGGAGAAAAACTGCTAGCAGACAGAAATGTTGCTAATAACTTTGCACTACAAGAGTTTGGGACTGTCCTTCTGAATAGGTAGTTATTATGCTTGCAGTAACAAAGATGAGAGCACCTCACAAGCACTAAGCCTTTGCCCTCTTAGCTACTCTGTTATGAGGTTCCCCTAAAGTGGGAAGCTGGAAAAGCTGGAAGCTTGGACCCAGGTCGAACCTTTGAGTCCTTGACTTAAAACTATACGTCAGATGAGATCTTGAGACCCCTCCCACTGTCTGGTGAGCTTTATCCTCTGAATGGCAATAATCTCAGGTAGAAATATACCAGTTTTCCTCATGAAATCTCTCCTGATGGTTTTTACGTGCAAAGAAATGTTTTCCAGATCCGATGTGTTATATATACACTAGCTCTGAAGAAGGGCTACCGTGTACATAAATTTGTCTTTTTCCAGCCATCTCAGCTTTCCAATAAACCCTTTGTCCTTATAAACTTCAGTCAGCTTAGTTCTGTTAAGCTTTCTCACCCATTTACACGTGTCACTCCGAGTTGCATCTTTTATCTGCAAAGGGTTGCGGGTTTTTTCTCATCTTTGGCATACTTTGAACATGCATCAAGATGAGTCCACTGAAGAACATACATTTTGCAGTGTTGTGCACAGCTCTGTACCACATAATTTCTCCCTCCACTACAGATCTCCACCATTTTTAGCCCACTTAGCCAAGGCAAGCACCAAGTCAAAAATTCTCTCAAGAAAAAGTGGAACCAGGCCTTACATCAACAGCAGCTGAATGTTTTCTGACAGGTATTATTCCTTGCATAATAAAAATTAAAATGAAGACAATGTGAGTTAGAACTAGCGGCAATAAAATCTGTTTTCTTAAATCCAAGCCTTCAGAGAATTAAAAAAAAAAAAAAAANCTTAAAATTTAAAAGTTGGAAAGTATAGCAATAATTTCAGTGCAACTCAGCAAAGGCCTGACTCAAAGCTTCTCCAGACCAACAGGAGTTATTTCACTGGTGTTTAGCTTAGCCTTGATGTCTGAAAGTAAAGCATTCAGCATTCCTCACCAAGAAGAGAAGTTTCAAAGAAATACCTAAAACAGCCAAGAGAAAGGTATTCCCAGCCAGCAGGTAACACATCCAGGTTTTCTGCATTAGTGTAAACAAGTGTGCCCCTTAAAAGGATACTGAAATCCTCTATCCAGGATAAGGAGGAACCTAAGCCAAGCAGCAGCTGGTTTTGGCTCGACTTTAGGTACTAAAAAATACCCCACAGATGTTACCACCAGCCCTCAGAACCTAAGCGTAGGTTATGTAGGTGGCAGACCACCAGTAGGCCGGAGGGCAGTGGCGCGGGAAGGTTCCCAGCAGTCCGTGTGGCAGATGTCCTGGTCCCTTGGAGTGACCACTGACCAACTGCTGCCCCAGCACCACCATACAGGCCGCTCTGCTGCTGGGAGCAGGGTGGGAAGAAACATGAAACACAGCACCAAAGCAGTCATTACAGGCCGGTGGCATTCTTCAGAACACGATGGGTGTGAATCACACTGGCCTTGATAAACTGCATACTCCTAAAGCACCTCTGTTGTTATCTCTTGTGGACAAATGTGGAAGTCGCAGGCTTTCTGTACTCACCCAGACTGCTGCACAATTGTCATTCAGGACTGAACGACTGCATCAAAAGCCAAAAGAAGTGCTAATAGAAAGCACTGCAGCATTTGTCATCCTTCCAAGTTTGTGTGTGCGTATGTGTGTGCGCACACACACAGTCATACATATACATACATCACATATTGCTATTGATGTGTGAATGATCAGACTGTATAAAATTAGGAACAAGGACAAAACACTTATTCAAGGAAGAAGGATTACTATTGCTTTAAAATATTTTTGGTTTATATTTTTTATTTCTTTTTTTTTTTTTTTTAATTGCAGCTAAGGGCCCTCTTAGACAGTATTTTTTGTTCTAATTTTAATCTATAAATACAGCAACTATGAGATTAGCATATGATACATGCATTATTTAGGAAAGGGATTTTCAAAGTAGTCCACCATTACTTTTGTTTAGAAAATGTCACCTTTGACCCGAACGAGAAAGTGTTATACCAACACAGCAATTTTGAAAGTCTAGTGAATTGCAAAGCATCATTTAAGTATTGAAATAAATATATAAATATTTTATATTTATATAAATATATATTTATTTATATTTATTTATAATTAGTAAATATTAATTTTATATTTATATAAATATTAAATATTTATTCAGATATTGAATTTGAATTAAATAGCTGAATTTAAACATTTATAGCTATTTAAACAGCACATACTTATTTCAGACCGGAAGAGTCTACTTTCAGTATTTTTGCCTAATAAGACTTTTTCAAATACTTAAGTGGAACAAGTCATACGCAAGCTGTTATAAAAAGAACAGACTCAAAGTTTTATAGCTGGATATAATTATTCTTTTTATTATCAGTCATCATTCCAGTTGCTCACAACAGCAAAGTCAGAAATGAATGTTTTACATTTACGATCTATATTTAAGAGTTTTGCTGTTCTAAGGTATTTAATTAACTGGAACCTAGATGGTTAAAGATAAAAGGAAAAATACTTTTTTTGTATGGTCTCTTAAAAACCTGCGATGTCATGAAGACAAGTACCCAAAAAATGCATGTGCCCACTATCAGGCACTGCACAGAGAACATTCTCGGGGTCAGGAATTTAACCAGAGCTGAAGGAGAATATAGTGTCCATCACTCTTAGAGAGAATCTCCTTGTGATGGATACACTTAAATATACGACTGCACCCAAAGGAACCACGAGAAAAGTGATTTGTAAACCTTAGCACAGTGGCCGTAAACACGACATAAAACATAAACAGGCAGTGAGAGAGAAATAAGTGATTTTGATTCTTTTTAAAACTACATCTACTATTTATAAAGATGAATACAAATGGTTACTTTCTGTGTCTCAAAAAGTAGACTCTGAGTTGTCTGCAGGACAAACTTGTTTTGTTTCAGAAAAGTAAAAGCATAATTGAATATTTACTCAGTCCAAATCAATTAATCTCTTGCTGGCTTGCTAGAACAGTATCAGGTATTAGCAATATCACATCACAGAACAGTTCTTTCTTTTGTACAGTTTGAACAAATATTCTTCTTTACTATACGAGTCAGGAAATGCAGGATTTGTTTACTGAAACTATTTCTCATGATCAAACTGAGGAGATACATCAGGAACTTTTATAATCTAAAAAAAAAATGGCACATCAATTAAAAAAACCCTCCCATTAGTTCTGGACTATATTTTCCAAAAAGTTCCATACACACAAAAAAAAAACCTCAAACATTGTCTTCCCAGAAGATACATCTTATTTATTAATGCCAAAAAGAAATATCAATGTTTATATTACTGAATCAAAGAATCAAAGACCAAATCAGATTCTCCAACTCGACACATGAGTCTGATTTGGTACTTCCGCACTAAGGAGGACATGGTGCAGTTCTAAGAGCTCTATCTATAAGGAAATAATTTAGTAGAATAGAATAATATTAATTAAACCTAAAAGTAGGTAAGAATCACAACTCTTCAATGATTTTCAACGAAGCATAAGAAAAGAATCCTGGGATGAGACTAATGAATCCATTTGAAGGACTTCGGTTGCCCACTTCAGGAATGTACATAATTTTTGTCAAATTAACTTTATAGAAGTCTATTTATACATTTGTTTCTCAACTTCCTGTGGGAATGGCATGTGTTCATAAACTTTAAGATGGATATTTTCCTTCTATACAGAGGCAGGTAAGGGAATCCAGAATCATGATGCAAAAAAACCCTTTCTCATTTCCAGCTGGAACATTCTCAACGCTCTCCAAAACCCATGCTTGATAATTTGATTGATTTGGAGGCTTCCTGTGAGTAATTCTCTCACGGCATCAGGGTATCGCACTCAAGCTTGCGGGAACCTTTCCTCGTGATAAAGTGCCTAAAATAAGACATGGCAGCATTTTGGCTGTGCTCATACACCCTACCAGGTCAGGCACCCGCTGTACAGGTCTATCTTGTTTAAAACAAACCATTAGAGGTAGAGATGCACTATCAGATCGGTCAGTTCCTCAGGCCAAAAAAATTAGCTTGCAGGTTGATACACGTTGCTTGAGAAGCATCTGAGCATTTTGTGAAATCCATTTTAAGCTGAGACAGTCTCTTGCTTCTCTGCCTCTTTTGCCTCTCCCCCTGTTAGCAGACTGAACCATTGGAGCACTAGTCATCAACTTTCTAGAAACTTGGTGTGACTTTTTCTGTCCTAAAATTCAGCTACTTTTAATGTAGCCTGGGAGAGATTTAAGTATCTTTAAAAATTTGAAAGTCCAATAGGAACGACTGTGAAACGTATTCTTTATGTAAAACAGCAGTTTCATGTGGCTACCTGCAGTTACTTCTCTGTTCATGCTAAAAGAGATTCTCATGAGAATTACACTAATAATATATTTCCTTTGTAACTGAATATACAAATGGGTTAAATGACAGAGAAAGGTTCTCTGTCTGGGTTGCCTGTTTTCTCTCCTGTAGGTCAGTGAGCATCACGATTTGGTGAAAAGGAGTGATTTTGTATTTGAGGATCAAGCCTTAATTAAATTAGTCACAGTTAGGGTTATTCTGTGACATTATCATGTACACTGGGAACCCAGCTGATACTGTCTGAAAGTATTACTAATTGTAGAGCTGGTTTTGAATTAAAGCCAGGTTTTAGATTTTAAATGGTCACTAAAAAATGTGCTACTTAGTTAGGGTTATCTGGGCCTGTAAAATCCTTAAAAGGAGCACTTTTTAGTCCTTCTTGAAATGTAATTTTTGGTGTTCTATACTGATGACATCCTGACATGTACTGTGATGGGGTAGATCACAAGGGACTACAGCAGTTTCAGGTGCAGCCATCCTCTACCCGTTATCAGCACTTTGGAGAGTAACCTGGTCATTCAAATGGTTATTTCAGAGCCAAATGGAACATTTCTGAGAAACCTTCCTGGCTCCAAAATCAAGCAGCATAGTTTAAACTGCTATAGCAAATAGCTGCATTAGATGTGTATTTATCTTACTTGGGTGTGGAGGGACTAAAATCACACACGTGGACAGGTATTACCTCCCTCCACAGCTATACAAACTTGCTAATATCAAATCAGTACTTAAAGGAAATTTTCAGAAGTGCAATTGTTGGATATCTAATAAAAACATGACCTTGAAAAAATTATTTCCTTTTCTTCATTGGCGAGTTCATTTCAGTAGACAACATCAGGGATGCCAATACCACAATTTTAAGTGTTACCAGTTTGAGAAACCAAATGCCTTCAATACCCTAAGCAAATAAAGCCTTATGACTTAGGATCAGTACCAAGATTTCCTGGAACAGAGACAAGGAAAGGGCTACTCACAGTGCATTGGGTAAGTCTGTCCAGACCTTTGCTTATACACGCTTTGCTCCTAAAATGGAGGCTCTGCTTCAAAAGTTTGGATAAAAAAGCTGTTCTGACTGCATTGATCTCCAAAAATCCACCATTTCAAATCTCCATATGATCCAACACCCAGCATTAGAGCACCAGAAAGACCAAGACCCGTGCAAAGAACTTCAGGTCAAATTTTCTGGAAGCCCATGTAGACTTTGCTGTAAATACCCTGAATTAAACAGAAAGTGAAAGGTACCAGAAAACTTATATATGTCCTGAAGGTGAGGTCACTGAAGGTCTTGAAAATGAAGGAACTGTTTTGACATAAAATATTTGGAAAGTAAATTACTATTAAAAAAAAAAGTCATATCATCACACTGTAGAAGAAATGCAGCAGTTTTCAACTCTAATCCTTTTAGAGTGAAAATAACTTTCAACAATGACAGCTTGAAATCTTTCTGTATGGCTTACTTGTCTGACATGTCAAACTTTGCCAGCAGAAGTGTTTGTTTGAAAGGACAGAATAACAATCACAGGACACTTTTCTATGTTTCTATTCTTGCTTATTCTTTGTGTATTCTGTGTTTCTACTCTTTTTCTATGTTTCTGTTTCTATTCTTTATTACCATCATGGCCATCTATGTCAACAGAAAACTGGCTCACTAACACTAGCTCATTCCTGACCAGTTCTTTTGAAAATTTTTTTACAGGGTTTTGTACCAGCAGATGAAACTGGGCCACATACTTTCTTCTCTTTTCCTGCCTCATGGCCTACAGCTTAGCACAGTCACCAGAAAACAACTTTGAGTTCTTATTTTGCCTGATTTTGAAACATGGAATTGAACTTAAACCCTCTACATTCAAGATGAATCCCCTAAACGTAAAGTATTTTATGAAGCTTTGTCTCTCCTGTTGAAGCTGTTTCACCTTGTATAAGCAATGAGCTCTTCTCAGGAGTAGAGCCTTCAATGTGGACCTCTCACCTTGAAGGGGCATGCACTAGGAGCACTTTCTGACCCTCATGAAGTTCTTTGGAAATGTTTATAACAGGTACAAATATTTTGGTTACGGCTCAGTGCAGTAGCTATTCCACCACCACTTATTTCCTACAGAAAATATATTCTTTTTCACCCTCTTCTTTTTTTTCACATCTTCGTTTCCTCTACCAGCCTACTCCGGTCTTAAAATTATTGTTCCAATTATCCCTATTTAAACTTTTGCCTCAAAGAGCAGTTTCCTAGTCTTCTATTGCCTTGCTTTTAGTTGCTGCATCAAGTGCCAATTAGTTCTCCTTTTTCAAAATTCTTCCCTTATTCTAAATCTCCGCATTCTTGGGTTTCAATGATCAAGATACAAGCTGTGGTACTGGAAAAACACTGTGAAGCAGCAAGTCAAGCCCGGAGTACCAGTCTGCACACAAGATATACACTATGGCAAAGTGCATAAATTATTTTAAATCAAACAAAGAGTGATACAGTCTAAAAAGGTTAAGAAGCTCTTCTCTAATAGCCTTCTTTCTGATAGTGATAATAGTTTTAATTGCTTGCTGCCTTCCTCCTTCTTTCTGTGCTATTACTCAGATATGGAATTCTTCAGTAGTGTAGCTACTACTCTAATGAATAACTAAATGAACTACCTGAATTAAAAACCAGTAGCAGTTTTGCTTCTTCATCTGAACTTCCCTCAGGCTGCAGTCCCGCAGTGCAGCTTACCAATAAACTGATGTCATGTTTGCATCTGTTCCACCAGTTTATCATGGATCAGTTATACCAACTCCTTCTGCTTTTAAAACTTCTCCAAGATTGCATCTATAACCTAGAGAGTAAGAAACATGGGAGAAACTTTCCACTTGTACATCCCTACTGTTTCTAGACCAACATTCCCTGCCACCCTTTCCATGCGGATAGGGTTCAAAGAATGTAGTCTAGTGGAAATAACAGTAATATCTACTGCTAACAATATGGATCTGCAAAATATA
The DNA here is from genome assembly GCA_013399365.1 of Pampusana beccarii. NCBI lineage: Eukaryota > Metazoa > Chordata > Aves > Columbiformes > Columbidae > Pampusana > Pampusana beccarii. Next base: position 162,801 of record VWYH01010302.1, read on the forward strand.
ACAGCTTTTCCTGCAGATGGGAACTGCAGATGGGCTTCCACAGTTTGTTTCCAGCAGCAGCAATAGTGGTCAGCTGATGGATAACTTTACAGTGGACTCAGTGATCTTAAAGGTCTTTTCCAACCTGAAGGATTCTATGATTCTATGAAAAGAAGCCCATTGCACATTCTGAAATGTCTCTCTCATACACTGCCTTTTTGTTTCCTAATAGTTGACTCTTCACTTTTGTGATTACAGAACACTTTTAAAATAAAAGTGAGCATAAATATTTTGACATTTTATATATGCAGAGAATTTTCATTGAGAAAACATGATTCTTTTAATCTCAAGCAGACAAGGGAAAGCCTCTTCAAGCTGGCACTTTCCCCTTCCAATCTGTTACAAGGCAGCTTCAGATAACCACACACAGTCTTGTTATAAACACCATCTTGCTATGCAACTTAAAGTGTCTGTCAGAGCAGCACGGCTCTCCAAGCAAAGTCAAGTTTTTTGTTACTGTTTTATAAATGAGTTAAACCAGTGAACTCTTCTGATAACAGATGACTCTCCTTATACGTAACCCTGCAAATTCACACATACATTTCTGAATGAAAGAGCCGCAACTAAATGCTCTTTTTGCTTGTATCCACCACAGAACCATGGTTTTATAGACCACCTAACAATTAGAGACCAAGAAAAAAAGGGAGGCCCTCTTTGTCTAAATCGTTACTTTGTTTCTCTTCCCTGGCTTTCTATTTCCCTCCCAGCACTACCATCACCACCAGAAACGACATATTCCGCATTACTAAATAGCAAGAGCCACAGGCTTTTCACTTCTGATTTCACGCTGTAATAAAATGCAGTGGTTGTTTCACTGGGGGACCTGAAAAGCCGCCTTTTGTGAGCTGTGTCTGCTGGTCAGGTTAAGCATCAGACGCTGGCAGCCGGCATCTGTGCGTGCCTCTCCGTGCAGTTACGGCAAAGGGGGAGGAAAAAGAACAGAAAAACTAAAAGGAGGTTGTCTTGAAAAGAAAATTCATCCCCAACTCTGAAGCAAGCAATTCACTTTCTACTGCTTGGCCTAAATATTTTTAAGTATATTTGTTGTCTGCCTCACTGATAGACCAATCAATCTAATGACAGTACGTCTAGAAAGTTTTCATTGTACTCAGGGCTATACTTGCTGCTTTAATGGAAGATCTATTCACCTAAAATAGACTGATGATACAAACTTATGTAGGTAAGAGGAAGGAAAAAAAAACCAACAGATCTAAAGAAAATAAATTTGCATTTTCATTAATTTCAGAGTAAACAAATTAACAAAACAAACAAAACAGTGAGGATGATCAACAATAACAAACAAGAAATATAGTGCTTCTAAAAAGTATCAGGGACATATGTAATAGAAATATTGCCTCATTCTACAAAAATAGAAGTTAAAATTCCATTAATCCCAAGTACAACAGGAACAAAAAGCCAAAATATAACAGGAAACTTTGTGTCCTACACTTATCTTAGCTTTTTCCAAATATACTCCCACTACACAAAGAATGTTTTTCTGCCCCACGTTTAGAAACCCTATTGTATCATTGAATCTTTTGTAAAAAGAGATGTGATTTCTTTTCACAATAATCTCTTCATGTATCTTAACATACTCAGATGAAATATCATAATGATATTACATAATAATCATAATGATTAAAATTCTCAGTTTACATGACAATTCATAGAATAAACACTACTCAGTAATACTTTAAAAGTTAGTTTCACATATTATTTTTAAAAGGAAAAAAAAATTGTGAAATAATAAAGTGTATGAATGCCTACCTTAGAAAATTCAAAGAAAGTAACCCACAATAGCTATCTTGTTTCAAAGGTTATTCAATAAATGCCTTCCCTCCTATTGTTTTTCAATGAGCAAGAAAGATGACACACGCTAAATTTCTTGATAAGTATCTCTAATTGCTCTATATTTTAGGTTATGGTTACATGATAAGCATAGGTAAATATAAATCCATAATGCCACCAAAAGAGGGGCAGTCCTCAACTGGGACTAGCACACCTTCGGATGTAAAACAGGCACCCTAGATGAAAAATTGACCTTTTTTTAGCCAAGTAAACTTCTCCATTCAGCTCGCTCAGTAGCCTCATAAAAAATAGCTGTCTGGGTCAGGGACGTGCACAAAAGAGAAGGAGAGAGGAGTCTGTAAACACCTCTTTAATGGAGAGCTTGCACTTACAACAGCTTAAGCCAGTCATAAAACCACCGTCTAAAAAACAACTGATATCTCATTCTCCCTCCAAGGCCGAGTAATCAAAGTTAACATTATGGTGTTGAGAGGTAAGCAACACAAACTGGCAGCAGAGTTAATAAATAAATAGTTCTGATTAAACTATCACAGAACACAATAAACTGTGAAATCACACCTCAGCCTTGTGATAGAAGAATCGAGCCAGATACATTTTCCCTGGCAATAGCCTGGCCAGAGCACTGGCCATTTCTACTTCCAGGACAGAGGGAAGGTGACTTGACTGTCCAGACTGTCACTGGCTGTGCCCCTGGAACACCTTCTGCTTTCAATGTTCATGGATGTGGTGGTTCACTTCTGCAGCTCAAACAAGAATCACTGTGTCACTTCGCTGTATAAACTTAGATTATTAATAGGGCAAACAAAATTCTTCTTAAATATTAAATTTAGCTGACAGATATTATTCCCAAAAGAATTCTAGGATTGTGACTGAATACGTAGATTTCTTTTTTTTCTTCTTCTTTTTTTTTAGCTTGGAAGTTAAGTATTTTGATTAATTATCCACTGATTTCTAACTTTATTAAAATATACTGACCCTTCCAGTCATGGACTACAATACATAAAGACTGACAGTAATATACTTCTAGTCAACCTAAAGTGACCTATCACAGTGTGCAGATGTTAAAATGATTAAATGATCTTTAACAGTTGGACTCAATGATCTTGAGGGTTCTTTCCAACCTAAATGATTCTATGATTCTATGAAATGGAATATAATAGCGATAAAGGTGATATTGCAGCATAGCAAAAAATGTAAAGTGGAAATTTAGGATATGTAATGCTTCATCTAGTTTCCTGCCATTCATCTTAATGGGACTCTTGAGCAAGACCTCAGAGGAATCAAAGAGCCGGATTATGGAAGCATATTGGTATTAAGTCCCCAGAGAAAGGCAGCTCTTTGCATGCACTCTGTATGCTGACAGATGAAATGGAAGGCTTGCCTTTTTATGCAAATATATGCGAGGAAATGCACACTAGTTAATGAAGTATAGCCACAGGGTCACAACCAGAGGTCATAATTCTAGATTAAATCAGCACAGATTGCAGGTGCCTACCAGTTTCAGGAACTGACTCCCTGCGATTGCTCAGAGGCATCCTAAATCTCATGGTAATGAATGTCTAGATAAGAGTACCTGAATGCCCGATTTTGTATGGAGAGCATGGACCTGTGAGCTGCTCTGTAGTCACTGTAAACTGCAAAACTTGACAATCCTCAAAAATCTTCACTGCGCACTCTGGAGTGGCAGCAGCTCTACCTGGATATCACTTTTTACCACGCACCTCAATACAAGCAGGGTTGGGTTGGGCAGTAGTGGTAAGATGGCAGGTTGGAGGACTCCATGCAAAACGAAGAAGAAAAACAATGGCACTGGGTGAGGGAAACAGAAAAATGGGGTATAGGGAAGAAACAGTCCTGCAAAGCTTTCCATGTGAATTCATCTGTAAGGACCACCATACATCCTGGAAGTTATATTAATATGCAATCAACCACTGCAGCTTTTTACTCAGTCAGGATATCGCCAAGTTTTCTGCTTTCTATATAACTACCTCTTTTAATGAAATATTTTAGGGATTTTTCTATTAAGAGTTTAATTCTCCTTCGGAAACCAAATCTCAGGAAACAAAGTATATTGCCCATTCACAGGTACTTAGATCCAATATAATGCACAGTATGACAACAAGCCTCCAGCTGCCACTCCAGAAAGGCAAATATATTTTTCTTATGTATCCGTCCCACCTGCCAGTCCCCCATGGATGCCTCCAGGACTCTACAGAAGCTCAAACAGAACTTGGTGCTCCATGTGAAAGAGGGACTCAATGTAGTCAATACAGTCATTGGCATGTGCAGAACCACTCAGTGGACCACATCCAGATGTCTCCTACAGGGTGAGATAAGTAGCAGACTGGAGGTTACTGATGGCACTGACTTGATCCCCATTGACAACAGAGGGAGTCTGGATACCTCCATCACGTATAGATTGTATAGAACCCCAAATTCAGGTGTCCAAATCTCAAGTGCCACCACCAATCTAAAGATTGTTCATTTGATTAACATGAGGGGATTGTCGCATTGTGTAATGGTTTCTTACCCAACAACTGTAACAATCCAGATTATTCCTAGAAACAGAATACTTCCGTAACAAGTATTTCAGGCAGACATTTATAATCTCATGGCTGCATTCTATTTCTCAAATATAAGAACACGCAGTCATAAAAGTAGATAGAAAAGTACTCATGAAGAGACTTCTGAATAAGACATAAGGTATAATCTTGTTTGTTTCACCACCAGTCACATTTGTTACATTATTTTATTCATTTTTACTCCCTTAACCTAATTTAAATTTATATAATTCTCAGTTGCTGTAATATTTCAAATATGTTTAGGTCTATACACGAAACCACGAAAGCAATATTTTTTGCTTATTCAAATAGACTGTCTTAGTCATTTTATATTTTCCACAGTATTTCTTTGAGCAATTGGCTAGAGATTAATATGTAAGCACCTTAGGATAACCATCCTATATTTGCCTGGGCAAATGCATCAATTGATGCGGTATAATAAAAAGCCAATTCTCTCTTTTCCTTAACCTCCACAAGACAGATAAAATTTTTCTACCACCATGTAAAATCGCGACTGCCCAGAGGCAATATACTGCTATAGTATATAGTATAGTAGCAGTATAGTAGCAATATACTGCTACTATACTGAAACTGTTCACAGAATTACGTGCAATATAAAATACAGGGTGTTTCAAAAAGGTGGACCAAATTTCAAACTGAAATTACCTTGAAATTTGGTCCACCATTTTGAAACACTCTGTAGATATGTAGAGGCTTTATTGTAAATGCCAATTGTTACAAATCAAATAACAAAAACTACCCTTTTTCAGGAACAGTGCAAAATTTGTTGAAGAGTGGGTTTTATACACGAGAGAATGAAGAATATTTCAAGACTGGGCTATTAAAAACATCTTAATAATGTCTGACTATGAAGAAATGTAATACTTCTGTCCTGCATTTACAATTGCCTAATGGAATGGCCGTAAAAGTTTGCATGCATCTGACAAATGTGTTCTTCAAGTATCCTAGAACTTGCTAACACATTCATGTAGAAATGACCTGTTTTATAGTTTGACCTCAGTGACTCAGTATCATAGGGACAATTTTGTGCTTGAATTAACATACGTAAAGTTCATTAAAATAAAGAGGAGCCACTCAGGCAACCAAGGAGACAGTGTTTGGTCCAAAGTATCTTAAGAACAATTTATGTATTTGGCACAAATTCTGTGACAACACTGAGGCCAAGCCACTTACATAAACGATCTTTCCATTCATATTATTAAAAAAAGCAACAGCAACAACAGCTGTCACAGCTCATTGTCCAAATACATCTTTCTCTTTTTACTTTTAACCTCCTAGACTAACCTGTACCTGCATTTTTAAGAAACTAATTTCAAATGATGTGTTTTTCAGGTCTTTTCTTCTATGAATACAATTTTCCTTCAGACATTAAGAAGTAGCTTGAAAATTATATTCTTCTAAATTGTGGCCATTACAGTTGACTGACTTACTTCTTCCTCAGTCCTTTTATGCATACTTTTCTTGTCCTGTGTAACTACTGAAAAACTTCCCAGGCCTGAAGATGACCAACAGAGATGACTATATCAAGATCCTTTAGATATAAGAGCCTTTTGAGAAAAGGTGCATCACTGTAGACAAAGATGAACTTAACCCATTTTAGAAAATCTACACTTCCTGAGCATATCTCAGGCTTTACCTTGGTTACTAATGCTCTTGATACTTACAAAATAGTTGTAATTTAAGTGAAGCTTACAGTATCATATAATGTGCTCCTAAAGACACAGCTTATCACAGTTAAGTTGAAATATTCTGTGGCTGTAAAAGCCCTTTTATGCCATTATAATGACATCTCTGTAAGTATTTTGACAGAGTATCAAAAAGCTCCACTACTCCAATCTATAATACCAAACTAGCTAGTGATTATTCACCTCTCCTGGTTCTTACAACAGCATAACAAAGATATAGTGTTAAGACAAGTAAAGTATTTTTTAAAATAGAAGAAAACTTCTAGCTAAAAACCATTATAACTCAGTTCTTGAAAAATGTCACCATATCTCTTCAGGCACAAATCCAATCCACAAAGTTGAAGAGAAAAAACATGCTGGCCCCATCTGTAACACATTTCAAACTAATTTATTGCCACTAACTGTTCTCAAGTAACTGACTTGCCTTGCAAATATTATAAGCTGAAACTTTCATTTAAAAGCTTTATTTTATTTGCTTCATGGATCATTTTGGCACATTTTGCCATTTCCCACTGCAAAAGTAGGACTAAATTTCACGTACTCTGCAAACCTTCACGTAATATCTCAGAAGAAAGAAAGAATACTCTGACTTTGATTACTTGCCACATTAACAATCCTAACTCCTCCAGTTACCCCCAAGACCGACAATCAATCACAACATTCGCCATTTGAGACTCCAGAAGCTATTTCCTCCATTAAAGCATTTAACTGTTTTTTTCTAGATTATATACTATTTTAGAGTCAGATTTGCCTCTAAAAAAGAAGTTGAAATGTAGCCTTAAAAGCATTGCTTTGACTACTATAATACAATATGCAGTATAGACCATGGGGACATTTGATGTTTGAGTCAGTGACTTCAAAACATAAGAAAGCAGAAGCAGACTAAACAGTGGCATCTATTTCACAAGCTTCCACAAGGAACACTTCATCAGTCCAAAATACTCACCATCCTCTCCCTACACATAAATATGCTTGAGGTTCTGTGTGTCCTAAAGCTTTTCAGGGTGTTTTTTGTTCTGTTCCACCACCCCTATCCCCCTCACCCACTCCATCCCCCACCCCCAAGTTATGCTAGTGCCTCACAAAAGCTTTATTCAACTTTATGCAGATTATACATAACACAAGACCTGTAGCGGGCTTTACCTTCCAGTGCATTGCTTCTTGCGGAGCCATTCAAACCAAGCACAAATCAAGTGATACGAAAACAGAACAATAGTGTTTTCCAACTCACTGGATGCAGTTTGGAAATTAGAGATGGTGTCTTTACAAAGCAATTGGTGAAGGTTAAGTGAGAGGCATACAAAAGTATTAGTCAAGATGTAGTGGAGAAATGGCATCCTCCCCCACAGCTATCAAGTTAAGTAGTACAAGTGAGAGAAGAGTCAAGTCCCATTGCCCTTTATAATGAGAGTGAGCACTTCGCAGAGATGAGCAGGTGAGGCTCCCAGAACAGCATAAGCCAAATCCACTATGGGCAGATGTCCTGGTCCTGCCCTCCCACTCCGTCTGGGCTGCCCATTGTGTTTGCTCTTTTGCATTTTGATTGAAAAAGTGAATGCACTTTTAGGCTGGCGATGCTGAAAACTCTCCCTTTGCTCATCTCCTCCACTCTGAGAAGTTTTTGGGCAGTCATGTGAGCTGACCTTGCTCACTGCAAAATCAACATAAGGTGGTAGGACAGAACAAGTAACTGGGGGAAGGGAAGACTGCCCCTTGCCATGCCAAACAATATATAAAACAGTCTTACGGCCAGCCCTCCTCAAAATATATTCTCTTTTGAAAATATCCTTTTTTGCTCATGCTTTTACTAAACTGAGAAAATTTCGGGATTTTAGAGTGACCACCAAATAAAAAAAGATTAAGTATGGTTGGACTCGATGATCCTGAGGGTCTCTTCCAACTGAAATGATTCTATGATTAATGTTTTTTTCTTCTCTCTCTTCATTTAGAAGATGTGAACTTTTGCCACAATCCTCAAAGAAAGGAGAATTGCATTCTAAAACAAAAAAGCCTTATCTGCCCTATTTATGTTCAAGGTTTCATACAGAGAGAGATAAATTTGAGCAATCTGAGCATTAGAATACATATTCACAAAGAAGATAGTTATGTCACCATGCTGCTTTATGACCAGTCCAGTGACCAAACTCTCACTCTGAAATTAAAATTTGATCATTAAATCATCTTTCCACTTAAATATGAGAGGAAACTTCTTCACAGTGAGGGTGACGGAACACTGGGACAGGCTGCCCAGGGAGGTTGTGGAGTCTCCTTCTCTGGAGACATTCAAACTCGCCTGGATGCCTTCCTGTGTAACCTCATCTCGGTGTTCCTGCTCTGGCAGGGGGATTGGACTGGGTGATCTTTTGAGGTCCCTTCCAATCCCCAACATTCTGTGATTCTGTGATTCTCTGATCTTTGGTAGAGATGATTTGCTACTAATTCAGGCAGAAAGCTTATACACTTTTAGGTGGGACAATACTATTTGCAATCATATATTCTGACTTTCTTACTTCATTGTCAAGCTGGCACAGGTGTTAAGAAGCAAAGTTGTTTGTTTATTTGGTTTTTGTTTGTTTTGTTGTTGCTGTATTTGTTTGGGGTTGTTTTTTTGTTTTGTTTGATGTTTGGGTGGTTTGGGTCTTTTGTTGTTGTTGTTGGTTGGTTTTTTGGTTGTTGCGGATTGTTTTGTTTTGTTTTCCTAATCCCACATGCTCCCTCTTAAAACAACAGGTTGTGGGAGTTAAAGTATTTACCAGATTTCAATTCTGGACTCCCAACTGCCTGCATCAAGTGTTCCCAAAGCTGTGAACTGCCCTTGAGTCTTCTCAGTCTAGAATGTCTCACCATCTATCTGAACTACACTTTTTTTTGCTCTGTATCTTCACAGGAGTCTTGGGTGCACACAAATTTTTGCAGTGCCTATTCTGGAGAAATTATCCTTTAAAAAGCTCAGGAGCTTCTCAAGTGATTCTCAGCAACGTGAAGAATCCAGGCTGGAGGAGAGAGATAAATATTTCTTACCTTTCCTGAAACTGATATTTTGGTAGATAGCAAAAATATAAATGAACAGATTGTAATCAAACCCTGAAAAGATTAAGATAAAAAAAAATAAGATAAAATACTGGACAAATTAATAAAAATGAAAAATAATCAGAAGAAAGACAAGGAATTGCATTCTGAAAATTCTATCATAAGAAATAAGATTTTTAAAACTAAAAACAATAATCACAAGTAGCCAACAAGGCCTGACATCAAAGTCAACCAAAATTATTGATATCTTTGCCTTTACTTCAGCGGGCTTTCAATAGGGCTATAATTGCTTTAATTGAGTCTTGAAAGATAACCCATGATCGTATCATGTACATTATAATAATAGATAGTTGAAAACTGAGAATGTTAATCACAAAAGGCCTTTTTTCCCCAGTTGTTTCCCATCTCCATAGTTTGAATGAGTAAATCTTTGTAAATATTTATTCAAGTTTGTATTTTTTTCACCACTAACCTCTAAACTGAAAGTTTTACATTGTTTGAACATCTTTATTTCTGTTTACTCAAGGTGCGAAGCAGCTTACCTTTCGAAGAAAAGTTGCAATTCTGTCCTACCATTTCTTTCCAGTGTAACTCATTTTTCATTTTATCAACACAAAATTAGCAGACGGTTGTTTCCTCAGTTGAGCACAATTTCAGTGTGATGACAAAACATGAAACATTTAAAACTTTGTCTGCTGAACTTCAGCAATTTTATAGCTATAAACGTTGAATGCAAATGTTTACATTTTATTGCAAAAATGTCTATAAAGTGGTGATTTTATTCATCTGTCCTAGTAGCTCTTGTCTATCACTTTGGAAGAGCAGTCAAATTATTGCACAGGATTTCACAGCAAAACTTCGTCTCCTGAAACTTTCGTACCGAACAGAAGACATGGATTTCTACACAACCTTGCAACTGTACCAGTTTTCTAGAGCTTTTTATCAGTTTCAAAAATATTGTGTCTAATTACCAACCTTGCCTGTTAAACTCCATAGTAACTTCATTAGCATTGCTCATAGGTGTTGCATTCACACATTTATAATAAAGAATTGTTCAAAGAAAATGTGTCCAACTCAAACTACAGTTCTTAATTGCTAAAGCAGATACAAATCAGCATTCACAGCCTGCATTTCCCTAACAACAGGCTTTCAAGCTGAAAATAATTTGTAATTCAAAAAGGATTTTGGTCAATAGATTCCAAGCATACAAAACATGTTGGGCACTTAAAAATTCCAAGACCTGTTGAAAACTTAACATATGAGTTTACATTCTCTTGTTTCCTGTTAGTTTTCAGTGAAACATTATAAAATGCATGTATGATTTGATAAAAATTGGAATTAGTCCCAGACATTCAATTTAGACTAGGTTTATTGCTAATATCTGATGAAATCTTAATCTATATTTACAACAGTTCTTTACTTTGACTCCAAATGATGTAATGCCCTTATGGTTTAATAAACAGGAAAAGATGTTGAGAAAAATAGTCTCTTACGTAAATTTGAAACACACCAGGCTCCTCTTCAAAATGCCTGTATGTACATATGTACGGATTATAAGTATAGCTGCTGCAATATGTTTACTCCAATAACAGATGCAGAAAAAGATCAGGCTGATTCATTGATTAACCATATAGTTAAGTTGTGTGCAACATCTAGTGCTGAATTTGCTTAAATTACATGCAATTACATTTTTATGAGGATCTATGGTACATAACAAGTCATGACATTTTTAAAAGCTGAACAGTACTTTCCTATTTCGAAAATAGAAAAGTATATACACAACAGTTTATATTTTCCCTTATTTGGTTGTCTTTGGAAGCCTGAAATATGTAGACATAATGGAAGTAATATGCAGTATTAGTATTTTTTGCAGCACACTTTGTATAAGAGTGCTGAATAAACTTCTGAAATACTTCTCAAGGAATTTAAAATCTGATTTCCCCTATCAGGTCTGTTTATTATTTGGGCAATACATGTCTTCTCTTTATTTGCATTGAAGAAGAAGAATAGAGGAGAACAGAATAATAGACCTGTCAAGTCTACTACGACAAAAGAGACACTCAGCATTTTGGCCTTCACCTTTAGTCCTCTCTCCCTCTTTCCCCCCAAGCCTGTTCCTCTAGCTTGATGCCCTCAGCTGACACACCTGCACGCCCCTCAACTTCTGCAATTTTATCTGACCAGCTGCAAGAGCTCGCTAACAAGATTTCTATGGTGCAGGGTATCTAACATTTTAAGGCAACAGAAGCATGCTGCAACAAGGAAGATGTATGCCTAGATACAGCCATGTTTATGTGCGTCTACAAAGAGACTCTGTATTCCTAGGGAAGAGCACTGATTCCACATGGGGAGCAAGACTCCAGAAGACCGGAGGAAGATTGCCTTCTGTACAGTTCCCAGATAAAGTATTTTGCCCTGAAGAGTAGAAATGTTCCAAAAAGTTCCTGATCACATTGAAACAGATTCAAGTATTATCTCAGCTATGAGAACAAATTAGTGTAACATCTTAGTCCACTGGGGATTTAAGACACAGCAAGAACTTCTCCCTGAAACCTTAAAGCTGTAACTACACTTACGTCATAGCTATAGCTTTTTTTTACATGTATCAGAGGGTACACAGGTTTCATCTGTATTTTTATTTCATGATTGGCTGACATCTTGCATATTTTTGTTAGGTAGGCCACTGGCGTTGTGATAATTCAGCCCGTTGAGTGAAAACACATGGCAAATCACGCAAAGGAATTTTGGAGTCAATTTTAGAAAAAACTCTCTGAGATTTAAACAACAATATTTATACCAATTTCACTTCTTATTTTCTGAGCCATACAATATGTTTTGCATATTGTCACGATTTTAGGAGACATGCCATCTAGGAAAAAGCAAGATCCACAGATCAAAGACTTGGCAGACAACTTTGTGGATTATTTCATTATGTAACCACCCATCTACACTCACACCAAGAGAAAAATAGCTGTTACAGATGGCTTCCAATGGCAATTTTATCCTCATTGTAGTTGTAAGACACATTAGAACAATTGAGAGCTTAAAGAGTGTCCAGTCAGACTCGTATTTCTTTTGAATAAAATGAGAAGTATGATCGTTATGGGTTTATCCAAAAGCTTCCTCCATCCCCACACCCTGCACATACAAAAAAGTAAGCTGTGATTATTTCCCACACTAGATGCTTCAATATTAAATTATTCAATCAGAATGCAAAATTAAATTTGTCTCAGACTCATCCTGTCACTCTTTTGTCTCTTACGTATGATTTACATAAGAAAATTAAAGTCAGTTTTTTACTGAAGCTGAAAAAAAAACATAGAGAAGAGCAACACAAAACAGTATAAAAGTTTTAGTTTTACAGAATAAGAGAAATAAAAGCACTTGATTTCATAAGAACCAGATTATTATTTTTTATATTCTGGGTCACAATATAGGAAATAAACGTTACACTTTCATAACATTTCACACCTCTATCATCAAACTTCAACCATCATCACTAAAAAAAATGAGATGATTTAGAGAGCAGCACATGACAGCTTTAGCCAAAGAAAGAGACAAAATAAGCACATAGAGGAGGGGATGAGACATGACTTTTTAGTTTTCATTCTGCACATAAATGTGGAGAAATAGTGGTGTGATGGACAAATGCATTAGCTTGGCGTTTCTGAAGCTTTTTGAGAGGTTCTTTTTGTGGCTATGCTGCTTTAATGGTCATATCGTGGATGGTGCTGGTTTTGCAGCAGTAAACTGAGAGCTCCTGAGGATTTTGGTTTCTCTACCTCCCTGATACTGGCTACCTGCTCCTTAGAAGAGACTTCAGAAAAGGACATGTACTCATCTTCCTTACTTGACAAAACCCCATCTTAATATCTACCAGCACTGAAATTTATGAATTCTGTTGATTCAGAAGAAGTAACTAGAATTCATCTCATTCTTTCTTCTTCCTGCCTTTGGGACAATTGTTGAGAAGCTGAACCCTGACCCGCCTGAGCGATGCTAACACTAACTCTGAAAGTTCATCAGCAGGAACCTGATTATATTACAGTACCAAAGGGTAACGGTTGCAAGCAAATTTGGATTTGAAAATGTATATAACAATAAATTTATATAACAAAATTGGGATTTCTGATTAGGGATTGACAAAAGATTTCATTTCAGTTCTGAAGTTCCCCATTAGCATTGCAAACACCTTTTGGTACATTTTATATTAGGTCTGCATGCAATACTTGTTTTAACAGGGAACTATAAGTCAGCCTGATTTCTAAAGTTAATACATTTATACAACAGATCTTGTGCTTAACTCTATGTATCACNATTACCCCTTGTCTTACTGCTGGTTGTCACTGAGAAAAGCCTGGCTACATCCTCGTGACACTCACCCTTTACATATTTATAAACATTAATGAGGTCGCCACTCAGTCTCCTCCAAACTAAAGAGACCCAGCTCCCTCAGCCTTTCTTCATAAGGGAGATGCTCCACTCCCTTAATCATCTTTGTAATAACTTCTGAATATTTCTGGGATGACCAAATCAGTAGGATAGCAAAGAGCTAAATGTAGGTGTGAGAAGTAGGGAAAATTCTACGTAGGCCACTTATTTACTCATAATTTTCCTGCTCCATTATACCAACTCACAAGATGTTACACCAGTGCACCACTAAGAGTTTATTCTCAAGTGCTAGTCATGTAGGAGCTCACTGCAATCAACACAGTAAACGTTCATGACAGACCAATATACCTTAATTATACACCATTATTACCTGTAGAGGACACTAATTTAAAACAATCTATTAGAGTAGTTTCCGATATGTAAGAAGAATCAAGCTCGCAATTTATCTGTGGTGCTGGAACTGGAGACTCACAGTGTGGCAGAATTATTTCACACCTAGCAGTTATCATGGTGTCAGTTATCATCCAAAAGAAATGAAAAAGATCAGAATTAATCCAAAATGTAAGTCTAGCCAAAGGGAACATATATTACATTATGACACATTGATTAATCCATAAATATCCCAGTGAAGCTTCCACTTTGGCAAAGCCATTTATACCAATACAGTATAATCCTTTTCCTACTTAGCACAAAGAAATGTAATCAACACATAGTTATAACTAGAAGAATCTACGAAAAGAGTTCACGGTTTTCTTGACAGAAAATATAATGAGTCCTTTTCATCGTGTTATTTGCTACACTTTCTTTGTTGTACTGAGATCAGATGTCATGCAAAATTATTGTAGCATTCGGTGATATTATCCAAGCAGACACTACTGACCAGGCACACAACATCCCTGCCTGTGTATCCTGAAAATAACTTCCCTATCTTGCTCTCAATTGAAGAAAAAAAAAGGCAATATAAAGCTACGACTAAAATTTCACAAGAAAGCAAGCATCTACACTACTACAGTTGCCTTTTGTTGCTATTCCGTTAATGTGTCATGTACTCATGTTACTTTCTTCCCCATCTCTCATCATGGATTTACATAAAATCATAACATTTCGATTTGAGTTGGCACAGACACCTAGCAAAGACATGGGATAGCAAATAGTTCCTGTATTCACTGAAATACTTCATTCTACAAGACAGCAGCAGGAGACAAGTAATGTTTTCATTTCAAACATTATTACAGCTTTCTTCTCAAGAAAAATTTCAATTCTTAGAGAAAACCAGGTATGTAATGCCCAACCTATGGAACAGAATTATTTTTCAGTACAACAGCAGAGCTACTGATATCTATGTAATCTATTAAGCCTGAAAAACTATTTCCAACAAAGTCAATGGGAGGTAAATACCATTCCACATTACATATGGGGAAGTTAGAGAAGAGAGAAGACACAGAATTTGCCAAGTGTATCAGCAATAAGAACACGTGTCTCTCAATTCCAGCTAAATCAAAAGAATGTTGCTCCTACCTGAGTTACAGTCACCTATAAGCAATTTCTGTCCCTGGATGACAGCACAGATAACCTCAAGCACTACGTTCAGGTTTTGCAGTGACAATGCCCACATCCCACCTCTGGCTTCTGTTGTGCTCTCTTCACAGCAGAGAATACTGCATGCTGAGATTTCCTCAGGCAGGTGGGTCTGTGGCTTTTTCCAATCAAAATGAGGCTGGTTAGCAAAAACTGTAAATTTGTCCAGCTTAACTTGTTCTGACTGAAGCAGGTTAGGATGTGCCCACTGGAGTAGCAAAGTGAAGAAGCAATAATCACAGGGATACTGTGGTGAGGGAAAAAGTGATGAACAGCTGGGGACAGCAACTTCTTCAGTGGTACCATAAGAAACAAAGAAAAGGTGTAGTGCACAAACCAGAATCTGCAGCCCAGCTTGAACGAAATATATGTATTCTGCTAGCCAGAGAATTTACCTAGTGAGCACTGCACTAACTTAAACTCTGAACAACTGTTAAATGAACGCTCCCAGTAAGAAAGCCCAGCAACTGAACTTGAGGAACAGTAAGAGCAGAGAGAATGAAGGTAGCTTACAAGCTCCAAAGGAGAGGGGGAAAAGGGATTGATTTAATTCTCATCCACTGACCCACAGCAGGCTGATTTCCCACTCTCACTAGAAATAAGAGTGAATGTAGATCAAAAAACCAAGGAAGCTATTCAGTCAGTTAGTCTCCCAAATTAAAGACTGGCATAACTCTATTTAATGACAATATAGTCATATCACAACTCAATTTAGAATAACTTTTTTTTTTTTTAATTCCTCTTGTAAGTGTGAGTTACACAAGAAGCACAAGCAGTGTCCCCTTATGAATCAAGTCAGATGCAATTACAAAGTGACCAAATAACCATCAGTTCCAGCTGCATCACTCCTCAGGGATGAAGACCGCTAAACATTAAGCAATGATACTTCCTTGCAGCTCAAGAGAGCCTGTGCAAGTCTAAAATTAGCATATACTCCTCCTCCAAGGCACTTTATCTGTTCCTTTAAAAAAATTCACATCAACCTCAATATTAATTAAATGCTGCTTTTCTTCTTTTTCCTCTTTTAAACAAAATCTGCATTTCAAAGGAAATAGACAGTTTTATGTTGGATAATGAAGACAGTATCCGCCAACTTTTCTTTTTGTGTTTCGTGTTTCATATCTTCCCTTTTTAGTTCTGCATCTCAAAACAGGTGCTTTGGCTGTTAAGAAATGCAATTGTCCAAAGAAGCACATATTAAAAACAATCAGAAAATCTATTTTTTTCTTGTTATATTACTTCATTATAATACCTATATTTATCTCACAGAATAGTTGAAGTTGGAAGTGCCCTCTGGAGAGGCCAACCCCCTCTGCTTAAAGCACAGCCCACTAAAGCAGGTTGTTCAGTATCTATACAGAAAGAAAAGGGTGTCATTACTAAATATACTTTTATACTATAGCTGCAGGCTCATGCTCTGGTAACATTAGGATCCGATATAACTATATGCAGAAAAGGTTCGTAAGAAATAATTTTGTGGCCTGACAAGTTTCCCCATACAAATAAAAATGATTCAACAAATGACTACACCACAATATAAAGAATAAGGGCAACTGCAATTACCAATATGCTTAGCTTTCACACAATATCTATAATATTTCACCATAACTTTCTGAATAGAAGCAACACTAGAGATAAACGGTGCTGTCAAAACAAGCTACATAACTGTTGCATTTTAAGGGTTGGCCAAGTGCACAATGTGGGTATGCTTGGGCACAGGCACTACTTGAGGATGCACTTTCAGGTATGAATTAGCCACTGGACAAAAAGACAATCAAAGAAATATTAGGAGTTTTTTAAAATTATATATTATATTATAATATATATTATTATTTATATTAGGAGTATTTTTCTTTGTATTTTCAACCTAACTAGGCATATTTAATCTACGTTATAAAGTGACATGAAGTTTAGTATCATCCCAGTATTTTAGACAGACATAATCCTTCAGTAAGATACAGTTTACAGTAGATGAAGACAGATATCTAAGACATTACTGTAAATAGCATTCTATAGGTTCTAGGAGCTCAGGCTGTATTCATCTGTTTAGATGAATACACCAACAAGGAAAAGCAAATCCTGAAGTCGTATGAACTGTTTAAGCAGAGCACCACCGTTCAGCTTCAGAGTTACACTGTCTGCAATGATGGTACTCCAAGTTCAACGAACTTCAGTGCTGTTCCATACCACATCAATACTTGCAGAGAAAATGACACTGACTTCCTTGGGGACTGGATTTTACCTGAAAAACATAATAGAGAAAGCATGTACAAGTGTCTCTAAATTGGGGGCCAAGTGCAGAAATTTATGATGGACAATCACAAATCTCCTTTAACAGATTTCTAGCTTCCCACTAGAACCTCTCACTGCACAGTCTCTTTTCAAATGCCTAAAAAAAAACTGTCTCCCAACTTATCCTGATGGTTGTAATTATTTTGAAAGCCTGGTTATGTTCAAGAGCAAACATGACCATTTTGAACACAAGCTTGACTGGCCATACTTTACAAAAGCATACACTCTGAATCAAAAATGAAAATCAGGATGACTGTCTCAAACTGGATTTCAAGCAGAAAAAATGGAGTTTTAAAATACTGTGTAACGTTAAAGAGACAAGCAGACAAAAAGCTCACAGGAACTGAAGTATTGACCAAGATGAACAGCTCTTCTTCAACATTTCAGTAGCTCAAAGAGAGGCAGCACTCCCAAACACATTTCAGCATCTGTGTCAAGCCACCATTTTTTCAATGTGGCATAGCACATGTACCCTGCTAGTGTAAAAGTAACATTTTGCGAAGCAGCAAAAACAAGAACAGATACAGGTATAAAATTTTAAATCTGCACTTAGATCCAACTAAAACTTACAGTTTTCAAATAAAAATTCTTCCCCAGTTCTGCCCTTATGGAGGCAAGGTCACCTCTACTTATCTGGATGGACTACCGGACCAAGGGAAGACAGACAAATTTTCCCAGGGAAATCATATTTCAGGATGGAAGCTCAAAGATGAACTGAGATGATGTGTAGGACATCTGGAAGCAGAAGATGCCAAATGTTTGTGCTTCCTTTCTGCCTTTTCATGGCAACTCTCTAACAACCAAAGGCACATCTTTGTATTATAAAGGCTAGCAAAAGTCACAACAAACGTTAAGCCACATAGTTGAAGAAACAAAAGGTTCTCCAAGCATACAGCACATTAATAAAAAGTTTAAGCAAGTGGAACTTAAAAAGCAAGAGAAATTAGCATATTTGAGAATCGTACATTTCTGCATAGGTAGATGCTAGTTTATATCAATAATGCAGCAGAAATAACAAGTAAAAATGTTTTATCCATCCCAGGCACCAGTTTCTATTTTATGTTATATTTTGAAAGCCCAGATATGGGAAAAGACAACTAGACTTGAAATATGAATGCTGTATAAAAACTGACATTTCCCTACCCAAGGCAGTTTAGTAAAAACCTCCATCATTAACAAGTCACAAAGAATGAACATGTGTGTGTTTTCGCAGCTGTCTCCTGAAACTTCCAAAGAGAAAATTACTGCAAGTTTGGAGTCCACTTGCAAAATCTTCAATTTGAAGGGAGTTATTGCTAGAAGAAGACTTGGTATCACCGAAGCATCTTGACTTTCACTGAAGTTTTGCCTGGGTGCAAAGTAAGGAAAGCCCCAGGAACTTCTTGTGCTGGATTTGTCCTGTGGGAGGTGTGACCAAGTAAAGATCTCTAGATTCAAGCCTCAAAAAAAGCCTCAGGAGCCAGGTGATTGAATGTCATTGCCAACATCAAGTGAGAATAAAAACTATTTATTTCAAATATATAGAGACATACCTATATCTACTGTATTACTAATCAACAAGAATTCTTTTTTCAAGGGGTTAAATGAACAGGTTCAGAGCACAGAATCAGGTAAAAAACTGTTCTCCAGTGTTTTCAGTAAAAGTCAGAATCTATGGTATCAAAACAGATTCAGATAATTGATATCTTGAAAATATATCACAGTAGCTTACATTATAAGATCTATTAAAAAAAATTCTATCCCATATAAAAGCTAAGGGGCTCAGGCTGGTATATAAATATTTGGGTTAAAACTTCCATTCATAGTTCTACAAGTTTTTTTTGTACACATTTCCAACACATTTTTACAATTTCTCTCTCCATAAATCAAGTGTCACTGATGCATTTGCCATATATTCCGCAGGTAGAATATAACTGGAATAATCATTTTAAAAACAATATTTTTTGAGAGATCTGACAGCATGTGATGGCATTCTGTGCTAAAGGGCCAAGGAAAAAGGAAAGAACCTGTTAAATTTCTCATCCTTTAAAAGAAATTAAAAGAACAGCAATAGAAGAAAACAACAGAACGTTCTTTCTTTATGTGTTTTTCCTTAAATTAGTGCTCGGGAATGTTTGGGGGGAGGGGGGAGCTTCCCCCCACCTCCTTGCTCTGTCTTTGTTTTTCTTTGCTCTGTGGGAGAATGCTATTATACAATAAAAATGTCTTTTCAGTAATTTGCCATCTCCTTTGAAACCATTCCTTTCAATATAACCTTTTGTTAAAATCATGCAGAACACCACATCTCTTTCTGCAGAAAGGCACAAATTGAATTTGTTTCTAGTAAACACTGAGTGGATGAGTTCTACTGACAAATTGCATTACATGAGCACTAATATGTATTGGAAGATTAACATATTTGACACACTTAGATTATACCTTGTGGTGTAAAAATTTGAACTAGTGCATAATATCACTTTCAAATTCTAAAGCTTAAATTTAGTTTCTCAAGATCTTCCTAAAAATTATATCATTTGACAAATCTTTAAACTTCGTACTTGTACAAAATTATTCTTGCGTACTCACTTTGTGTGTACATATATATTAAAGTGGAGAAAGCAAAAAGCACAATTTTAAGCACATATTGACTTAGAACCTAAAATCTTGTTGTCTTTTCACTCACCCCAATGTCACATATGAAGTGTCAGTGCTATCATAACCCTTATTTCCAAAATATTTCATATTATTGGAAATCCTGCATAAACACAGACTGCAAGGTTGGACTTTTATGACTGTTCTACATATTTCAGTACATCTGAAGGAAGTTTAGAAACCTACTTCTCCACAGACAAATGTCCCTCTGCTTTTAGTGGTCAGATATTTAAACTACGTCTCGTGTCCTGAAGTGCAGAGACCATGCAGTTAATGCCTGTATTTGTGCATATAAATCTCTGATCTGTCAATCCAGTTCCCCATGAATAGTCTATTTAGGTTGGGTTTAAAGCAGTGGGAAGTCGACCTACACGAGAGAGTTCTCTTGTAAAATGACCGGAGGTCAGTGTTATTATCTCTGTAGGCTACCAATGGTGCATTTGTTCCACCCTATGTATGAGTCATTCATTTATAATAAGCTCCACGGGGCTTTGAAAGTGCTGGGAGGGATGGGTACAGGGGCTTATCTTCTGTCAATCGGCTGAACCATAAGACGACTCAAAAAAGAGATGTCCTCAGTATTTAACTGTTCAACTAGAAGATGATTAACTTTGTTAAATAAGTTAGAGACCTTACACCCAAATCTCAGTAAAAGTATGCTATAGTCACACTTTCTCTTCAGACTGCCACTTTTTAATATACTTCCTTCACTTTTGAAGTTCTCATTGTTTCTAAATACCTACTGAAGATGTGTACTGTCAATAATAACTTCCCATTAAAAGTTACAAAAGCTATTTTAAGAAATAAGATTTAAGTATATGTACATTATAAAGATGTGATTCTGTATCCCAGTGCTTCTCTTTCACAGATAAAACTCTAAAATTAAGTAAATTTAAATAATAAAAATAAAACAAGCCCAATATTCAACTGAAAGTAAATTACACAGGAATTTAGGTTCAGATTTACCAGACAACCTAAAGGAGTTAGATGCAAAACTGCCATCTGGTTTGAACAGAGTGGAACTTTTCTCTTTTATAGGTTTCTTGAGGGACTGAGAGAGGAAGGTGGAAGGAAAATAGAATAAAACAAAACTGCTTCAGAATTCCTGCAATCACAGACATTTGTAAATGGCTGTAAAATGCAAAAAGTATTCTCCTACTCAATGTATTTGTACAACGTATTTAGACACTAGCTTAATTCATAGTTACTTATAAATTATAATACACAAGTGGTATTTAAATGTTTCATACACTCTTCTTATGATGCAATCTTGTCAATCTTGGAATCCCTTAGACAATTTAGCTGCTGTTATTTTGTCCCAACTTCTTCCATCTCCCTGAGGCCTCTCCTTGAAAGCCTTTCCACCTGTTCTCTTTATAAGATGTGGCATTTTTAGATGGCAGACCACAGAAATAAAGAGAAGTTAGTTAAGGCTTTCTTAATACAAGAGACAAAGGTGTCAAGACAGATAAATTTCTGCGGCATTGTCCTGAAAAGATATAGAAAAATACAACCTGGCAGCTTGACAATTCTTCCAGGCTTTGTTTACTGTTCTTCCAACATTCACAGTAAATGAGATCACCAATCAGACAAGGTCAGAATATCATGTTATCCAAACGCTAGATAAAATATAGCACAGAGCATGCAAAGTGAATGTCATACATCATTACAAAGGAGCTCAGATTACTGTAGGCGTACAGTACTATGCATCGGTAGTACTTGGATTCAATGCAACATTTACCACTTTGACAGACCATCCCAAAATAACCACATATATAATTTATTTAAATAAGAAAATATTTCTACTTCCTTTAATCATATTCTGGAGCTATGAACAGAAAGCCTAATAATTTTTTTTTTACTACAATTGCAGACGTGGCAAAAAATATATTTTTTTTTCCATTGCACAATAAAACATTTCTGAAACCTATTAATATATTTTCCAGGTTATGTGATGTCTACTTTCAACTCAAGTGCCAAATGTGGAGTCATTTGCAAAGCTGAAACAGTAGAATACAAACAAGGGGCAGAAAGGTCAAAACAGGCCTGACATCTTTACAGGCCTGTCTTCTCACTGACAGATTTCCCAAAACACACTGTGCTTCCTGTTAAGCAAGTGTCATAAGTTTCTTTATTGTCTTCATCCGAGGTGTTAAAAAGCTCTGTACTGTTTGATAACCTGTCATCACCCAACAAATGTTAGTAATAAAGAAAAAATGCACTGGCTTTCTATGACAGCACTATAAAACATACTCAAGAACTTTTCCCTACATTCATTCTTTGATAAAGTTACACTAAAAAGTACAACTGTTTTGAGGTATTTCAGCCTTTTCCCAGAAAAAGGCAAAAACCAAAATGCAATGCACTAAACATGTCACTTTGAACTAACATTTCAATCGAGTTTCTGTGCAAACACAAAACACACTTGCCAAACATGCATCAGCTTGAAGTACACTGATCTACCCAGAAAATTGTGACAAATCGGGATGAGGAGGAACCCTTCAAATTATTATAATATAAGCTCAGATTTATTTTCTTAATTCCATGGTGAACTTCATTTTTTTAAATAAAAAGTAAGTTAGAGAAGTAAAACCGCAGCTCATTTTCTATCAAGGGGAAGATTTTGCAGACAAATGGCAGAGGTGCAACAAGCCACCACCAGAAGGATCCTGCTGGCAGGGCAAGAACGATTCCTGTTATTTTTCAGCAAAGATGTGGTATGTGTGTTATCTGTCCGTTCACGGCTCCTTCACCACCACACGGTGGTCTTAGTATTTCTTTTACACCAATGGCTTTCACATTTTGATATGATCTGCCAAAAGTGTAAGTTCAAATAGCCATTAAGCACATTATACAGTTCACAAACACTTTCAAATCAGTATTATATCTGACAATCTTTATTGCTTTAAAGCAATAAAAAGGAGGAAAAAGAGCGGAATTTCTAATTAATTCAATCTTCCTATATTAGTGATTAAAAACATTCATGTATATGAATAGTTTTTGCAAATGTATTTTGTCTGGATTTAAAAAAAAAATAAGGACATCTTTAAAGAACTGCATATAAATACACCCACTTCCTTAGTGTAACTACTTTCGAGTGTATTATAAAATGAATTTGCATAATGTTGGACCCAGGAATAATGAGGACAAATAAGCCTTTCCCTGAAGATGATGATGACCTACTTACTTGCCATTTAAGGAATTAAATTCTTCTTTCTGCAATACTTTCAAACCCTTATTAAGCCTAGGAAACATGAAAATCAGATGATTTCCCCTACAGCCAGTTATTACTTTGAATGAAGTACACATTGTGATTTTTACGCACCACTATTACCCTTTAACAAAAAATGTATTTCCACACAATAAAGCTACATTGTTTTAGTTCTGGTTTCAGTTTATTTAATGGTAGGGATAGAAATTAAATAGAAAAAACAAGGCAAGAAAGCTACCAACCAAATCTCTTCCTTTTTTTAAACACTAATTTGGTATTCAGATGTATTACATAACTATAGATTAATTTTAAAATATTCAGTTATGAAACCAAAAGATTTAATTCATCTTTTGAAGAAAATGAGCAATTAAAAGGTGATTATTTTCTGCATCATGACCCCACCAAAAAACGTAGGTCACTGTTATCATAGGAGTTGTGCATGATGATGCAAAGAGAAAAATGACTGTGGATGAGGAAACTGCAGCAGAAACAGCTGAAGCCTAAAGAAACACAGCACTTCTGCCATGCAGGTACCTGCAACACTAGACAATGGCAGGAAAATAGAACCCTACATAATATACAGGCAGAACAGATCTCCCCTAGAAAGATGTTGGAGGTTTTCTCTGAGACACCAGCGGTTCTGTAAGCGTGTGCTGAGCCAATGATCTTCCAAGGTGGCAAAGACAGGTTTCGTAATGTTTTTGTTGATTTAAATAATTACCCATCAGCTTTCATTGTCTCAGTGCTTCTTTACAGCTACAGCTCTCACCCAAAAAACTCCAGTTCCCTCCCTTGCTCATAGCCCTTCAGGAACTTTATATCTGCCAGCCGGTGAGTGAATAATGATACCCTCATATCACTCAACAATATGGTCCAGATCCAAACAAAAATTAACAACTGTAGCCAGACTGATCTCTGCTGGGTCTGACTGTACCTCCCATGATCACTCGTGCCACCCAGAAGCGAGCACGGTTATCTAACAGCTGCACGGACCGGGCCATTCAGGCCTCTGCACTGTATCCTCAGGCCAAACTGAAAGAATTCCAGACATTATGAAGAGCAACACATCAGGATCCATGTGATGCTAAAGGCTGATTCAGGTGGACGAGTTGAAAACAAAGATAAAGCAGTAACTACTGTTTAACCAGTATCTTTATTGTTTACTAGGGCTAATAGGGTATTCATATCAATGTAAAACAAAAATAAGACTGTTTCCCTCCCAAAGGAGTTCAAAATTCAGTTAGTAACAATATTGCTATTTTTTTTTACATAAAACATAAAATTGGATATAGCTCATTCCTAATATGAAACTGCTTTAAAAACTGACTCTGCATTCCTAGCTCTGGAAAATTCCTACTATCTTGAGACAGTGCAGTTGAAATCCCAAGTGCTGTAACTGAATTTTATTTCCTGTTCACAGTCTGATTTATTGTGGATATTTAGATTTAATATATTTTGGATACAACAATATCACCTCTGTGAGGAAAAAAAACAAAAAAAACACCAACACACAGGAACCTGTTTTCTTTATCCAAAGTCAGAGGTTGCATACTCTGACATTTGCTGGAATCCACAGGTCTAACATCTTAAAGTAAGCACAACATTAGATATTCTCAGGTAAAGATCCTTGTCCATAACTCAGTCTCCTGATTCACACTTCGAAGGAAAAATCCCTTTCCAGAATTAATTATGGCAATCTTTTCATTCCTAAATGCATAAACCGAAAAAACCTTTTTGAAAAATGAAATCCCTTTTACGAATACCTGCACCAGCATCAAAATAGTACAACACAGGATAGTTATCCTTTGTCTTCTTTCATTTCTGTGTATTGGATCCCACATGGCATTCCTGCATCAAGAACTCAGGTTGAACATGAACCCAAAATACTTCCTCACATTTCCCACACACACTAAATATGTATGTCAACATTCAAGAAATATGGCTATGATTTTCCCCTTCAATTTACACCCCATGTAATTTTTCACTTGTATAAAATGAAGATGTAAACCAATTTTAAAATAGACTGAAGGAAATAGCTTTTAGATCCAACTACAGATACACAAGTGACTTGTAAAAGGTCATAGTATTAGAAAACAGGCCTCGGTGTTTCCCTATCACTACCTCAGTTTGGGTGATTTCTATCTGTATACTTCTATGCTATCTCCACGTCTTTAAATTTTTCAGGCCATTAAAATAGCTAAAAAACATTTAATTAGACTAAAATCAGAATGCATGTTTGTAATCCATATAGTAGAAGTGATTATTATGGAAGAACTGTCAAAACCAACTACCTTTTTGACCTGTTAACCTGAGACTATACCCGAAACTGACTTTAAGCAGAACTTTCTAAGGAAACTCAATGAGATCTGCTTAAAATCCATGGCACACACACAGTTCTTTAACACTGCACCCTCTCAGAAACATTTTTGTCTGTTGTGCATAGAGTCATTCTAATATACAGACCATGCTAAAAGGCGATTAACTCTTTAGTGCCTGATTAAATATTATATCACAATGTTACAAAACAAAACCTCTAATTTACGTTTTAGGACAGAACATGATTCTCTGCTCAGATAGCTTCCCAGTTCTTTGGAGGCACTCAAAAGTGGAAAACAATCATAGCTCCCACTTCCAGCTCAATGCTTTCCTTACAACTGCATGAATGTGTGGATAAAAAGGCACTTACATCCCTGCCTGTGTGCCTCAAAGACTGTTGCCTTCCTGTCAGCAGAGTATCCTCATCTACCTAACCACATTTTCATATGTCCTTCAATATTACAGCAATGGAGAAACTCAAAGGTAGGTTGACTTGAAAAAGCATAATCTTGCCTTATGGATGGATATAAAGCTTGTTTAAAGTCAGTATTCCTTACTTTAGTGGGTTTTGAATAATGCCCTGGGTCTAGTCAAGCAAAACTCCTCTTAAAGTCAAGGCTAAGGTATAGACATGCATCTGGTTTTCAGGCTGTGTCCCTTTCCAGTGGCTTGGATGTATTTTATTACTACATTAAAGGTCAACACAAGTACATTTTGCCTTTGTCACTTAACCAGAGCTATATTTGATCTACCTCTGCAGTTCTCTCCCACAAGAGGAGAAAAGGACCATACATTAAAACAGACTACTACAGCCTGTTTTGCACCAAAATTAATTAGGTTAATGAAATGTAATTCAATAAGATAAAATTAAGATTCTGAGCTCAACTGCAAAGTTATAAATTTTGTACAGATTCTCTGACTTATGTGAGCTATTAAAATTCTTGAATAGTAATTCATGCAGCTGAGCTTAGGGAATTAAGATTGTATTTGGGAAATCAAAATCTCAAATATACTTCCATGTTATATATTTCCCTCTGTATACAGAGAGCAAAGTTATTGAAAGATGAGAAAAAAATATTTATAAGGTTTGAGCAAACTGAGTGGCAAGACATCTGGGAAAACTCCGAAGATTTAAAAGGATATATCTGTTGCTTTCTTTCTAGAAAATTTACTGTTAATTTTCCTTACTTTTAGTAGTAATGTGTGTCTTTACTGTCTGACCAGTGTTGCTCCAGTGATGATCAGCCTTCTGCTAGATGTTATTTAATCAACTGCTTTCTAGATGACAAAAATTTACAGTTGATTAGGCTGCACAGCTCCATTGCTATTTCAAAGTTTCTAGGAAGGGATTATTTTTGTGCTCAAATACCTCTAAATAAAGGGTTCTGCAGTCTGAATATCCCTGGATTCTGAACAGTGCTCACTGAAGCAGATAAAGCTAAGTTAAAGAAGCATTTAGTGCTTCAGCATGCCAGCTTCAATAAATATCTGTCGGGTACGTGTGCGTGTGCATGCGTCCATGCACACATTTCTCCCTTTAGCTGAGCTGTATGTCTGTATATGGTGCAGAGTACACAGACTGAACGTCTAAAGACAGCATTTCCATTTTTGAGACTGGAGTTAAGACTGCTACGCTATTAGCATTAAAGCCCATGTTGGCACAATTTAGTCATCAATGACAATTTTATGTCCTTTCTCCATCAAAGAGGGTGACTTAATCTTTGGCTGGTTATGCTCTGTATTGGCTCAGTCTGCTCAGTATTCAGCAGTTCAAATTTCAAACAGCACAGTTGATCAGACTTGCTTACCTCCGTTAACAAGCAGATCAGATAAAACTGGCATGAAAAGCAAGCTGAAAAAGAGCCAACCTTTTCTATAAACCCACGATGGAGATCAATGATAAACGCAGCAGAATTCTGCATCAATGAAAACTTGGGGCACAGGGACAGACAACCAGCATGATCCTTTCCTCCCTACCCATTGTAAGGGCTCTAGCAGTGGAGATAACCTTTTAGCAGAAGAAAAATGTACACACAAAATGGTGACAAAAATGATCAGAGGGATGGAACAGCTCTCCTGTAATGAAAGGCTGAGAGAGTGGGGTTGTTCAGCCTGGAGAAGGCTCTAGGGAGACCTTATTGGGGCCTTTTGGTACTTAAAAGGGGCCTGTAAGAAAGATGGGGACAGACTTTTTAGCAGGGCCTGTTGTGATAGGACAAGGGGTAATGGTTTTAAACCAACGGAGGGGAGATTCAGGCCAGACACGAGGAAGAAATGTTTCACAATGAGGATGGTGAAACACTGGCCTGGGTTGCCCAGAGAGGTGAGAGATGCCCCATCCCTGGAGACATTCCAGGCCAGGCTGGACGGGGCTCTGAGCAACCTGATCTAGTTGAAGACGTCCCTGCTCATTG
This sequence comes from Pampusana beccarii, assembly GCA_013399365.1. Classification (NCBI taxonomy): domain Eukaryota; kingdom Metazoa; phylum Chordata; class Aves; order Columbiformes; family Columbidae; genus Pampusana; species Pampusana beccarii. The sequence continues at coordinate 190,780 of VWYH01010302.1, forward strand.
CAGGGGATTAGACTAGATGACCTTCAAGGGTCCCTTCCAACCCAAACTTCCATGATTCTATGGGTAAAAATGAAAATAACTTGATTCTAACCATTTGTCCTAAAGACAGAAAGTTATCAGCAGGACTATTCAGAGTGAAGGCCAAGCAAAACAACTTCCATCAAGCTACAGGGGCTTTTCTTCAGGACGAAAGTTGAACAAACCAATAAACGGTAAAAGAGAAGAAACAAAAACCTGTGTCTGGGAAAGGACATACGCTATATGTTTCACAATACCACCCAAAAGTAAGTAATAGGGCTTAAGTAAGTGTTTTTCCAGGAGCAGGTTATTGCACATCTGCGGATTTACTTATCTATGGAGAATCTACCTGGTAACAGAGAGACTGGAAGGATGACTGATGTGATCCAACATGGGAACTGTGAAGAACATTAACTTTTCTCATTTCCACTCATTTCAGTGTCCCATGTTCTAGGACAACTCGGTTTTTCATACCCAAAAAATAAAACTTGATATTTACAAATATAGAGCAATACATCAGTGGATTACTGAGCACTGCAAACATTGTTTAGATTTTAACTGTGTTTATTTGTCGGTTTTTAAGGCCCTTAGAGAACAAAGGGAATCCTGTCATCACAGCACATTTATACATTAATGCTTTTGTATAAACATAAAACACTGAATCACAAAGCTCTTTCTTCTATTTCCCCAAACACAAATATCCAGAAACTTCAGTCAACCTATTTATTAGCTAGTTAAGCTTTAATCATCTAACCACCATGGCTCTTTCAGCCACCTCTACCTTTTTTAAGGAGGACTATAATAAAAAAAAATCCAATAATCCATAAGAATGCAAGCAATCAGTATTACATCTGCCTTCTTATTTCTTATATGATCAGGATTATTTTATCTATTTAGCACACCAGTAATCTGACTGACTCTTATGAACTCCATTCTATTAAAGGATTTTACTTTATCTTTTACTAGATGAAAGAGAGACACTCCATCTAGCAGATCAAGAAGGAAATTGTTATTCATTCTGTCTTTCTTTTCAGCCAAGAATCAAAACATCCATTATCTCACCCTCTCATGGGTGGTACTTAAATCACGATAGATTGACAATACCAAGAACCACTATTTCTCTTAAATTTTACAAAGCTATCCCTATCCTGATGTAGCTTTCTTGTGTAAATAACAGTGGCTCAAAATACTTTCCAGCAGAGATGTGTGTTTCCAGGCTAAGAAACCTGGAATGTTCCAGCTACTCCGGGCTAATGATCTCTCAAATGCACACTAATATGTTTGATAAAAGTCTCCCAGCATGTGTGCACAGAATGCTTACCATAAGAATGACAGCACTGTAGGCAGGGCAAATCGCTGACACCATTTCAGACTGAGTTAGATGCTGGAGGCACAAATTAAAACTGTGAGCTTTCATTTCAGTGGGCTTTGACAGATGGAAGAGTGCATCAAATCTCTAATTGTTTAAACCATTAACTCATCTTCCACCTGTATTATCTTTGGAAAGAGCTCAGCTGGAAGCCTGGAACAATTGCTCACAGACTGCATTCAGGAGTGTGTATTCTTCTAGAAAGAAATCAGAGTTGTCTTTTGAAACAGTATATTTATTTGGCTGCAGCATTTGTAAACTTATTTATCTTTATTTTCACATATTCCTCTCAGTTCTGAAAACTCAAAAAATAGCCCTTCAGCCTTTCTGTAGAATCAATCAATCAGGGACCACTGCCTTGGCTGCTGGGAACACGAAAGTTGTATTGCAATTCACAGTGCATTATGATGATTCCCATTTATCTCCAGTCCTTGTAAATGCCACTGCACATGCAGCACTAAATTATGCCTGCTGGTCTTTTGATTCTCAGTTGCTTACAAAAAAAAACAAAAATAAAACCACCACACTTGTGTGAGGAGCTGTAAAAAAAAAAAAAAAAAAATCTCTACTTCACAAAGTCTCTTGAAATGCCTTTCCCAGCCATTTTGCCCCCCTTAGGGCTAAAATACATTTTTCACTAAACCAGCATCAATGTAGGGCACTTTGTCATTTCATGTTACTCTCACTAGCATTTGACACTTACTGTTGTTTTATAAGAAAGCACCTGTTATGTGCTCAGCACTTCCAAGTACTTGAGAAGAACAGCCTCGCACTATGGAGCTCATACCGTAAAAGCAAACTGGCAAAATGGAGCAGGAACAGCAAATGCTGCACATTTACCTACAGTTTAGCAAGACTCCCTGTTAATAAGACAACAGAAGGCAGTGGGATTTTAAGGACAGAACAGCAGCTTTGTGAATGACAATAGGCAGGAGTAATTCGGGGCTTTGAAAGCCTAGGTAGAAAAGAAGAAAACATAGGGCCACTAATATGATGAAGAGACTGGAGCATCTGCCATATACAGAGAACCTCAGCAAGCAGGGACTTTTCATCCTGGAGAAAAAAAGGTTCAGGGGGCTCTTCCCCTCATTTATAAATGTCTGATGGGAAGCAACGAAAAAAAGGGAGCCAGGTCTCAGGTCCATGGACCAGAAAAGATGCAATGGGCACAAATTAAAAAAAAACAGGAAATACAGAACCTCTTTTACTGCATGGGTGTTCAAACACAGTAACAGGTTGCCCAGAGAGTTTGAGTGCTTCACCTGTGGAGATACTCAAAACCCAACTGGACGTGGTTCTGGACAACCTGCTGTAGCTGACTCCGCATGAGTAGGGGGGTTGCACTAGAAAATACCAAGAAATTTCTTCCAACCTAAACAATTCACTGATTCATTGGTAGATTTTTAGAAACAGGTAGATGGGCATAGAGTAGTGACACTATTGACACCATTTTATTAGGCCAGACTTTGATAGAGTTTCACACATCAAGTAGTACCTTAATACACATGTAGGGGTTTCTGGGACGTTGTTCAACAAACTTAACTATTACTGTAATGCTTTGGTTCAAGTGGATGACCTTAAGTGGAAGTTACTTGTCAAAGTAAACAAGAGGAGTAAAACAGAGCCTCCATCTGCGTGCAGTCATTATATGTATATAGTCAGTGGGTTAATATGCATAAGAAAAAAATACAGTTATGAAAATAGTGGATGTTTTCTGCTTTTCTCCTGAACCCACCAAGCAAATTCATTTTAAGAAGCAATATAATGAAATCACCAGATAACAACATCTGTACATAGAATAAAAACAAGAATACTATTTTTCACCCTTATGAACATTGGGAATTCCAAGTAAAGATGTATAAGATCAGCTCCGGAAAACACAAATCTAATAACAACTATATCTGGGCAAAATTCATCTCTCAACACTGAACACATCTCTCCACTCAGAATTTCTCATTAGTGTCAATGGGAATTAGGCTTGCAGAAAGACCTAGAATCTATACAGATTTGATTATGTGACTTTTATTCATAAAATCTATCTTAGAGAAGAAAAAATGTTCTGAGACCTATCACTTCAACAAATGATAAGTCTTTAACAAAAAGTGTCACAAATGTTTCTCAAGAGCAAAACTAGACATTCTGGTTTAGACATTCCGTATAGTCAATCAACGGGATTTAAAACACTGACCTATCCTCCCTAGCATCTGCCATTACACTCAGAAATAAAAAAGCTGATTTTTTTTTTTTCTACATGTTGTTATTTAGAGGGAACTTTTCCAGTATTAATGAGGGTTGCAAATATGTGCAAAAGCCAAATGCCTACCTGTGTTAAAACAACTTGAATTCTTTAAACTGAAATAACAGATTTGATTATTATACATTAGATAAGATCAATACATTACAGACATTATTCTCCATGTATATAACCTGTACCTCATAATGCTTTAAAATACTTAGGTAACCCAGAGTATGAGATATCATAGAAAATGTGACTAATCAGACGATTAATAAGCCCAAAGTAGATTTTCTTTGCATACCTACACATGTAGTATCAATCCTAATTAGAATGGCAATGCCAGTGGGAACATTTACACTGCTCTACTCCTGGGAGCATGGAGGGCTCAGGAGCATATCTGAAGTGCTTGTACATCAACACATGCAGCATAAGAAACAAACAGGATGAACTGGAAGCATTGATTAGTTGCCCAAACTATGATATAATTGGTATTAGTGAGACTTGGTGGAATGAGACCCATGATTGGAGTGCTGGAGTGGAGGACTACAGGCTGTTTTGGGGGGATAGACAGGGCAGGCAAGGTTGATGTGTTGCACTATGTGTAAGGGAGTAGTTGGATTGTACAGCCCTTATAGT